>JALIZH010017129.1:0-19047 GCA_030522465.1 Rhipicephalus appendiculatus | reverse complement strand
ATAAAACACTGGTAGTAGCAATGTACTAAACGTGTCTTGCTTAAGCCAAGCGCTTGCAAGCTAATATGTCCAACAGCCTCACCAGCGGTAGAGTGACGTCTCGAGGGGTTCGCTCCACTGTGCATCACTTAAACGTAACACACTATAATATTAACGCGAACAACACTTTCCATGTGTGGCTCACCGTTGTCTAGCCTGATCGCAGTTCTTTCCAGTAAGAGAAAGTAAACAAATGTGAATTTAAAATGTAAACCAAGGTGGTCTAGCGAACTGGTAGGTTACCACCGCTAGTCGTTAGGGCTATAACTTCTACGGTTCATAATACATGGCCAGCGTACGTTCTACACCGTCCGTAGTAGCTAAATGACTATTCACTCGCGCTTTAAGCAGGAGGTGAGGTTTGATTCCCAGCCATGTTTGTTGCCTTTAGATGAGGACGAGTGGCGAAAACGCCCGTGCACTTTAATTACACGTCGGAGAACAGCACTAAAACTGCAGTGCCCCATTACAGCAAATATCATATCCTGTCTGGTTGCGGCACATTAAACAAGCAAAATTATTGTGAATGCCAAAGCCTTGTCGCATGCGAACGTGAGCTTGAACGAAACGCCGTCTACCGCAAAATGACGAAAAAAAAATCGTGCGCGAAAGTGAGACGTGTGACAGTAATCTGTAATTAATGTTCAAAGGGCTTCGAACAAAGAGCAAAGACGATACTGCAACGGACGAGCGCTGAGAGACAGCTGAATAATTTTATTCACATGGCAAAATAACTCAGTCGGTCGCACGCAACCTACAGAATAGTGCGAAAAAATTAAATGGCCCCCTGGCACCATAGAATGTTTTCCTCTAGATATGCAACCATAGTCTAGCGCCGCAATCAACCTAGTGCTTACACACGTGCCACTCATCTTTGCATGCGTCTGCATTATGGAAAAGGCATCTGGTATATATCTTAAGCGTAAACCATTATGCTCAGAAACGGTGCTCGCGCGACATGACTCCGGGTTGCAGCCGCACATGGAGCAATGGGCAGGCTCGTGAGAACATGGCGTTCCCTTTAAAGTGTTTTGCTGCTTCCTCAGACGAAGGTTAGGGCAGCGTCCCGTCTGCCTCACGTAAACCTTAACGCTAGACAACTATGACACAGAAGATACATAATATTCACAAGTTACAAAGTGTCTGTGATGCTCAACCATGCACGATCACCTCATCGGCCCCACTACACCAGCTGACTTATCAGCTCTAGCACGCAAGTTATTTAGCTTACTCTTAGCAACAAAATGGAAGTCAACAATCACCTTGTTAATTTTTCTACCGGGATGAGAGAATGTGTGAAGATACTGCCACACGCCCTCCTTCCTTTTCATTTTTATGTTACGTCCCAATTACACGTGTAACTGCTGCGTTGCGCAAATCACGCCGAATGACTAGGAACCATCTAAAGATAATCTTCTATGAGATTACGCGCACAACGCCAACACTAGGAGTTTCTTCTGGAACTTACGTGGCCGCTTGCGATAACGCTGAAATATTCGCTGGCGCATGTAGAAATGCCGACGCTCTTCACCGCTTGTCAGTTTATCGACGGCGGACGCTCTGTTCGCCGCTATCAGTTTTACGTACAGCGTGCATTGCCCGCTTGCAGTTTAGCCCCGTATTCTAGAACGTCCCTTCACTCAACGATCCACCTTGACTTGAGAAAGTTGATGGGAGCGCCGTCTCTAGGCAGAAAAAGCCGGCAGATCCCACGCACTGTGGGAATCGATGTAATGCGAAGCAGCCAGGAAGGAGCAAATCGAGCTTTACATATTTTGCATGTCATGTTTTACATGTTAGGACCTGTCATTTATGTTCGTGATACAGTCATGTCACTCAATACCAAATTTGGTGTATCTCAAGCTAACGAAACGGCCGCGAGCACGCCATGAGCGTGGCATGCAAGTCATGACGCACATGACAAGTCATGATTTCCATATTACCACTTGTCATTTATGTTCGTCATACAGTCATGTCACTCAATACCAAATTTGGTGTATCTCAAGCTAACGAAACGGCCGCGAGTGCGCCATGAGCGTGGCATGCAAGTCATGACGCACATGACAAGTCATGATTTCCATATTACCACTTGTCATTTATGTTCGTCATACAGTCATGTCACTCAATACCAAATTTGGTGTATCTCAAGCTAACGAAACGGCCGCGAGTGCGCCATGAGCGTGGCATGCAAGTCATGTCGCACATGACAAGTCATGATTTCCATATTACCACTTGTCATTTATGTTCGTCATACAGTCATGTCACTCAATACCAAATTTGGTGTATCTCAAGCTAACGAAACGGCCGCGAGCACGCCATGAGCGTGGCATGCAAGTCATGACGCACATGACAAGTCATGATTTCCATATTACCACTTGTCATTTATGTTCGTCATACAGTCATGTCACTCAATACCAAATTTGGTGTATCTCAAGCTAACGAAACGGCCGCGAGTGCGCCATGAGCGTGGCATGCAAGTCATGTCGCACATGACAAGTCATGATTTCCATATTACCACTTGTCATTTATGTTCGTCATACAGTCATGTCACTCAATACCAAATTTGGTGTATCTCAAGCTAACGAAACGGCCGCGAGCACGCCATGAGCGTGGCATGCAAGTCATGACGCACATGACAAGTCATGATTTCCATATTACCACTTGTCATTTATGTTCGTCATACAGTCATGTCACTCAATGCCAAATTTAGTGTATCTCAAGCTAACGAAACGGCCGCGAGTGCGCCATGAGCGTGGCATGCAAGTCATGACGCACATGACAAGTCATGATTTCCATATTACCACTTGTCATTTATGTTCGTCATACAGTCATGTCACTCAATACCAAATTTGGTGTATCTCAAGCTAACGAAACGGCCGCGAGCACGCCATGAGCGTGGCATGCAAGTCATGACGCACATGACAAGTCATGATTTCCATATTACCACTTGTCATTTATGTTCGTCATACAGTCATGTCACTCAATACCAAATTTGGTGTATCTCAAGCTAACGAAACGGCCGCGAGTGCGAGATGAGCGTGGCATGCAAGTCATGTCGCACATGACAAGTCATGATTTCCATATTACCACTTGTCATTTATGTTCGTCATACAGTCATGTCACTCAATACCAAATTTGGTGTATCTCAAGCTAACGAAACGGCCGCGAGCACGCCATGAGCGTGGCATGCAAGTCATGACGCACATGACAAGTCATGATTTCCATATTACCACTTGTCATTTATGTTCGTCATACAGTCATGTCACTCAATACCAAATTTGGTGTATCTCAAGCTAACGAAACGGCCGCGAGCACGCCATGAGCGTGGCATGCAAGTCATGACGCACATGACAAGTCATGATTTCCATATTACCACTTGTCATTTATGTTCGTCATACAGTCATGTCACTCAATACCAAATTTGGTGTATCTCAAGCTAACGAAACGGCCGCGAGCACGCCATGAGCGTGGCATGCAAGTCATGACGCACATGACAAGTCATGATTTCCATATTACCACTTGTCATTTATGTTCGTCATACAGTCATGTCACTCAATACCAAATTTGGTGTATCTCAAGCTAACGAAACGGCCGCGAGCACGCCATGAGCGTGGCATGCATGTCATGACGCACATGACAAGTCATGATTTCCATATTACCACTTGTCATTTATGTTCGTCATACAGTCATGTCACTCAATACCAAATTTGGTGTATCTCAAGCTAACGAAACGGCCGCGAGCTCGCCATGAGCGTGGCATGTAAATCAAATCATGTTGTTCATGACATGCACGTCCTTATTTGCATATTACCATCTGTCATTTATGTTCGTCATACAGTCACGTCACTCAATCCCAAATTTGGTGTATATCAAGCTAACGAAACGGCCGCGAGCACGCCATGAGCGTGGCATGCAAGTCATGACGCACATGACAAGTCATGATTTCCATATTACCACTTGTCATTTATGTTCGTCATACAGTCATGTCACTCAATACCAAATTTGGTGTATCTCAAGCTAACGAAACGGCCGCGAGCACGCCATGAGCGTGGCATGCAAGTCATGACGCACATGACAAGTCATGATTTCCATATTACCACTTGTCATTTATGTTCGTCATACAGTCATGTCACTCAATACCAAATTTGGTGTATCTCAAGCTAACGAAACGGCCGCGAGCACGCCATGAGCGTGGCATGCATGTCATGACGCACATGACAAGTCATGATTTCCATATTACCACTTGTCATTTATGTTCGTCATACAGTCATGTCACTCAATACCAAATTTGGTGTATCTCAAGCTAACGAAACGGCCGCGAGCTCGCCATGAGCGTGGCATGTAAATCAAATCATGTTGTTCATGACATGCACGTCCTTATTTGCATATTACCATCTGTCATTTATGTTCGTCATACAGTCACGTCACTCAATCCCAAATTTGGTGTATATCAAGCTAACGAAACGGCCGCGGACGGCCCATGAGCGTGGCATGTAAATCATACTTTTCATGAAAATTTAGTCATGATTTTCATGATATGACCAGCCATTTATGTTCGTCATACGGTCATGTTATGCCATACCAAATTTGGTATAAATCCCATTAACGATACGGCCAGGAGAGCACAAAGTCGTAGGCGGCTAGATAGATAGATAGATAGATAGATAGTCAGATACGCTCAAACTCGCCGAAGTTCGCTAAGAAATGCTTCGCATTTAAAAAGTCACTGCATACCAGCAATAATCTGCAGCGATTCTTGATAAGCGCTGCGTCATTTTCAGTCGAGCAGCGGCGTTGTTCTGAACTCGGTCAAGTGAAGGACGAAATTCGAGTCGAGGCTTGTTTAAGAATACGGGGTGACATTGTTTCCCGGCCATAACTTCCACCAAATAAAGAGTTAGGTATTTCCGAATTCTGCTGGAGTCTACCGCACCGTCACGGCCACGTGACACGCGCGAATCTTATGCCACGCGCGATCCTTATTTTCACTTTTGTTGTATTCGGTTTTCGCCCACAAAGGCCGTCAGCAAAGCACAGCGCAAACCGCGCCTCATTGTTCCAGAAGCTTCGCGATTATTGTAGATCGTTTTGTTAAGATTGCGCGCAAGACGCCACCACTCGAGATCATTCCGGAGCTTGCGCGACAACCAGCGATAAGGCTGGAATATTCGATGACACGCGTATAAATGCCGATGCGCTTCACCGCTTGTCAGTTGATCGACGGCCGACGCTCTGTTCGCCGCTATCAGTGCCAGTGTGTATTGCTGTAATCGCACTTTTGGTTTACCGGCCACAAGTTCGGCCAAATAAACAGTTTCATTTTGGACCTACCGACTGCTGCCTTCGTCGACGTCACGACCACGTGACAATACTAAATCACCGCCAGTCTCTTAAGTATCCGTGCATTTTCTTTACTCCTTTTCAGTTTACTTTACTTTGTTCAATTTAGCTTGTTTAGCTCGTTTTACTTTAGCATGTTCAAAACTTTTCGTTATGCAGAAACAATAGTGTCATCAGGAAAAACTTTGCTTTGGACTTTGTTTGTCACAAGTAATGTAATTCCAAACGCACAACAAATGTTCAGAACATTTAGTGATTGTTTTGTTGTATTAGTAGGTGCTTAGTGTACTAATTTCGTGCGCTACGTGCTTGAAGGGGAAAATAGCAGCATAAAGCAGGAGACAGGATGAAGTTTCAAGGAGATAAGTAGTGAGAGAGAGAGAGCAAACAATACAAGGCAGACCAACGGGTGCGGACTGGAACTAATCGTAGGGCAAGTCGAGAAGAAAGAATTGCAACACTGGAAGGAAGCCAACACCGAAGGCCCCGTACGTGTCTCTTGCTTCATAACGCTGTTTCACTTTCCTGAGCAAACCACCCGCTCAAAACATGGTCTGCTAAGGCTCCTCGCACTAGAATAACGTATGTTTCATTAAAGTCTTTTTTGTTCTCTTCTGTTTAGTGCAAGTGCTGCCAAACAGAGCGCATGCGCACTCGCGCTGACACATCGCTTCTGAAATGGAAAGTTTGAAGAATCGATGCAAATCTACCACCGAAATCAGGTTGCAGTGTAAACTTTAGACAGAAGTGTTTTAAAAGACAATCAAATTTAGAGAAATTTCAATGGCCTCGAAAATGTACTTTACAAATTCAAATGTTTTTAAGGATTTTAGGGACCTGTACACACCATGAATTCTGTAACCTTCTGTAGATTCGCCTATATTTTTCACACGATGATATATAAAAGCCGGCTGTGGTATAGTCATATGTACTACAAAGAAATTTGTTGAAATAAATTTTATCAATATCAAGCCAGTAGTTTACTGAAAAAAAAGTGGGACATATGTCCCACTGACGCGTGAGAGTGTTTTCAAAAAGTGGGAAAGTACTGTCTCACTGTCTCATGAAGGCGCCATCTCGCGATTCCATCAACAGGTATTTGGGCCGAAGCAAGTGGCACATAGTATCATTTTTCAAGTTGTGACCAGGAAAATTGTGCGGACATCATTTCAGCAGTAGAACACCACCTGCAGTTGCGCTTCTTGTGAGCCTTCATAGCGCGGTGGTCTGTTCCTATAAAGCTTACTTCACCGCATGCACCAACTATTTTTGTCCATTTGGCTGTCCTTGCTCTTGGTGTCAATATTACCGAGTACTGCTGTTGTCCCTGAATATGTACCAACTTTTCAAGAGGTATACGATATGAAGAAAAATATTTCCATGCACCAATACCCGCAATTGCGCTGAGAGATGTGCGGGGCAATTTCGCAGGGGATTGTTCCGATGGATTTATCGCTCAAGTTATTGCGCAAATTTGCAAAAACACGTCATGACTGGAGCCTAATGTCACCTCTCTGAAAACCCAGAAAAGGAGGAAATTATCCGGCATTTTCATTGGCAAGTTTTGCGAATCTGAAGAAGAGGAAAATTCAGACGCTATCATAAAGAAATTGACCGAAAGTCAACGCCATTGTACACTATAACCACCCTTCCAAAGCATAGTAAAAGAATTTTCCTTGACATTACGGATACTTAGGTAAGATATGAGTGACCTAGCGTTGCGCTAATTGCAGCGGGTGATGTGGGAGAAAATATTTCCTGCTGATGAATTGCATGGAACGTATGTGTCGCGCTGCAGCACAAAGAGTTAAGCAAAGTGCCACGTACGTTTTCCTGTGTCATGCACTGCCATGATGAGTATAGACCCCGAGGAGGATGAGGAGGAAGGAAAGGAATGAAAGGCACGGAGGTGAACCCTGAGCTTCTGAATACAAAGGATATGACTTGGTAGGACAGCCTTCGCTCAAATTTTATTTCTCCTCATCCAAGTAAACACTTCAGGTAGTTAACCGACTGCACGCCAATACATTTATTTTTAGCGTACATTGCTGACGGCACAATTCGTTCATTGGCACTCACCGAAAAACTAAGGCAGCTGGAGGCTACAAGGGCATCCTGTACCGCATTGTGCCACACTTTGAGTTGGTACACGGTTATAATACAAGTGGCGCAACACAGGAAAAGGACTGAGTACAGGCGTACACTTGTGCGCCTGTACTTGTTCCCTCGACTCTGTCCTCGTCCTGTGTTGCGCCACTTTCCTGTATTAAAACTATGCACCAACTAGCCCAGAAACAAGTTTTATTAGAGTTGGTACACAACGACACCAGCGTCAACAACTTCCGTAGACCAGTCTCTAAAATTCCCTGAGGTGTATTCGCCATATCCAGGAGCTTGCTGTACAGCGACTGTATAGTGCCAGGAGCGCGGGAGCTGCAGTCCTTATTGCGCAGGTTTGACTGTGTGCGTGTATGATAACTATCACCTTGACTTCGCGCAACTTGATGGGTGGCGCCATCCGTACAGCAGGTGGTTTCAGTTTCCGCGCGGGTTTGGACAGGTATGAAGAGCAGTTGAGGAGCAAACGGGGTACAGCTTCGTGCTTGAGAGCCCGCTTGTCACGCGAAATGATCACAGCATCGCCGTTTATGTGGTTGCGCAAACTCTTTCGCCAGGTCGCTGTATTGGAAATGGAGGTAGCATACGACACAAGAACAAGCTTGTGAGTTGCTTGTCGAGTCGCGGAATAGCACGCTTCCACACTAGAGGGCGTGTACCATCACCAGGCGCCCAGGCAGAGTACCGCTTTTTGGCAGGTATTTTAGAACCATGACCACTTTCACAACTGGTCCCGAAGCAACGAGGTATGCCTGCTGGTTTCAACACAATGTCACTTACAACTTCAGACAAATGAAGTATGACTATAGAAACAAACCAGAGTATCGCCAACAACGGCCTACGCAACGTGTTTCGATAAGCCAGAAACTCGGACCGACCGTGCAGCGTGCTTCACCACGCGGTGGGAGACGGAAAGGTGGTGCGCTCCGCCACGCAGTTTTCAAACTTCACTGACGTCACTAACACTCCGAGGACCCGCTCTAGCTGGTAGACAGGTCTTGGGCGTCGGCTGCATGCCCTGGAAACCTTGTTTAAGGAAGCCCACCATTTCTGGGTGAAGGAACCCTCTCCTGAGCCTAAAATAATGTTTTCATTCTCTCTCTCTCTTTTTCTCAGAAGACTCCGCTATTTCATGATTTGCAAAAGTAACCGCAAAAACCACATGAGACGCAGAAAGAGGCAACACAAAGTGGAACCTACAACTGTTCGTTCACTGAAAGAGCACCGACCTTATGTAGATCAAAAGCACGTGCGTACCGAAAACGTGTTTTTGCGGTGCGCACGTGTTTCTGATTTAGACTGCAGGGAAGTGAGGTTTTCTTTGATAAAATCTAAACACACGAATGTGGATTTTTTTTTTTTTTGTAATGCAGCCGTGTTAAACTGCCGTGGCGTAGACGGTCTGACTATAAATAGCGCGATCGCCGCTGGCTCAACTTTCGCTGAGACTTCGTTTTGCGAGTTGGCGGGTTTGTAAGTCTTCTCCAGTGCCGCAAGTCTAAGCAAATTCTGTGCCTGAATAAATACCCTCGTGCTCGCGCGTCTCTCATAATCATACGGTGGTTTTGGGACGTTAAACCCAAGATATTGTTATTATTATTACCCTCGTGCTCGCCTTCTTGAGGTAAGGAAACACACTAGAACAACATGTACAGCTAATATTGCTGCGTCGGCACGGCTGGACCCATCGCAACCTTGATATCTTAAAAAATACGCGAACGTTTTTCATACGCATATACTAATTACATTGTATGTCGGGAGAAGTATGAATGATAGTTTAATTATTGCGGCTCGAACCGGCGCAGCACTCAGCCGAGCGCAGCGCGCGCGCACAGAGGAGGAAGCGTTAATAATGGTGAGCTTAGAGGCAGCTATTTTCCCAATATAAAACTGCGGGCGAAGTTTCGTGACCAAAAAAGCATTGAAGGACTCTGCTTGTGCTAATCATGAATAACCAACTTCACTCCCACTTCCAAACTCCCGCATTTTCTACTTGGCTTGCTGAATCAATCTGTACTGTGTTCAAAGCCCTACTTTCTCAACACTTCCAGCTGCCCGCGCGTGCGCAGTGAGCGATGGTGCGGACTTCGACGTGTGTGCAAGTGGGGACAGCAATGTGGGCTTCGAACGTTCCTGCACGTGGGAGCCCGACCAGAAGCCCTGCTGGATTGTGTCAGACTTGGACCTGTGGAACCGCATCCTTGCCCGCAATTGCATCGAACTGCGAGAGCACAAGTGGGGTGAGATCTCGCTGAAGGGCTACCAGTGGCCCGAACAGAAACCAGAATGGAAGGACATGCTTCGTGCTTCGTTGCTCATCCATCTTCTGCTTCGACAACACAGGTATTCTTAAACTGTTCATCAGCAACAGATATATTTCAACAACATTTACCAGAAACCACTATTCCTGTTACTCTAGCTGTCACTGCATTTCGCAGTACTTCGTTGCCGCGTGCCTAAAACAATGAGAAGAGGCACCAGATGCAGCGCGCCCTGTACGGGCAATCTTCGTTTCGCAGCAAATTTAGGTCACTCTGCTTACTGCTATGCCTCTTTTTCTCTACTTCTCTTTATTTGACGGGTTTCCTTTAGGTCCCATTATGGCGAAAGCGTTAATGCACACTTAAGTGCAACCAGCCGTGTTAGGGTTCAGAAAGGCAAGATGGCTTCGGCGCCATTATTTCCGACCTCCCCTCCCCAGCGCACGTGAGGGCTCTTGCGCGGATGCCGATACACAGCCAAGCCGCAAAATGTAAAAGCAGCGCGATTCCATCACCCCAATGCCTTCTTTGCTGTATTAGAGGCTGTCTGCTGCCACGGCCACTCGTTTTCTGCACAGGTGACAACCGCCAGCGCAGGCCGCCTTTCCCTTTCTAGCAACGCTGCAGACAAACTAGACGTGTAGAAGGATCTACTCCTTGTTTAACTAGATATATTCAGGACTCGAGGATCTATTGAGCAGTGCGCCACGGTGGATCAGTGGCTACGGTGCTCGGCTGCTGACCCGAAGGTCGCGGGCTCAATCCCGGCCGCGGCGGTCGCATATCGATGGAGGCGAAACGGTAGAGGCCTGTGTACTGTGCGATGTCAGTGCACGTTAAAGAACACCAGATGGCCAAAATCTCCGGAGCCCCCCACTACGGCGTCTCTCATAATCATATCTTGGTTTTGGAATGTCAAACGCCGGATATTATTATTAGGACCTATGGAGCAAGGAAGCAGCACCACCAGCCGCATCAGGAATGCCTGGAGAACACAACAGAACAGAAAAACTTTAATAAACCATAAATTATTCTTATGAGGTGAGCGTTAGTCGAGGGCCCCACTGACCTTACCTCACATTCAAGATGGGCAGTCGGCACTTGCTGGTTGACCAGGTCAGAGCTGAACAGTGACACCTCCCACTGCTCCAACGTATGCGTTGGTGTCATTTCTGTGTCTTTTGGATGTGAAGAGTTGTTTCAGCAGCCTCAGGTAATACGGCGTATTGTCGGACTTCTTCCGCTACCACGGCAGGAACCTGGATTGCACGCCGGGCACGTGGCGTGTGATTGTTTTAAGGGTGTGTAAACCGTGGTTCGAAGGTTGGCCTCAAAAACTTGGCTTCGAAACGGAATTATCCACGAACTGAACGCCGCTGTCTCTCATTTCAGAGCCACTTACAGCACTTGATCAGTTCCCATCTTCTCATCCATATCCTACACCTTGTGAGTCCTGGCTGACGCTTTGGCGTTGTGCAGGTGCGTGACACACATTTTCTTGGACATGTCTGTAACGACGATCGAGAGGTACGTCGTGTGGCACGCCATGAAGAATGGCGCCGGGGGTGTCGAGCGATTAGAATGTCAGCCCTGCTTCCTCGATCTCTACGGCCTGGTGAGCACAGAGAAGCCGCAAGGCCTTCGTTACTTTACGTCGTTACATTGAGGCGCTGCCTGGTTCACTGTTTGAGGGTGGGTGGCGTACATTCTCAGCGAGTACCGTAAGGGCACTGCGATGGCATGCTTTATCGGCATTGTTTTTCGTCTTTCATTGTTTTACTGCGTTTTATACAGAGGACCGAGGCGGCAAAGAGCGCATTTGTGGGGTAGCTTAAATAAAGGACGTAGCAACTATGGGGGAACGCTGTTAAGTGAATCATAACCGCCTTTTAAAACCTGATTTTATATTGACAATTCTAAGAGCTTACTTCAACTGACGTTCATTGCGGTGAGCTAGCACGCACACACAAACACACACACAAACACACACACACACGCACACACACACGCACACGCACGCACGCACGCACGCACACGCACACGCACATGTACACACACACGCACGCACACACACAGCCCTGACGAAGACCGGTCCACCGGTCGAAACCGTCGGCAAATAAAATTAAGAAAACCGCTAAGTTGTGTCTCTTCTCTTATTTTTAAAGAAAATATCTGCGTACAGTGAAACAAGAACTATTACTGTTCTGTCCCTGTGAAAGTGACACAGCATGAGTTATTAAAAAGCGATGCAAGCAAGTACACATGTTACCAGCGCACCTTCGACGGCCGCATGTCTGCAAGGTCGCCGGCGACGGGTTTCTCACCTAGGGCGCCGCCACCAATATCTGAGTTATATAAGAAGCTCTCTTGAGAAGTTTGAGATAAACTGGTGTCGCTTCGATGGTTTCATCTCAACAAGCAGACTTCTTTGTCACGCCAGAATACAGCTACATCTTGTTATCATTTTGTTAAAAGTCCACGTTCCTTTTTTCCCTAACGGAGATTTTTTTTTCTCGCTGACAACGTGCACGTCGTTCATGACCTCGAAGTTGGGCCTGCAGGCGGTTAAATAAATTGAATCAACGAAAAAAAAATTGCGATTACTGCTCTGTGCAAAAAATGCCTGAACAGCGGGTAAGGTGTCGCGTTGCCGAGCTCGAGGGCGCGGCTTCGACTCCCGGTCACGACGGGTGCAATTTGATGAGGGCATAATGCAGGGAACGCGCTCGTGCTTACATTAGGTGAAACTTGTGCAAGCCCAAGGGGCCGAAAATAATGCGCAGTCTTCCACTTAAACGTGACTCATAATCGTATCTGGGTGTTGTCTCGTAACACCCAAGCAACTATTAGAGTACAAATACGCCCTAAAAGGTGCAACAGTTCGAAAGTGGAAGTATAGGTTCGGAAATGCTCAACTTTCCCGGCGCCATTTTAGCAACGGCATAGGAGTCACTCGTTCGCATTCTTGCATTGTTTTAGAACACGTTTTTTTTTTCCGCTTCAGACGGTGGCGACTGAGAGGATCGCTTGCTGCGAGGCTATCGCTGCCATGACGAATCTGACACTACTGTGTCTTTCGGACATCCACATTACCGATGAAATGGCGCGCACGATCGGTGCCTACGTGGAACAAACGACTGCTCTGAACTACCCTGCAGTTAATTCAGGCTGCGGTGAGTACGGCGAAACCTAGAAAAACAGCTTTTACCTAGCTATGCTATATTAGCGTTAAGGAAAAGTTCTTAAAGAGATGCTGGCAAACGGTCAGTACAAAACAGCCTCTCAAGGGCAGCAGCCCGTTGCGGGACGAATGGCCGTTGTATAAATCGGGCCTTCTATTCGGTCACCATTGTTTTCAAAAGTGGGCCAACAGTCTCAGTCGCATTGACATATTGAGTAGGTGATAGGGCGTTTCCAAAAAGGTATACGTGTTCCGTTCTTCTTTCATGTGAAGGGTAAAGGGTTAGGAAGGAAAAAAAACTCAGCGTTCTCACTTTTCTTATAGAACATAAATTGGTCATTGTGGCAGATGGAATTTAGAAGAGCAGCATAACAGCAGCACACATGTCTGGAAACAACAGCTGGTAATTGAGGCTGCTAAGACATGCTGTTCTGTTGGGGAGGAGGAGTGGCAATAATATGAGGGCATATCGGTTGGCAGAATGGAGTACTATGAAGTTTACGAAGCGTATCGGGAGCCGGCAGCATTCGCGCAATTCCAATATGGCAGCGTCTTTGCCGTAACTGGCCTGATGTATTGTCCCTACAATGGGATTTTCTTCGTTAGAGTGGCTCATGTTAAATGTGCACGCCGGGAAGTTTGTCAGGTGCCTGCTTGATGGTGTTGAATTTCCCGCGCTCATCCCACCAGAAGACGAGAAACTGCATGCGAGCGAGCTCGTGAGCTCGTTCGATGAAGAAAACGAATTGTCATCTTTAAGTTGACGCTAATAAACATCAGTTTGAGCTTTTAAGTTCGTGTCCTCTGATCTGTTTGCCATATACTTTATACATGCTATCGCGAAGCCGGCTGCACGGGAGCTGTCAAACCGTCATTCTGTACTGTCTTGTCCGGGCATGGAAAACAGAGAGCTGTTTCATCTAGCTTTGAATAATGCTTCTATAGCGAAGTACTCTAGTGATAGTACGGATGTTTTCATGGGATAAGCTCTAAGTTTCATCGCCGAACAAAAGCCTACAGGCTGGACATGGCCTCAGATTACACGGCCCTGCTGAACTCATGAATAAGGTTGTTCAATTGCGAGGCCTGTAAGGATTTCCTATGTTCCCTAGCGGGCTTTCTTGTAAGAACCAGGTTGTTAAAGCATCATGCAATGAAAGGCGCAATTTTAGATATCACTGAAGTAAGACAACAGGACGGGCGCCTGTTGGCAAGAGGCGCTCGTCCTGCTGGCTAAATTTTGTGGTGTCTAGAACTGTGCGCATACTTTCAAGAACTTTCTTGTGTTGAATATCTATGGCATGAGGTAACAGGTGGCGCCTAGAAGGCTCTCAACGATTGTGTTTGCGTGCGTACAGTCAAGCGAACTTGTTTTAGAGTCAGTAAAACATCGAACACTACTTACATATGTGTTTACTGCCCATCTCAAATTCTCTGTGAATTGGGGATCTTGCAGGTTAATGACACCAACGCTGGCGTTTTCCTGGACCACTTGGCTCGAAACCGGAGTGTGAAGTCCCTAAACGTGCAAGAATACTTGGTGATCGCGCGTCAGGGCAATGCTCTGGCAGACGTCGTCCGAAACCACGTGACCCTGCAAGAAATTGAAGTACGGTTCATCGTTAGGTTCTATTCTAATCTTTCAGTAACATTAGTTAGTCGAGCTAGTCGAGTTAGTCGAGGTAGACGGGAAAAGAAAAGCTAATACGTTAGTGCCAGTGGGAGCTGCACACGTGGTCCGCCGTGGTAGTGAAGCGGCTGGACAGGTTGGCAGTGGTCATTCATATATATCCACAAAGCAACTGTTTATATCATCTTCACGCGCGCGTGCGGAACTCTCGCATGTGTTGAGTTTTATTTCGTGAAATACGTCTCCTGGATTTCTAGCGTTCAGAATAAGCCCTGCCTAAGTCCTGACTCAGTCCTTACCAGCAGCATGATTAATTAGAGCTTGCATTTCAACCAACCATAGTGGCAGGCGGTTTAGTACGTCTGCAGTTGCTGTAGCCTAAAGAGTCATCCGCGAATAATTTTTCTAAGAGTTCCGAATTGACCTGCTGCAGGTACGTTTGTCAGTTGCAGCACCAACAACCAAGGAAATTTTCTCGCTCAATTCTTACGGCATTGTCCGTTATATGCTAGTTTAACTGTTTACATGCAACCACACATGCGCTTGAAAAGCGATTTTACGAAACTGTTTTGTGGTTACGAAAACTTGACAGGTGCCGCAACGCGCTGGCTTGCACTAAGGTAATTCTTATAAGCAAACCATCAATGAGCGTAGTGGAAAGCGCGCCAGACAGGGGAATGGACTTGCTTGCACTTGGAACTCTGGTCGGAGTTTCCCCAACCGCTGTAAAACTTCGTCCCCCCCTCCCCACCACCCATGGTGGAGAACCCTGCGCACGCCTATTTTTGTACACGGGCACACAAGCCTCAGCTGCGATGTGCTTCACAATTGACAGCGGGGAGTTACAGTTACCTCCAACTGCAGTAGACACGAGTTACACGGGAGATGCAGCCACTGTAGTCCCCGAGCCTATTGGCTGAAGTGTAAACACTCATTTGTGGAGACAGTTCGGCCCCCCGTCCCAGTTGCTTTCTTTTGGCAGCTTTCGTGGTTACCGCCGTATTGATAGCTTAAATTGGCCACCACTAGCTTGAAGTTGATGGTATTGCAACTGATGGCATTGCAGAAAAGAGCTTTGTCTCCAGGGTGCCATATCTTTGCCATACTGCTCCTTTGTTCACAAAGCTTAGAACTATAACCATTGAATCTTTGTACACCTATAGGCTTGCATAGAATGGGATCAATAAAGAATGATAACGCTTTTGCACACTTGGCATCCTTAAAGCAACATATTCCTGTTATAAGTTTCGTCAATTACAACCATGGATAACAAAAAACAGAACTAAATATGGTGACTAAATGCTTCAGTTTTGTTTGCCGACTGTTCTAGATCAATTACACAAAAGAATTGATCTGAATGTATCTACTCTGTCGCTAAAGAAGCTACGTGACATATTTATGTGATTGCTTGATCTGCCATGGATGATGATGATGATGATGATGACGATGATTATGATGATGATGATGATGATGATGATGATGGCCTGTATGTATGGCTCCCACCCAATCTGGGGGATTAGCCAAGAAACGAATATTTTAGACAAAAGTGATCAGATATGAATTGTATTTCTATAGAATTATAGAATTGTTAGAATAAATTAATGATGCTAATTTAGTGATTTCATGTCAAAACCGTCGTGATTCAATTAAAAATTTCCCTACAGCGGAACAGAGATCCCGGTGCAATGACCTAATGAGGAGGCTCCCAAGGAAAGAATATTAGAGATGATTTTCCTCAGTAAGTTGTAGCGGTCGCATGATAAAAAAATAATTGCTCGACTGTTTCGTCCTTGCTACAAAACGAGCAAAGAAGGGAAGGAGCCAGACCAGCTCTATACATATAGAAGTTTAATTATTGAACTCGACAGCGTAATTTTCTAAAAATGACTTCCCTTTTTCGCCTTGAACAGAAATTCCTACGCCAAGGGAACAAGAGGTATCGATATTCGTTTAGATAAGTGATGAATGTCTTACCAGAGTCTTGAATTATGGCACGCCTTCTAGGTTCACCTGTTTTTCTTTTTCTCTCTCCTTATCACTGCGCTTAATTTTCATTTTTATTTTTCAAATGTTTCCACAATAATCTTGATTATTAATTCTGACCCTGGTTGTTTGCTGTTTTTTTACAGTTTCAGTTAGTTCATACATTATGCATAGCTTCCTACCATGTGCTTCTGTTTGACCCCCCCTCAAGCTGCTTAGTGCAGCTTTTTTGCCTGGTCATCCTCGCAACCTCGTTGTAGAAAAATAAATTCAAACTCAGACTCAGATTACTATGGTTAGTAGGAAAGAGGCAGTCAGGCTCTCCGGCTGACTCTATTGGTGTCATCCATTGGCGGATTCGGAGTGACCGACTAACTCTGCGCCGGAGCACTCCACTCTGGCGGAGGGCAGCCGAAGGGAATCTACCAGTGGAACAAACGCGCTCCCGCTGGAGCAAATGGCAGAGTCAGAATGGAAAGCGATGCCCGCGTCTCCCATCTTGCATGAGTGGGCACGCTAGGCACAGCGACGCTACACTAGCAGAACGCGAGCGCCGTACAGTCCGACGCGAGGCGCGACCGACGCGACCGGCGTCCGTTGGCGCGCCCACAGTTGGTACCGTTTACGGGCACAGGGCGCTTGCGACTTCCGGGTCGAATCCGCCGCTTTTCGCGGGGTAGAAGAAGCTGCTCCGTGGAGTGGATCTCGCGACGGAGCGGCGCCGGATCTGCCAATGGAACATACAGGGAGCACTCTCAATCTGCTAATGGAACAGACTTGCCCCTCCGCATGGAGCAGAAAAAGTGCTGCCGGAAGTGCTCCGAATCTGCCAATGGATGACACCATATGTAACTTCGGTTGCCGGCGACTGTTTATATTGTATACCCAGCCGATGGACTCGTGCAAACGGATGGGCCGAAGCTATAGAGTGTTTTAGGTTGCTGATACTGCCCTAGTAGACGGCAAATATTAAGGCGAAAGCCTTTAATGTCTCATGCTCACGTCCGTCCGGTGTCCGTCCGTCCGTCTGTCTGTCTGTCTGTCTGTGTCTGTCTGTCTGTGTCTGTCTGTCCGTCCGTCCCGTCCATCCGAGCTCTGGCACGGAGCCAGGTGGCCGCCGGGATGCGCAAACGGACGCCGGTCGCGTCGGACTCTACAGCGCTCGCTCTTTGCTTGCGTAGCTTCGCTGTGCCCAGCGTTTGCAATCATTCTCACCGACGCCGTCTCAATGGGCACAGGCGTTCACGGAATACACCTTCGATTTTACAAAGGGCCCGTCAATTTAAGCGCTGGAACGCTATGGCGTTTGCACGATGCACAAAGCGCGAGAAAATACTAACGCATGCGAACGGAGGAAGATTAGTCTCGCGTCTCGCTGCGACTCGCGGTAAAAAAATTAAAAAAGAAAACACGCACACATTCGCTTTGTGTGTAAAAGAAAAAGACATGGCATAGTCAGTGGAACGGCCACACGCTTTCGCCGAACACACTTTAGAATGTACAAAGTGTGCTTCAATTTTCGTCACTTTTCTTCTTATTGGTGCTGCGTTGATGACCTTCACTGTGTAATTTGACCACCAGGGCTTTAGTATGGAATAAGCTTAGAGATGACAGCGCTGAAAAAGGGGGAAAACACGCTTTGTCCTAGTAGTATACTGCGTGACTTCCATAGTACGATATAATGCGCGTGACCACTACAGTTTCAGAATGTGTGGCCGCGCCTGCCTTTTCTTTTACGGTGTGTTTTTCATGTGTGTTGTTCAGTCAGATCAAAAGCAAATATTCTGAATTAGGACTTCCCCGCTGGCAGGTGTGGTTAGCATCGGCAGCCTTCGCCGACCAGCTGGCCATGGTTCTCCATTCGGTGGAATAACTAGATGTCTTGGTTTGACCTCTAGTCAAGTCGTCTCTCTTTTTCTCACTCTCTAAATTAGTTAATTTACGATATTTACAATAGTAACACCTATGATGCCAAGGTATCCGAGCGGTGCTCCGCTTTATTGGCGAACGTACGATTTGTTAGGTGCATTTATGAGATCATTGATCATGGTTGGATTCAACAGCTTATTCTTATTTTGAGTTAATCGAGATATGTATTACTGCATTTTCGGGTGCAGTTTATTTATTGACAAGGGAAGGAACGACTGACTAACCATTTGCTGCGCAAATCTATATATTGATTTTTGGAGTCCTAAGTGCTGTAATATTGGTGAATCCATTTAGGGATTGGCACACTGTCTGATCATCTGATGCATTAACCTAAAAAAACTGTTTGAAAGAATAGTTTTTTTTGTGACGTTTTTCTTGGAAACCCGGATGACTCATAGCATGCACCAGCTAAGGAAGACTCATAGCGTGCTCCTTCGTGCCTTGCTGCAGGTGAGGGGGCCTTATGATTTCCGCCCATCTGCCCTGCTCGCAGCGGCTGTGCAGAGTCAATCACTGCGGTCACTTACAGTGCAAGACTGCCTTCTCGACGCCGAGGACATCCGAGC
>JALIZH010017128.1:0-40530 GCA_030522465.1 Rhipicephalus appendiculatus | reverse complement strand
ACATAGAGCCAGGCAAAAACCATTTTGTGTTGATTCCATTTGACACAGAAAGTCATTGCTTTACTTTACAAAACTATACTCTTGACTTACCTTACTACATTTTGCTTTGAACAAAGTAAGTGCCTGTTTTATTTCTTCAATTAAACTATACTAGAGCCTTTGACAAGCAAAATTTTGACAACTCTGCAATGTTTATATGGCAACAAAAATTGTGATAGATTGATAAGGTTTAAAATTCTAAACACAAGCACAATGGGGAATGTCAGCCTGAATAACTTTGTATGTGCTTCATTCACTTTTTCAAAACTAAACCTGATTCTACATAATGAATGCAAAGGCTGACAGCTGTCCCGCATTCTGCTGCCCATGCTTTCTCCAATGTGTGCACTTGCCGTGGTTGTCTAGTCATTGCGGTGCTCGACTGCTGACTCCGAAGGTTGTGGGATTTAATCCCACATGTGGTGGCTGCATTTTGATGGAAGCAAAATGCTGGAGGCCCGTGCACATAGATGTAGGTGCGTGTCAAAGAACTCCAGGTAGTCGAAATTTTCAGAGTATTCCACTACGGATTCTCTCAATCATATTATGGTCTTCAGATAAAATCCTAGCAATTATTACCATCTCTCCTAAATGTCAGTAGAAATAGCGGTATTTCTTTCGCATTTGTTGCCTTTCTTTTCGTAAAGCTAAAAAATCCTTCACATTAGACTTACCTCTCCGCCTTTTTTGGATGTTCCTGTTTCGTTGTTCGTATTTGAAGAAACAGCCATTCGTAACATATCACCAGTCGTATCTTCCTCTTTTAAGCTTTCAATTGCATCAGCACTCAATTCTTCAACTTCCACAGCCGCGTGCACAAGTTGTCACCTCAAATCATAATTAAACAGGGGAAAAGTGTGAAAACATGCTTTCTTTTTTGGAATTTGCGAAGTCTTTGCTTGATACAAATAGGTGCACGTTTGTAATCTTAAATTAACAGAGTTCCTGAATGGGGTCCGCTGCAGTGGATCAGTGTTTATGGTGCTCGGCTACCCACTCGAAGGTCGCAGGTTCGATCCTGGCTGCGTAGGTCGCATTTCGGTGGAGGCGAAATGGTAAAGGCCTGTGTACTGTGCGATTTCAGTGCACAATAAAGAACACCAGGTGGTTGAAATTTCTGGAGCCCTCCTCCATAGCGTGCCCCATAATCACGTGGTGGTTTTCGGACATAAAACCCCAGATAATATTATTATTAGAATTCCTGAAGGGGGCATGTTTTACTGCCCATTGGGTTACGAGGATTGATGTGAATGGTTGTGAAGAATTTGGCCGACTAGGGCTTTCACAAGGAAACTCGAAAAACAGTAGTGTGGTTTTGCACTGCCTCCAAGATCAGAGGCATTGCAAGCTTGCTGCACCTTGTGTGCCTCCGGGATGAGCCTGCCAATGACCAAGCGACGATGTCATCTGATGACATCATGATGATATCTTGATGACATCACAAATTTTGGTGATCTGTGATGTCATAGGTTGGTGTCAGCACATGACGATTTTTTGCATTACTCATGTTGATGCCGATGGGCGTTTTCGTGCTTGATGAGGCATCTACTGTCTTCGATCTCGTTGTAGACACGAGACATTGTAGAAAAGAAAGATAAATTGTAGAGCTGTGCGAATAGCAAAATTTTGGGTGCGAAGCGAATTTGAATAATAAAGTTTGAGTGCAAATCGAATAGAATATTTTTTCGAATACGTAGTTGTCAAATATTCGCTTAATATTTTTCGAATGCTTCGAAGTGAAATTACAGAATAAAGGTTGCAGTCGATCCCCAAGTACATTCTTATGAGATAGGAACATGGAAGTGTTTCTTTTAGCTAGGTTGGTGAAGTGCTGGAGGGATGGTGTTCCCTAGTTGTTTTATCAAGGATGAGGCAATGCAGAGACCGAATTGTGTTTACTTACATGATTTGGTGCAACCAATGTGGTGTCACAACACTTTACACGTGAAAGGAAAAGATGCTACTTCGTCCCACCTCTCCCAGTCTCCAACGTCTGTGGAGGCCCAACTGATTTGGCGGACGAGGGCATGCTCCCTTCGAATGTGGAGTTGCTAATTTGCCCTGTAGACGTCAATGTATAAAAACATCTGAAATGTTGGATGCTGAAAATGTTCACCAGATTTTTTCAGACTTTTTTGTCCAAAACGGCACTACTTAAAGCCTCCCCCTCTGCCACGTAGGTTCGAAGCAGCGCTTTCGAGAGTCGATCCGTTTCACGGCCGTAGCGGAGCCCTGAAGGCCGCTTTGCTGCAATACGAGAGTGTAATGCGGTGAAGCATATTAAAAGAAGGAGTCACTGCCAATCGGACATTGTATTTGTCTTCGGGAAGTTCGAATAGTAAAATTCCGGTGCGAACCAACCAATCCACCAGTCCAGGGACATTATAGACACAAACGAACGTTGTAATGTATATACAGTGAAACCTCGGTGATACGAATCTCACGGGACCACCAAAAATATTCGTATCATCCGAAATTCGTGTCACCAGAAAGTATGAAAAATTAGCAAGCGGCAAAAAAAAAAGAAAAGCTGGCTTACATTTTCATTTATTGTTTTTCAGGGCCGCAGCAACATCAGGAAGAACTTTTAATGAAAGCCTCAAAGATTTGCGCACACAATCCCGGTGGCCGTCGCGCGTCTCTGAAGGTTTATTCTAACCAAAAGAAAAGTATTTTTCTTACACCGTGATTCTGACGATTTGGCGCGTCTTCCGCGACAGCGTGTACAGCACCTCTTCGTACCTGGGCGGTAGCGTACGTTCTAATGAAATGTCGCGGGGTGAAAATCTAATACTAATAGTGCAAGAGTTTTGGTGATTGACGATAAATATTCATCATCGTAGTTGTTGAACTAACGCTTATAACACGCCCCAGAAAATAAATAATTGTGACATTATGACAAAGAAACAAACCGGCCAATGACAGCGGGTGCGGACCGGCAGCCGGCTTGCTGTCTAAAAAACAGCCGGGCCGGTCCAAAACCGGACAGGTGGCAACCCTACCCTCAAAACAGGAAAGAGTGGTAACAAATTTTCAGTATCAAGCAAGACAGTACGCGGCAAAAATTTGAAACGTGCGTTTATTTATATGAATGTCTAGGTTTATTGGCGCAATGGCCATAATGGAAACTGTCTGGGGATGGGAACGATTTACAGGTAGGGCCTTCTGTGGTCTCGCTGCGCGACCTCTTTGCCGTCGATTCGGTGTAGCTGGTAGAGGAGCTTGTTCTCGATTTCTTCGACAGCAGAGAGAGTCAGAACGAGCGTGTCGTGCTTCAACATGCTGTGTACGTTGAGTCCTGCAAGAGCAACAGCAATTGCACTTCGTATACTGGAAGCACATTCAGTATTACAAAAAAACTGCAACATATAGAAGCTGACTGTACCACTCAATCAAAACACCACGCCCCTCGCTGTGTGTGGCACAATGTGCTGAGGCTACTAAATGAAAATCAACGTTAAAATAAAACACTGCAGCTGAACTGCTTTACTTAAAGAAGCCCTGCAACACTTTTTCAGCATGATCAGAAAATGCTGCTGACCGGTAGTTGACACTCCTACGCAAGTCAAACATTATAGTGCAACATGTGGCCTGGAATCCACAATGAATTCTCGAAGTCGGCTAGAAACTGCTCCCCTCCTCTTTTTACAAACGATGCCACATGCCCAAATGACCGCACCATATACTAAAATTCACGGCTATCAGCTGATTTGAGCACCGTGAGCTGCAGAGGTACTGCGACTACCACAGGAGGCCACCACGTGCCCATGCGCGTGCGAATGTGATCATACTGAAAGTAAGCCACGTGTCCAAAGAAAAAAAGTGCTTGAGCGCGCATGCTTAGCTTCCAGGCGCGCTCGTCGAGATGAGAGGAGAGCGAAAGCAATTACGGGGCGTGACAAATCTCTCTAACTTTGCTCGTACTTGACTGATTCTCAAAATTCTTGCAGTGTTCGATTCGTGATGCAATAAACTCCTATAACCCTTTCAGGCGCAGTGTGTACAATTGTACACATAAACTTCGGAGGCGCGTCCCGCACCGCGTGTTTTTTCAAGTGGCTTTAAACGCAGTGGGCACATTCGTGCAAGCTTCCTGAGTGGACAACTAATGCTCATTTAACTTCATTGTGCTGCGTATTGCTGCAGAGGATCACTTTGCTAGAGACACTACCATGTGCGTCGATTGCTCGGCGTGCTGCGTTCCAGGACCAACGTCAAGAATATTTGTTTTCTTTGCTGTAAACGAGTGCAACCAAAAAAACAGACTGTGCATGCATTTTGGGCCTAGTATTTGGTTCTTTTTATGGAAGGGCTGAAGCTTACTGATTGCATGATATTTAGATATTTAATTACATGCTAATTAAAATTAATTACTCAAACTCAGACAAAACAACATATTCCATCGTTTTCTTTCTTGGAATGTAATACTGAGTGCCTTGGAATCATGCCATGCGAATTTGACTCATTTCCAAACAGTGCATCATAATTCACGCTTGAAGGGGTTAATGAAGTCATTTGATGGATACTTGGAAAAGTGTTGCAGAGCCCCTTTCAAGGTGTCGTGACCGCGCTTCGGGATTGGTGAGCAAACACAGTAGCAGACATTGCTATGAACGTCCCTGCCAAATCTTGCAGTTGTGTGCGGCAAGGAGAGCTTACAAGTGGAACGCGAAGTTGTCATTTTCTCACGCGCCCTCTTCACACACAGAGGGCCATCCTCACTTTCTTCAGAACTGCCGGCGCTCGCTACTTGATGTCGGACAGCTGCTAGCATGCTATCATTGGCCAACAGTCCACATTAATCAAGAGTGGCATTTGGATCGGATGCGCTTCTTGCCACAACGTGCAGCCACGTGCCTGCGCTGCGTTCCATAGCCTGCTAACATTACACAGGGAGCCACGCTCACGTGCAGGATTCGCAACAGGAGAGGGCGATTGCATTTCACCACACGCATTCAAGGTCATGATGCATGCTGATGTAACATCTTTCCCATGTGCCATCCTGGCCTGTGTAGCTTCCAGTGTGTTCGTTGTGACAAGAGAAGAAACTGCCTAAAGTGCGCCACGAATTCCTTTAATTCCGCTAATTCTTGATAGATTCGAGAAATTTTTGCGGCAATAAACTCTGGAACTGAGGTCATTTGACGACTACTTGGAAAGTAGTTTATGATCCCTATAAAAAATTGTTTTCTCCAAGTGCAAGAGCCAGTGTGTCACGAAGCATGAACTGCTTGGTGAACATCTTATGAATGCAAATGTGGAATAAAAATATCGATGCTCACCATACACGGGCATTATGTTGAAGTGCTTCACTTCATCGCAGATCAGGGCTATGTTTTCAGAGACATAATCCGTGCTGGAAGACAAAAAGACTCGCATGTATAAATAACATAGCTACAAGGTTCAAAGCTTCCAGATGATACTGGGTGTCCTTAAATACTGGATAAAGCAGATTTAATGTGGGAATGACACTGATAAACAGGGCAAGTGTGTGAGCTTCCCGTGTCCTGTATTAGACCTGCACTATTGAATATTTAAGTATCACTACCGAGTCCAGCAACGAAATTTGTTAATTATAGTACTGAGTGTTTTTGGAGTTAAGTTGCTAAGTGAAGTCTTATAAAGATCTGGAGTTTTTCACAGTTCAGTAAGGGGAAGTAGGTAATATTGCAAGTAAAAGGATGTCAGTAACAACAAAATAAACAGACATCATGCTGCAAGATGGGATGTGTTGAAACTTTTCTGGTTACTCCTGCAATGTACCACTGTAACATTGATCTTAAGTGAACACCAGCTGGAGACATTGACTGGATACCAAAGCTTGCTTCTAACAGTTAAACATAACATGAAAAGTAATCATTCTAACTGCAAACATGAGGTGACATCATTTGTACTACGAAGCATTATGCGTAATAGAGGCCACAAATTGCTAGGATGCAAGATGTTTCGAGGCTTTTAACACAACAGCATAGAGACACGTACAGAAACTTCGAAAATCGTCTTCTTTGACATTCTAGCGAAGCTTTAAAAGAGCAAAATTGATACATAATTGGCCGCTTCCGCTAATAACCTTCGATAATGTGTCCGGTCATATTGGTAGACTATTTTTTTTTATCAGATTTGCGCAATTTGCGAAAACGAATATTAATATAGAAAGAGTTAGTAAAGAAGCAGACATGCCTCTGCAAACATTAATAACCGCATCAGGAAAAGCTTTTGCTTTGGAATCAAATGAAGTCCCTGCACAGGAACAACATACTTGTCCACAAACAGCACTGAAGGCCCCCAGAACCTTTCGTCCACAAGCTTCAGCAGATACTGTAACAGAGGAAAATGCAGTGCATGCGGCTTCTGCAGTTAAAATTCATTGGAAGAAAAGAAAGAAAGACACCTTTTTGTATACTTCAAATGTGCTGGTAGAAAACAAAAGGACAATATTGCACAATATATCTGGGCCCGTTTTCAACTCGGAGCAATCTACACATGACTACAACTTTAGAAAAAATGTCCACTCTGCCCGCAGTCCCTTCCACAGACAATTTGCATAAGAGTTCAGTCCAATAGCACTTACTCATTTTCATGATGTCAAGCACTTCTCAAGTGTACTATAGCTGAATTTTCCCTACAAAACCATGTTCATGTTGCTGGATTTAGTCTGCCTCGGTGGCATACTGGTTAAGGTGCTCGGCTGCTGACCCTGAAGTCGTCGGTTTGATCCCGGCCGCGGTGGTCGCATTTCGATGAAGGCAAAATGCTAGAGGTCCGTATACTATGCGATCTCATTGCACGTAAACCTTTTCACTACGGTTGAAGAGGATAGTCTTCTTCAGATTTTGTGACAAAATGACCGATGAAGACAATACTTATCAACAAAAATTGGTCCCACATGCAACCAATGACTACTATGCTCGTCATAGTTGAGTTTCTTGACATTAGATGGCTACACTTGTCCATGTTGGGCCATTTGTGTCTCAGCTTTCATATTATTGCCATTTTTCACTGTGTTATGTGATGAAGCCACCTTTGAGTTATCCTTCTTTTACGTGATTGGTGAAATGAAGGAACCCCATTGAATTGAAAGAACAGTACTGTTTTATCAGAAAAACAAAACGCTCTACAAGTTCAGGAAAAAAAATTTTTTTTGGTAACTTTGGCATGTTTCTATCCTTCTTTTTTTACGGTAGTGAAAGGGTTGAAGAGCACCAGATGGTCAAAATTTTCGGAGCCCTCGGCTACGGCATACCTCATAATCATATCGTGGTTTTGGCACGTAAAACCCCAGATATTACAGTTTCTGGTTTCAGGTCACAACCTCGATCGTCCTGATAAATTTAGTCAGGGAGTCGGGAAAGGTACTTGAGCTTTGAGCGGAAACCAACTAGCACAACTGTCTTTAACAGGTTGTATGGGCGGAGCTGCCATTTTTTGCTTAAGTTGCAACTGAGTATAATATATGTACTGTTTGTTTTAGTCCTCAATCTGCTTCTTTAGTTTTACTTTACAGAGCTGATCCCAAGCTTTGCAATGTTTTCCAGTTTGCTCAGGTAGGTTTCGACGACAGGAACACAGTGTAATGATTAACTTGGAACATGTTTCACCATGGTACCATGCTCTGGAGAGATTCTACAATCGGCTGCCAATCAGTGCCCTTCACTTTTACATCAGGATGTGAGATTTGCCAGTACAAGAACCATGAGTTGTTTATTGGGGCAGTTTCAGACACAAGATTACACGAAAATGCCAAAATGAAATGCCTTACTATAGTTCACTCCGGAGTAGAATTATTTGCAAATGCTATCCACAGAACATTAACAAACAAAAACAATTTACCAATCTTTTGAATGTCCCTTCTTCACTTTTGTAAGCACACTGGAACCACACATGAGAAAGGAACATGCCATTTCTTTGCCAATGTCGCCATGCTCACAACAGCCTGTTTTTTTAAACACACATGAAATTTGACTTTCGAGAGAGTTTGCAAGGCAAACCTAAATATATAAGGAGTTACTTTGGATTAACGTGAGCATTTGGACGAGCTGATAATTCATCGTCAAGGGTAATTTACAGTGCAGGAAAAACATGAACAGACAAAGGGAGGTGACACGGATTATTGCTAGTCCATGTCACCTCCCTTCGTCAGTTTGTTTTTAGGCACTGTATGTTTTCCTTACTTTGGATTCAGCAAAATTTTTAAACTGCACAAAGAAGACAGGATGAAAACAGGAACACAGATGCACACACGAAGCACAGGCACCTTGTCTGATTCAGCTAAATCTATGAACTGACTAGGCCAATAATATGCCTTGCTTACCTTGGAGTCATTAGTAGGGAGGTCCAGGCTGTCAACTATCTTCAGGTCATCCTGAACAGAAAGAAAAACTCCATGTCAAGGGCCCATTGCTTGCAGCAATAAATAACTAGGGCTAGAAATAGAGGTGCCAAACAATAAATAGGTAGTAAATTGGTAGACTGTGTTGCTCTGGCAGCAACTGTGTACTTTGACTGGCCAGAACAGCGATTAGCAAACTCGTACCTTTGTATGTGCTCAGTTCTCACTGCAGTTTGCATTGAAAAGACAGCACAAAGGTTGCTTTTTTCGCTGCAGTGGCCACACTTATTTATGCCGGCGTTTTGTCGACTTATGCTAGGTTGGACGCTAAAAGAGAGCTGCTAGCTTTACTTCTTATAACATCCCGATTTGATGATATCGCATTCATTGCTTCACAGTTTCGCTGTGGCCTTGCAATAAATTAAGTCAATTTTTCTGCGCTTCCGTGACTTTTTTTGGGCCAAGGTTCTAAGAGTTACAGATTCTGGTGACAGCGGCAGCTTGGTTAGCGAAAAACCTGGCGTCGGCGGGTGTGCGGAAATGTGGGTGTACACAAAGAGGCCCTCGATGGTGCGCCGGTCACACATGTATTTTTATGCACCATTCTTCACTAAATGACACTCTCTTGATCATGAACTTATCGACAATAAGCTGTTTCTGATATGGAAATCTGATTTTCTATCGAGGTCACTTGTCATTTTACACCGCCACATTTCAATGTTGCCTTGCATTGTTGCATTTCATTGTTCCACGCATGACCCCAATCTTTTCTGTAGCAACAGAAATGTGGCGCTGCTAAGCACATGGGTGAAAGTACAATTCCCAGCATGGAGAAGTGAAACAGTTAGGAGAGAGCATTGTGCAATGCAATAGAAAGAAAGAGATAAAAAGAGGTAGTTTGTCAGGCAAGCAGACGCAAAGCTTTGCTAGCCTCCATTTTCCCAATATTTTTTTTTAAGGGCCAGTAAACAGGCTCCGACTTTTTTTTACACCTCCCAAGCAAGCTGGCCAATTCGTACAGTAGACCGCGGTGATCACACTTTCCCAATATTACACTGCTGCGTGCCTCGCAGACCCTCCATTTTGAAAAACAATTCCCGCACCTCTTTTCTTCGCCTGACCAATCCCCCCTCGTATGCGCAGTGATGCAACCTTGCCCATGGGCAACTTGACGTACCACTGAGCTCATCGATTGGTCCTTTGTCCTACGAAACAGCGCCTTGGCATTGCGGTGATGCAGTTTTGGCCGCGCAGTCTGCATTTTCATTTTGCTGTGCTGCCCTCTACTGTTTTGTAGAACCCGAGACTACCGGGAGAAGCGGTATTACCAGAACAAAAGCCTCCGAGATAAAGAGGTGTCTCGCTACTTTACTGCTAGGGGAGGGGTGCTCCCCCCCCCCCCCCCCCCCCACACACACACACAGTGCCTTCCCCTAGAGGTGTGCACGGGTATGCGGACGTCTTCCCATCTCGGGCCCGGGCCGGGCTCGGGCTACTCATCTCGGGCATCGGGTGGGCCGGGCCAGGTGAAAAGCCCGCATCAAACCAAAAATATAGACGTTGTGCCGGAATAGTCTTCCAGCACTTAGCGATGAGCCTACACAGATCACCTTTGTGATTATTTATCCATGCAATCATCCTCCTGTCCTGCATCACAGATACTAAACTTCTGGAAGAACAAGGAGTCTAATTATTCCAAGCTTGCTATGCTTGCGAAAAAAATATTTGCGATTCCGGCTACCAGTGTGAGCAGCGATCGGAACTTCAGTTCGACGGGATATGTGATGCAGGAGCGCCGCATTTCACTGAAGTCCGAATCACTGCACAGCTTGTTATTTTTACACAACTTGTAATCTGTGTATACACACTAAGATGTGTCGTTTGTGTATGTATAACTTTGATATGTTGAATAAAACGCCACTTGATGAAAAAGTGGTATCTTGTCTCCGCAGCAAACTTTCATAGGGTCGGGCCGGACCGGGCCCGGGTTTGTGTTTTTGTACGTTGGGCCGGGCCGGACGGGCTCGGAGCCCTTTAGGGTCGGGCTCGGGTGGGCCTTCGACGCAGTCAGTGGGCCCGGGTCGGGCTCGGGCTTGAAAATTAGGCCCGTGCACAGCTCTACCTTCCCCTCCCTATGGCGGAGAAAGGTGGTGAGGCTGCGCGAAAATCAGAAACCAGCTGAAACGGATGTTCTAACCCCTGTAGCTTTCTTATAGCACGTATTCGCAAAATTCTTGTGGCAGCATGTTCAGATAGCAATAGTGCACATATTTCTCTCCATTACAATTTTTGGACCTCGGGGCTGTTTACTGGCCCTTTAAGAGGACAGAATTAATCGATGCCTGGAGAGTTGAACGGTATTCTGAAAGCCATGCCCGCGCTATTTTCTTTCCAACAAAGCTCACTCACTGCAGTTGGGTCCTTAAGATGGTCTAGCACAATCGCAGCCAGAGCATGGAAGGGTGGGGCATTGAACGGGCCAAACTTAGCCAACCTACCTGTGCCAGCTTGACAGACAGTGCAGTTGTGAGACCTTGGACACGCCGGAAGAATGGCAGCATGTAGTAGTACGTCCTCGGTCCACGGGGCCCATGAGCTATGCCACCTGCGAGCCAGAAACCAAGCTTCACAGCAGGCTGCGCACAACATGATTTGAAGCACTAAGTGAATGTGAACACGATCAGCATATGCAGTTCAGGGGCGACATGTATAAATGTACACATAAACTATAGAGGCACGCAACCATGTTCTAGTTTAACTGGTTTGAAACGCAGTGCGCATGTTTGCACACGCTTCCCAAATGAAAAACTAGTGAGCACCCTGTCTGTATAGGCGGTAAAGAAACAGCTACCTACATTTTCTTGGTAGCAGATGGTTACTGTATAGTAAATGGGAACAACTTGCAGGGATGTGCAGTGTTGTTGCACAGACTCCGGTTTGTGGTCTTTGGGGAACATCATTTTCAGGAACAAATCGGATAGCACAGTGCCAATTTTTTTCATCTTGTCTTCTTCTTACCGGTAATTTTTCTTGTTTCCTTTCCATTTGTTATCATTTGATGACCCCACAATCTGCACAATCAACCGTTCTTATGAACCAATGGGATGTCAGACTGACCTTTAAAACAACAACTGCTACTGTGGGAAAATCTACTATCTTGCAAAACAACCATCTGTCACCTCGGTCGACATCTAACAATTATACGGTATACCTACTGATAGCCTTTCATGGTTCTCGAACAAAATGGAGCAAAAAGGTCAGCACTTGCCTCCTTTCCAGATGGGCGACCGGATACTGCCGTGACGTGCTCGGCCAGTGCCCTTTTGTGGCCATGGCTTGCGGCCTCCACCTCTGCGCTCGGCACGTGACTCCGTTGTTGTCCAGTCCTGCAACGCATGGCACAAACAATGATGCCAAACAAGCGCAGCTAAACATTGAAATTGCAAGCTCTTAACACCTTCACCGCATTGTTGATAACCAGGGGGGTCGCATTGCATATATCAGCTGTAATGCCTGAAATGTTTCCTTACGCCAGTGTTTCGCTGAGTTACGCCAAATGAGATGCTATAGTTGGTTGCAGCCTAAGAAAAGACGTCAGCTCTAAACACAGCCGTCACTGTCCCTCCTACAGATCCATCCAATAGCGCTGACTGATTTCCGTGACATCAAGCACTTCTCACGTACGTCAGATCATTGACTTTCTCATACGAACACAGGTTTGTGCCACTAGTTTTACATAGGAAACTTTAATGGCTTAGTAAACTTCATCAGGGATTCTTACATCGCCGCTCAGCCAAATGTAATGTTTTAGGTAGTAACGATGAACCTCTAACTATTAATATGCGCAGTATTTGCTTGAGCCAAGAAAGAGTAGTTAAAGGGATACAGAATAAAATTTTTGCTGCCAGGATTTTCAGCCAGATTGAAAGACTGGGTGCTCAAACTGATAGACATAATCTTCACTTCAGGCAGAAGCTAGGGGAAAATAATGAATCCAATGTGTTTTTCACAAACTGCCGTGTGTAGCAGCTGCACTGTGAACTAGAGGAGGTGCCGTTTCGTGCCGTTTCATGGACTTGAAACGGGCAAGCCAACAATGGCAGCCGTCGCCCGCATCTCTCAACTCGCTTAGCTTCCACTGCAGTTCCTAGAACAAGTACGATTGGCACTGGCAGTGGACATTGCTCCCAGGTGGGGTAAAGCCCCTAAATGGTGAGGCACATCTCGGCGCTTTTGTGGAAGGGGGGAGAGTGAGATATGAAGGAGAGGTGGAGAAAGAGAAGCAGCGGGGCAGCAAAACATGCAGCCTGCATCCACCACGGTGGCTTTGACGTCACGGCTCACGCTGACATTCCTCCATAAATACAGCCATCTATTAAAAAATATGTGAAATAAACTCTGTTTATCAAAACAGTCGAGTCTTCCGAGTAATATTACAATGTTCTTGTCAGTTTTTCCAAATTTTGTTCAGCATCCCTTTAAGGTTTGAGCGGAAACCTGCTAGCATGACTATCTTCCACTGCTGAACGGCAGGCATGGCACAGGTCTGCAGGCAGAGCCTGCATTTTTGCTTGGGTTATAAACGGGTATAGCCTTATTTTGTATAACATCCTGATTTGTTGCTATGACCATTCATTGCCTCATCCTTGAGGTGAAACTGTTACTTTCTTTTTTCAGTCAAGAAGGTCTCAACAACGAAGAACAATGAATGTTTAGCCAAAGAGCTGAAAAAGACACGTACCACTTTCTGGTAGTTGTTCTGCCAGTTTATGTTCCAGTGCAGCGTGTCAATCCTGCATGCATACACAAATATTTTCTAACTAGCAAGCAAGTGTGAGCACCACTGGCTCTCCGTGAACTTAGAACGATGGGAAAAAAAGTGCATGGACATTTAAATAGTTCAGGACATTTATATATATGTATATATAAAGGACCCCAGGTGGGCTTTACAGCTACAAAAATTAGTTTACTTCAATGCATCTCATAGTTCACTGTAGACACACAGCATGCAAACAATGCAAAAAATCGAAGCATGCGCAGTCTTGGCCTTCCACTGCAGGAACTGTGAGTGTGAGCCTGTATGTGCAATGCAGAATGACAGGCACATGACAACTAAAGACACACATTGAACGCTATTCGTGATTTTTAATTAACATGAGTTTAATGTGCTGTTTGTAATTGACATCGTAGCTTCCATTCATCATATTGTCTTGTTAATGAACATGTAATACTAGTCATAAGTGCATGTAAAAATATCCGTATGGACTCTACCCATGGTAACTTAATCATGTGTGATCACCCTGTGTGTATTGGACTCTGCCCTTAGAGGTACTCTTTATATTGCAGAGATTCAGCACTACTATGTGCACATAGTAGTGCTGATTATTTTACTTTTCTTATTCTTTTATCATTTGTTGTTTTTCTAGCTTTTGTGTGCTTTTCAACATTAATATCATGATGATGGGCTAGCCAGCTCTAACATAACCTACATTCCCATGCTTTGAATACATAAATAAAAATAATAACTAAAAAGTCTGACGCAAACAACTCCTAAAATTACTGAAGTGGTGAATATTTCTGGGTCAGCAGACACGCGTGCTAGTATGCCATCAATCAAACTTTTAACATTTTCTACCCAGAACCCAAAGAGTGATTTAAAGGGGATGGCAGGAGAGACGGATCTCATGATCTTGAAGCTAGCATTTCACTGACTTCATTTTGCCACTTCTATCTTAACTTTCAGTCCACACATATATTGGTGTTTCAGATTATAAACTTGAAAGGTGACAAAAAGAAAATCTTTCCAGCAACCTGCGAGATACTATAGAGAGCTGAATAGCTAAAACATTAGCTTTTAAAAATGTGCCTGCTCTTCTATTTATACATAAGTGGCTTCAAAAAAACAAACTGAATGTTGGAAGTTAGAACTGTTCCTGTGTATTTCTTTTCTGCCCTGTGTTCTTTTGTGATCTAAAATGATTGCTACAGATAACCACACTGCCCAAGAACATGCTCTTTTCAAATGGGCCTAGCAACACTTTTTTCAGCATGGTCAGAAAATGCTACCAATCGGCAGTCAAGGTGCCTGAGAACACGCGAGCCACACATTATAGCGCAGCATGCGGCCTGGAATTTGCAATTAATTCTCAATGTCAGCTAAAAATCGTTCCCTCTTCTTTCTACAAATGATGCCACATACTCAAACGACCGCACCATATACCTAAATTCACGACCGTTGGCTGATTTGAGCATTTTGAGCATCGTGGGCTGCTTAGCTACCGAGGCTGCTGTGGGAGGCTGCCAAGCGCCCGCACACGCGATCACACTGAAAGTAAGCTGTGCGTTCGAAGAAAAGGAAGAAAAAAAAATAAGAAAACTCAAGATCATGATGCGGCACATGACTTAACTTGTTTCCTCCATGCCATCCCTACTTGCTTAGCTTCTGGCGTGCTCGTTAGGACAAGAGAAGAAAGGAAGAAATTACAGCGCACGACAAATTTCTGCAACTCTGCTTGTACTTGAAGGATTCTGAAAAAAATTTTATGGTGGTCGATTTTGTGGCAAGCCTCTTTTAAGTAAACGTGCACTTTCCACTTCCATCCAGACATAGCCGAAGCAGTCAAACTGAAACAATGCGTTCATTGGCAGACCACCTGCACAGGTGAGCCACCATGCCCAAAAATAAAGACAGCGCACAGCTTTTGCTTCAAGTCAGATGCACTCAGTGAATTCAAACCGAAACACAACAACGCGTCCGTTGGCACACAACCTCCAAAAGAGAACCATTATGATGGACAACAACACAAACGCCCACCTCGGAAACACGCCAAAAACTTTTGGGTGAAGCGGAATGAGACCCAGCTTCTCCGATTCGACGGTGTCCAAGTTTTCAACCCATGCCTCCCTGTTTGGTGTGAACTTGGAAGGGTAGGCGAGGTCTCGCTTTATCACAAGTGGCAGTGGCGGCCTTGGTGGGGTAGTAGGCACTGGTAAAACAGACGCACATACGAAACATCATTCATAAGCAACTAGGCAGCATTGGTGACTCTGGGCTCGCGTTCTACACAAAGTGTGTCCACACCCGTAATTAGAAGAACTGACAACTGGGCTAGTTGGTAAGGTAATTATGAAATGACACCACAAAGCTAGACGAATACACGAGGGAGCTCGTGTGCTCCCTTGCGCATTCGTCGAGCTCCGTGGCGCCGTTTCGTAATTATGGATAGTTGTGAGAGCGTGCAACTGTCTAAACCTCACTGCTCGGTAGCAGAGCCTGTGTCTACTAGGAATCAAACCATGCGAAAATGACTAAGCAGTCACTGATTACACTTTTTTAAACGTGTCATATCTGGTTGGCTATTCTAGTAAACTCGGACAAAATAAAATGAGTAGGTGAGCATATCTTCTGTATATATTTTTCGTGCATTATTGCTGAATCATTTTGCGTAGCAAATGAGCACGCCTGTATTTTCTGTCTTGTCTTGTTTATTTCTTATGAAGTAGGCACTCCTGCTTGGGCCTCCAGCGTGTGTGAAGAAATGTAAAACAGTGCACGCAGCAGATACGATCACGATCTAAATTTATCCCCGCAAACAAAATGTTCAAGAGAGCTCGGTCAAACTGGTACGCACCGGCAATGATCTCTCAGTTATTGCCATGTTCACAAGAACGTTCACACTGAAGCGAAACAGGCGACTTAACTGGAGTCACGCGATGCGATTTTGATCGCGATCTAGCTCGATGCCGATCGAATTTCCCGGTCGACAATGGCTCAATTGCTGCAAGCTGTGGAAATTAGCCAATCGAAGTCGAAAGCGAACGGTGCGAGCGACCAAGGTCAACGGCAGGTTCAACAAAGATGCAACGAATAAAGGAGCATCTTCGTTTGTGCCACATCTGAAGCGTGGCTACGTAACTCCCTCTCGATACGAATCTCAAGGCTTAGCATAAAGCATAGAATAGTAGCGAGATGAGCTGGATGGTTTGCAAACGAATGTCTGCGAGATGTGCGCATCTGAGCTAAGAAAGTAACTCACCTGCGCCATCAGCCGCTGGAAGCGGTACTTCGCCTGCCACGGAGGCTGGAGCCTGACTGCATAACCTCTGGCAAAAGACACTTGGAGAGCCAGAATTCTGAAATTCAACGTAAAAACATCTTCCTGCAAAATACGATTATCCTATGTGTGCTACGCGTACGGTTTGTGTGCACCCAACGCATCGCTTATTCGTGGACGATCGTAAAGCTAAGATACATGACATAATTATTAGAAACACGGACAGGCATTCAAAAACATCAGACACGATACCAAGTTACTAACCAAGTGACAGTACTAGCATGGTGAGACGAAAGTAACTTACTTTAACCAGCCGAAAACTCACGAGGACGCATCGCACGGCGGCGGCCATCTTGCGTCGGCTGACTATGGATTGTTTCATGTTGGGTTGCGCAGCGGATATGTTTTGGTATATTTTTGTTTCGGTTTTAGCATTGTAGGCAGTTTTGCAGTGTGTGAAAACTGCCTACAATGTTTTGCACCAACTTGCCCAATCTGCAGTACTTGTAAAACTGAAGTTAGAACGATTCTAGGACACTCTACTGAAGTCCCTAGATTTTTTTTCTCTTTTGGACATTCGTTAGGGACTTTACGTCAAGTTAGGGACTTTACGTCAAACCACCACGGATAAAAAACAAAGGCCGTCAGGGCAACGACTATCGGCCAGAAGTCGGCACGAAAGTTCAAGGTACCGTTTTGGACACCATTTACTTCCTGCAGGAAGCGCCGAAACAGTTCCAGTAAGTCTCATCTCGTGAATAATAAGTGGATGAATGCAAGGCAGGCTTTATTCGCAACTTTCAGCTACGGTGGCGCCGCCGCACGGCAACCGGCGAAAGCCGTGATGCGGTGATAGAACGAAAACTTGCCTGGCGACAACATGCGAGCCGTACATCGTCGTCGTTGTGTCCCACAACTTCTTGCGCGTGTGGCTACTGAATTGCGATGCATTTTGTTGGTGCAAGATTGTGGAACCTTCGAGCTTCAATAATGGGCAAATAATACGAGAGCAATCGCGTGGGCTGCGTGCTGCAAAGCTCAAACCGCATCGCGAAAGGCGTCGTAAGCGTGCTTGGTTTTCTTTTCGGCTGGCGACGGGAAAAGCAGTGGGCTATCCAACTGAACATCGTGAAACTTGTCACAACAACGTTGTGGTTACCAGCGTGCACTTGAAATCGGCTGACTTCTGGGACGCGACAGAATTGCTTGGATTTTATGTACCCAAACCACGATATGATGAGACACGCCGTAGTGAGGACCTCCGGATTGATTTTGACCACTTGGGGTTCTTTAACGTGCTCTTAAATCTAAGCACACGGTTGTTGTTTTGCATTTAGCCCCATCGAAATTCCGCCGCCGTGGCCGGGAATCGAGCCCGTGCCACCGAACTCAGAAGCACGGCAGTTAGCGTGCTGTGCTACCACGGTGGTTAATCCCGAGCACGGAGATCCTGAGACACAACAGGCGAGTGCTTTTTTTTAAACTTTTTTTGTTTACAATAACACGGTTAATACAACTATGCCTTCGCGAACGAAAAACACATGAAAACAGTCCGACGCAACTGACGCGACAGCTGGGCGGACGCCGCAGCCGCGATCGAGTGCCAGCTTGTCTAGGGCGCTCGAATTTCAGCAACATGATTGATATTTGTAGTCTTATGCTTGCTTCGACATACGCCAGCAGTTTTCTCGACAACATCGATATGAAGAGTGAAGGTGGAGGAGAAGTAAGCCGGCTGGGCGAGACGGCCTGCAGTGTCGCACGTTTACCTGCGAAATGCCCTAGCATCGTGGTTCGCGATCTCGCTAAAAGCTTGTAAGCCGGCGCTGTTTTGAATAAATGACACACCGGACCACCGCTTTATTGGATTAGGAATTAGTTTGCATATAAAACAATTGTAGCCAATCTTTTTCATGCCAGCGACAGCGGCACTACCGGTAAATGCCTCGGCATCCTCAGTCAAGATGATCGGCGTGGTAAAGAAACGACCGGTAGCATCAGCAGCTCTACGTTACCTGTTTCCCGTGCTGTTTACCGCTGTGGATATACGGCCGCGCGATCGGCGGACTGAGCGGATGACAAAAATCTGCCGAGTTTCACGCACGCTGTATGCCCGATCCGGCGACCCAGTACGACGGATCGTCACCGTACCGGCTGCTACACCAGCGCGTAGGACGTTGAATCCGACGCAAGATCATACCGTGTGTCTCGCACTTTATGCACTGAAGCATGAGCTGCTTCCTTCATTGCAAGTTCAATGCCGTGGAAAATTATCCTAGCTGCAAGCAGCGGCAACTATGCATTGACACCACATGCGACGATGGCTCCGTGCGTGCAGGTGATCACCGCAACACCGCAACGACAGCCATATTGGTTTTCTTGTGGCGCCCCCTATAGTCACTGAAAGTTGCGAATTGTTCCTCAGCATGAATGTTCTTTAGCAGCACTCTTTCGCACGACACTATCTTTTTTTCTCGTTATCTTGTTCTCGTGAAAAGTGCATCTGAATATTTCTTACTATGAAAATACTCAGAAATTCGGCTGTAGAAGCGATCCCCCCCCACCCCAATCTTTTTTTCGTGGGACCAGGGGTGGCGCCAGGACCCTTCTAACCGCGGAGGGTGGGGTGGGGCACGGATGGGGGGGTGTGGGGGGGGACCCACGATGACAGTTCTATCGAGGAGGCCGGGAAACGGAGAACTTGTGCGTTGTGTTTGAAATATATTTCCTCTTAGGGGGGGGGGCAAAGCGGAGGCGGGCAGAAATTTTGGGGGGCTGCAGCTCCCCCTCTGGCGCCACCCCTGTGTGGGATGTGAACACCGCAAGTGGGTGTAGATCACTTCAGACAAACCAGTGGCGTAGCCAGGGGGGTGGCACACCGGGCACGTGCCCCCCTCCCCCGAAATTTTTTTTTTTCGCCATGGCATACATAGCGAAAAATGGCCATTTCAAGGGAGGTACCCTCCCCGAAATCAAGGCGGTGCCCCCCCCCCCCCCCCCGAAAAAAATTTCTGGCTACGCCCCTGAGACAAACCCGTTGTCGCACGATTTTCTTGAACGTTGAGTACCGCTAACACTGTGCTGACTACTTCCCAGTTTTTGTGGAGTACTACAGCACATGTATATTGTACAGTTTAGCAGTGTCACAGCCTCGAACCACCTGACACTCGAGCCCAAGACGCACGTCCCCTTTTCTGTCTATAACGCGCAATACCAAAATAATAAACAGATGGGCTAGGGAACCATTCACGACGTGTGCAGATAACCTCGGCATAGTTAAAATTACTTCTTTCTGGAAGTTCTCCGAGCGAACCAGGAAAATTTCGTTATAGTATGTTGTTCCGATTCTTGCGCGGATTCGTGATAATTTTGGGTCTCTTGGACGCCCCATAGGTCTGTGAATCACCAGGATTTTCTCTCTTGCGAGATTCGTATGTACGTCGGGCACTACGAAAGATATGTTCTCTCTCGAAACCATTGCAATAGTCAAATCACAGTTTTTCGCAGCTCCACACTTCAAAATCTCGCCAAGGAAAGTATAGGGGAAGTCATTAGAAGAAATTGTAATGTAAATGTGAAGAAAGAAAAGTGGATGAAAAGATAACTTGCCGCCGGCAGGAGCCGGCAGGCAGCGGCAGCCCTTAAATTTACTTTACTTACGACGTAGAGAATGACGTCACAGATGGCGCAGCCAATGGCGAACTTTAGCGTGGCGAAGACGAACGGATTTTCGTTTCGCCTTGCCAGATACAGCTTGCGCTGTAAAAAACGAGCCCATAAAGTTACCCTTCTTCCGTCCAGTGTAGAGTAAGAGACACTCTACTATGGAATAGCTGTACGGAGCTGTCCGCAAACGTGTTTGGAAAAATAGGGGGCTTTAGAGCGCTTCGTACGCTACCACGGGAGCGCACTGGGCCGTCCCAGAACGATCTGTTTAGAAGAAGTTTATTCCTTCTTAGTACGTAACAAAAAAAAATTACACCATCTCCCGCTAAAGGGAACCATGTGTCGATGTGAAGCAGCGGGCGCTAAAGCTTACACTGGCGGCGGCGTTGACGCTGGCGCTCATCGCAGCGTTGCGCAGGAGAGAAAACTGGGGAGGAGCAAAGCACGCAGTGATGGAGCGGTGTTTCCTACTGGAACATGCCAATCGCTGCTAATGGGCAATGAGAGACAGAAGACTCCGACTGGACACAGAGACCCGCAGTCCGCTTTTAGTTAACGCGCACGCTGCGAATTTTTATTGTCCAACAACGCACAGGAGAAATCTCCCACCGGCACCACCTTGTAGGTCGAAACCCATTGCCATATATACGGAGTGGCCAGTGAATGGTTGTGCAGCGCGAGCAGTCGGTTTTTTCAACCAAGAAACTCGCTAGCAGACGCTGCCTGCGTCGGCGTCGCGAGGCGAGAGAGGGGGAAGCGTAGGAGAGGAGAGAGAGGGGGACGCGCATGCGCAGTGGGAGTGGTGGACGCCGCGGGCAGGAATGCCTAGAGGGGAAAGCGTAGGAGGGGAGAGAGGAGGGGAGGCGCATGCGCAGTGAGGGTGTGGTTGCCGCGGGGAGGGATGCCTGAGGAGAGAGAGGGGGAGAGGAGGTTTCTTATTTTTATTTTTTTTAAAAGTGTTTGCGCATGCACAGTAAGGGTGAGCACGCGGCACACCACCACCACCGGATTAAGCTTCGCCATAAGATGCTTCACATCTAATAAACATAACTTGACGAGAATGCAAGTATATATATGTACATCAGAAAGTATGGCGCAGGCTATTTACATAATTGCATAGTGCTGGAATGACAGTTCTATATACAAGAACCCACGGATACGGGGACATGCACACACAGAAAAGTAAATATATACACATTATATGCATGCGGCAACCACTGTCTGATGACCTGGCTGCAAGAACCAGGCCAGATGAAACACTAGCCGCACCCGTCCATCGACCACCGACGGGAAACAGCATGACCACTGCCGTAGAAATTCTTCTTCCCCAAGGAAGAACAATTCCTCCGACAAGAAGGACAAAAGTTCCGAGTACAATCGTTCCAAAATCGGAAACAAAGCACGGCGATGACTACCCGCTGCAACGGCCTCACATCTGTTACTCCACAAACAAAAAGAAAATTACACCATCTCCCGCTAAAGGGAACCATGTGTAGATGTGAAGCAGCGGGCGCTAACGCTTACACTGGCCGTGGCGTTGACGCTGGCGCTATCGCAGCGTTGCGCAGGAGAGAAAACTGAGGAGGCGCAAAGCACGCAGTGATGGAGCGGTGTTTCCTACTGGAACATGCCAATCGCTGCTAATGGGCAATGAGAGACAGAAGATTCCGACTGTACACAGAGACCCGCAGTGCGCTTTTAGTTAACGCGCACGCTGCGAATTTTTATTGTTCAACAACGCACAGGAGAAATCTCCCACCGGCACCACCGTGGAGGTCAATATCCATTGCCATATATACGCGATGGACAGTGAACGGTTGTGCAGCGCGAGCAGTCGGTTTTTTCAACCAAGAAACTCGCTAGCAGACGCTGCCTGCGTCGGCGTCACGAGGCGAGAGGGGGGAGCGTAGGAGAGGAGAGAGAGAGAGAGAGAGGGGGGGGGGGACGCGCATGCGCAGTGGGGTGTGGACGCTGTGGGCAGGGATGCCTAGAGGAGAGAGGGGGGGGAGCGTAGGAGAGGTGAGAGAGGGGGGGGACGCGCATGCGCAGTGGGAGCCCAGGCAGGGATTCCTAGAGGAGAGAGGGGGGGAGCATAGGAGGGGAGAGAGGAGGGGAGGCGCATGCGCAGTGAGGGTGTGGTTGCCGCGGGGGAGGGATGCCTAGAGGAGAGAGAGGGGGAGGAGAGGTTTTTTATTTTTATTTTTTAATGGGTTTGCGCATGCGCAGTAAGGGAGGCCACGCCGCACACCACCACCGGATTAAGCTTCGCCATAAGATGCTTCACATCTAATAGCCCCCGCTGCAATTAGAAGGCGTGCGAAGCGACTACGCGAGCAACGACCAGAAGTGACGAAACGATTAACTCCTAGGCCACGGAAACCTGCGTTCACGGCTCTCCAAAATACCCTTGCAATTACACATAGCTGTAGCACATGCTGGGTTGACTCTTGTAGTGGGCAATTAGGGCAAGTGGAAGATGGGACCATATATGTCCCACCTCTCCAGTCTGTCTAGTGTTGGGAGCACTCTCCATCACAGAAGCCACATGAATTCGCGGAGATGGCCAGGCAGAAAGGACGCCGTTATAGCGCTCCACGAGACACGGCTAGAACGTGCTAGACGGGCTGGTGGAACCAGAGGGAGCTGCAGGGCCGCCGTTATATCTACAACACGGTTTTCTAGTATGTCTACATCAGGACAAACCTGCTGTGCGTGACGATAAAATTCTACAGCCGTGGAGATTTTTAAAATGCAGGTACGTTAAGAACTTGCGGCGTGGAATTGCCGTGCTTCCAGTAACAAATAGCGTATCTTGGTGTCTAAAAAGTAGCAGGCAAGATCACGCGCGGGACACTGATCACCGTGTAACAAGGGAAGCATGAATCGTGTTCCGCGAACGCCTGTGCCCATTGAGACGGGGTCGGTCAGAATGGAACGCGATGCGCGCGTCTCCATCCTTGCATGATTGTAAACGCTGGGCAGAGCGACGCTACGCAAGCAAAGCGCGAGCACTGTAGAGTTCATTGCGGCCGGCGTCCGTTTGAGCACCCCGGCGGCCACCTGGCACCGTGCCGGGGCTCGGATGGACACCGGACGGACGTGAGCATAAGACATGAAAGGCTTTCGCCTCAATAGAATCGCTTTATAGAAGACCGAAAAAAATACTTAGGCAGGTGTCCACATAGACCTCGACGCTGCAGCAGTGTTACTGCTGGCGCCTTTAAGCAACGACAAGCCAATATACATACACTTAGAAAACCCCCGCAGTTGCTCCGGCTCTGTTTGCTGATCTTATTTGCATACCTGACTGGCACTACGGGAAACAGCAAAGTAAAGGTTGAAATGCCCCATTTTTTAGCATTTGATTCCATCTTTTAATCATCCAGTGGTTGGGCACCACATGCTTTACTGAAGCCAGGCCATTAAAGCTACAACCTTTGTGCGACGGCGAACTTTAGGGACCCGCTGCTTCAGTACTTCAAGCGCTCCAAGCAACATTACGCTTGCCAATGCGGAGCAAGTTGTAGCAAGTAAACCGAGGTTTCGTTGAAACGCTTTTCGGTCGGCGTACAAAAACCATTTATCCAGATGACAAAGCGTGCGTTCGCTTAAGAATACTCATCCCCAAGTCGCCATAGCCACCTCCTTCCTGACCGCTTCGCATAACATCGATTCCCACGGTGCGTGGTATCCGTCTGAAATTTTCGTAAGGCGAAATCCTTATATGCCCCATCAAGCACGAAGATTGACCGTCGGCGTCCCGCGGCGTCAGCGTAAAACACGAGTGATGCAAAAAATGTGCACGTGGTAGTCACCACATCGTCGTAATGACGTCAGATATAGCCAACATTTGTGCCGTCATGTGGCATCGTCACGTCACTGCGACGTCCCCAATAACACGTGTATTCACGTGATGAAGTGATCGCAAGGCACGACTGCTTGGGCAAAGGTGTTCCGGTCACGGTGGCAGTGCAAATGCAGGTGGGGTGCGGAAAGCTTGCGATGCCTCCAATCAAGGAGACGGTGAAAAACCGCGTTAGGTCCAGAAGGCTTTCGGAAGGGGGCGCGGGTGTCAAATATATCCAGTGAGAAGGAAAAAAAATTACACCATCTCCCACTAAAGGAAACCATGTGGGGATGCGAAGCAGCGCTGGTGTTCACTTGTGTTTCCATTTGTATGTTTGATTTGTGTGTGGTGTTGTGTATCAGCGGTGCTGCTTACGTTGCTTGCGCTGCTGTCACAGCTTACGTTACCGATGCCGCTACAACTGGCGCCAGCGTTGACGAAGGAGAGTGCAACGGAGCGTGCGCGCGTCGCATTATATACGAGCGCACAGCTGCGCCGGAGAGAGAGAAACGGGAGAGGAGAAACGAAGCGGAGGCAGCATCAAGCGATCAAGCCACCTCCTCCCACCTCCTCGCGCTCAAGCGAGGAGAGGGGGGAGAGTTGGCGCATGCGCAGTGGGGGAGCGGACGGTCGCCAAGGGACGGACACAGCCCCGAGCAAAAGATGCTTCGCATCTAAAAAAGAACACGTTGGCCTTTGCCTTCGAGTCACAGAGTCTCAAAGGGACCCTGGGAGTTTTTTTTTTACAAAGGAAAAAGAGGCCTTCAAATTCCCCTCTTTTTTCGTTACAGCACAAATTAATTCAATTACTGTAACTTATTACTGCAAGTTTCTAGCTGCCAAATCTGCTAATCAGATACGTGCGGCTTGCTGAAGGCTGGCGTGCATCTGGCGGTATGTTTTCAGAGCATAGAATACAATTCTGCACGACCGCACAAAGACAACGCACGCTTTATGGATTGCAAGTTAATTGCTAAATCTATTCTTGCCCACTTGCGCGCCTGCGGAACCGACTGCTCGTGTATTGAAAGCTGCGAGCTTGTCATCGAGGCCACGGAGTACATACAGGGTGCTTCAGCTAACTTTGCGCCTAGTATTAGAGAAAGAAACACGCGCTACGCGTGTCGAACTTGCCCAGTATTTTTGCTGAGCCGTATGAAGCACGTCAGGATATGTTTTTTTTTTCTAATCCGCTGAGTTGGGTAATTATATAACAACAATTGTGTGATTGGTAACTTTAGCGAAGAACTTTCATTGTAAAAGTTGTGGCACTTGTTCTGAAACGTTGGAGTATCTCATCCATAATTAACTTCCAATCTACTTCCAATCCACCAAGCTGGGTAATTAACGAAGATTGCTTAATTAACCTTTAAAATAGTAACACCAGCGGAAGATCTTCAAAAGAAAAGCTTTAACGCTTGTTCAGCCTGTTTATTATGTCTGTTTATTAATCTATGCTGGGATAACTGCGCCGTTTTTTTTTTTTCAGCTTTTCTTTAGACTGCCAGAAATTAAGAGAATACACTCGGCGTAAGTTAGCTGAAACATCCAGCATTTAGTACCGTAATGGGCGTTGTGCGAAGTGCCTTCACCGGCGCACTGGCGTTGGCGACGTGGTTGTGGTGGCAGCGCTACGCAGTGGTCAGCGCTTCGCGTAACCTGACTGTCGTGAAGGATAAGGACCTGCACAGATTTCAGGACTTGGTGAACCTCGGCATCGTTGGTGGCTCTACGCGTGGAGACTTATACTACATGCTCCAAACAATCTATAGGCTGAAGATTTACGTACGTACTGTTACTACTACTACACGCCGTCGCGCATAACTACCGGTGGAGACGCCCCGCATACTGTCCCACGGCAAGTTTAAAGCCATGGGCGAAAAAGAGAGAGAAAATAAGATAGAAAATGAGATAGAAAGAAAGAGGGAGCAAGCATCAGGACCAGATACCGCATCATCTGTCCAATCCACGCATGCGCGGTAGTTAAGTCACGCCCACCGACGGAGGCATCGTGCGCAACCTCCGCTCTACAGTGCATAGCTTGGCTATGCCCGATCGTGCCGAGACAGCCTGGGGCCAGGGCAGTAACTAGGGGGGTGTTGAGGGGGTTCTGACACCCCCCGAAATCTTTTAATGATTTAACTTTTCGGGTGATACTAAAGTAATTACACGCCTTCACATCGGACCACCAGTCGGCAATGTTAGCCGTTCTACACATTAACACCCCTGAAAAACGTTCCTGGGTACGGCCGTGCCTGGGGCGTCCTACGAAAGTGCTTACCGCCGAGGAGGATGCCGCGCATCTTGAAGCTAGACGTGTCGGTCGACGGGCAGTACGAGCGGCGACGGGCCGCGTGCTTCGCTGTGCCAAGCTATTCGCGGCTTAGAACAAACTTCCCTAAGTTTTTTTCCTATTTTCGCAGCATTGGCTGAACAAAATTAGCCGAAACTTGGTACCTGATGCCTGGCCCCACCAAAGGATTACTTACTTGGTTTTTTTTCACCGATTATAAGCCACGTAAGCACTGGTAGACGCAGTGAAAATCTAATGACGTCACAGTGCGGTTGTGCGGGAATTTCAGGGCGGCGTCTCCACCTGCATTTTCTCGATCACCAAACGCTTACCAAATATGCTGTGCACTATTAGTAATGCATCGGAATGCGATTTGTGCAGCCATATGACTCACTGCAGTGTTTTAGGTTTTCCTCGTTGAAGACGTTTTCCTTTTTTTCCCGTCCATCTCCAGGCGGGTGATGATACCGTAGTGTGGGCCAAGGTCGCCGCTTCGAAGTCCAACTGCACCACACTTGCACCATTTGTACAGGAGAGGTGCCGCGCGGACCCGACAAGGGTGAGCCACGAATCAAGTCGACGAGCAACGAATGAAACCAGTTGGTTGGGAGGCTTGTCGTTAACGCACTCAGCAATATTTTTTTAACAGCAGGGCTGTTTAGCATTGGCGTTTTGCCATTTCCCGTTAGCAAAAACTATCATAATCATGAACGGCCTCTGCCTTTCTATCGGGCGAAACGCAATAACTCAGGCCGGCGTGCACTCTCCAGCAGCGCCGATTTCACCGGCGTGTGATGCGAAAACTCGCATGGGCGAGACACCGTGTGTAGAGAAATACAAAGAAAGAGATAGAAGGAAAGAGATAGAAAAAAATAGAAATAAAAGGAGGAAAGAGAAAAAAGATAGAAAAAGAAAAAGATAGAAAGAAAGAAATACAGAGAGAGAGATAAAGAGGTAGAAAGAAACAGACACAAAAGAGAGACTGAGAAAACACAGAGCAAGACAGAAAGAGAAATAAATAAATAGAGACAAAGAGATAGGAAGAAATAGGAAGCGAGAAATAGTGAGAGAGAAAGAATAACAGGAAACAAAGTAAAAAAAAAAACATAGAAAGAGCGAGAAAGATAGAGAAAGAAATAGAAACAGAGACAAGAAAGAGATAGAAAAAGCGGGCAGAACGAGAGAAAAAGAGAAAGATAAAAATGAAGAGAAACAAGGATGGCCGCTTAACTCCGCTATCCCTTGAGGTTTAACACCACTAGTGCGAAGCTGCCTTAATTTTTTTTTATTTGACACAGAAAATATCCCTCAAGCACGAGTGGCGTAGCCGCAAATTACTCTCGGGGTTGGGGAGGGGGAAATATTTTTTTACAGGGAAAACACTTTAGTAAATATGCGCAATTAGTGTGAACGAAAGTGCATATTTGCATTTTAACAAATGCTCCAGGGTAGAGTCCACTCTGTGCAACGCACTCATACCAGTGCAGGAATAGCGCTAGTTGTTGACTACTTCAGCGCTTGTTTGATTTCAACGCTCAAGTACACAAAGGGATCGACAACCGCGCCATTAGTGAATGTTACGAGCTGTAAAACAGCTTTATTTGCAGGAAAAACGTCCAAAAGCCCCCCAAAACGTGGCAAGCGACTGGGTGCTAAAAGAAACCCAAATCTGATTATAAGTCGAACTGGCAATCTCTGATGCACGAACTGCATATCTCCCATCTTCACATACATACATACATACATACATACATACATACATACATACATACATACATACATACATACATACATACATACATACATACATACATACATACATACATACATACATACATACATACATACATACATACATACATACATCACGGTAAATGTACTGGCTTCATTTAACGGCATCCCAAATCACTGCAGCAACCTTCTCTTTTCCAACTTTCAGATTCTGCAGTGCACTGTGGCGATCTACATCGGACCTCACGGAATTCACCTGTCTACTCAGTATTTTCAGTGCACCAATGGGAACATGGTGATGAAGATTGGACGTTAAAACTTATTTGTAAAAAATCAGCGTACATCGCGTTTAGTGTTCCACTAAACAGCTCTACTAACGTGAAACCTGGGCACGGATGTTTTGCATATGGGAACACGTCAACAGCGTCCCCTCATTGCTACAGACAGCGTTCTGCAGCACGCATCGAAGACAGCTTCCAGCAAAGAAACAGTTTTTCCTGAGTCAACGAGCCGTCTTATTTGCCACTCGTAGACACTCGGGTGGCGGTGATTTAGCGGGGATTGAGCTTGGGCATTAAAACTTATTTGTAAAAACGAGCTCTTCATTGGCCATTGCAATCTATATGCTCACCTGGTCCCTCTGCGGTGACGTCTACCTTCGACCCTTCAACGCACTTCAGGAGAGAGGGCGACCCGTTCGGCCCACTGTTTTCGGGACACTCGCACGCGGAGGCCGTTACGGGAACAACACAGAGGTGGCGTCAGCGGGGACGACAGAGGGGTGAGGGGGGGCAGCCCCCCCCCCCCTCCTTCCCCGAAGGTTCTCGCTTGTGGTGGGCGCCATCTCCAACTCCTTGTCCCAAAATCCTGGCACAGCCTTTGGAACCAAAAGGCGTCGTGCGAATGTATGCGCGCCAATTTTAGCTGCTTGCATGAACGTGCGCCGCGGAAGACCAAGAAAGAAAGTATCCGGGCACTTCATCGTGCGTCATCTAGTGAATCGTCCGCCATGCAGGGCCAAACCAGGAGAACATTTCAATAATGCATGTTGCTGGGGGGGGTCGGTCGTACATGGTTAAACAAGGTGCTGCGCAAAGGACACAGGGACAAGGAAGTGAACGAGGGACAGTCGCGAGTCTGCGCCCGTCCTCGTTCACTTCCTTGTCCCTGTGTCCTTTGCGCAGCACCTTGTTTAATCAGGAGCACATCCTCGAGGTTATTTATCACCGATACCTGTTGCAACGGTGCCGTTATGCAAAGGTGGCGCGGGAATTTGGGACGTTTGGCTATGGATCGGTAGCAATCGTTGTCAGGAGGAGGTTCGGGTCCTTATCGTGGCCATCATAGGCATGTGCAGTGTTTTTCTTTAGGGTGGGGGGAGGGGTTAAACTTTACCGCAGGCCTTCTTACCACTTCGCCTATGTATAGAGTCAAGTATATTGCGACCGGTAACAAGTGGCCAGGAGAGACTAACTGAACCAGGAAAAAAAAATCTATTCTGCAAACTACAAGTACAGAGAGAAAGACAGTTATCGGTTCTTCCGCATTCAATCAGCATCGCCTGTTACAGGATCACTCGTAGAAAAACAAACGTGCGTATGTGTTTACACAAAAGCATATCGTTGCGCCGCGACATTCCTATATGTGGACGGATTCCCAGCGAAGCTGTATTCGCGTTTCTGCTCTAGACGCATGGCCGCTCGTTTCTACGGCGTGAGCGACTGCAGGCGATGACGTGCTTCCCCGAACTCACGGTCTTTCGACGCATTCTCCGCTTTTACATGGTTGCGATTTCACTGCCAGTATTCGCGTTGCTGCTGTCGACGCATCTTCGCCTGTACGCGCTACGCCATCTCGGCGACTCGTCTTGCCGTGGTCTACGTCATACTACAGCGGTGCCACCACACAACGTCGAGGCAAGTGACGACGCATGAGCTGGCCTCCAAGAATGCGCACTCGCACGTTTTCCTGAAAAACCTGCCGGCGCGAAATGTCGGAGGGCACGCCAGCTGCGCTGTCTTGATTTTTTTTTGTCTTCACACGCTGTTTAGATACGGATGTGAGCCACTCAGAACACACCCTCTCTCCTCTTCTCTCTCCCCCTCAGAAGGCATGGGCTAGAGGTAAACAGCTTGGCTGTAAAAAAAAAAAAAAATCAGACAGATTCCAAGCATTGTGGGACTTGTTATGCGAAGCGGTCAGCAAGGGTGTGGTTATGGCAATATGAATTTAAAAAATTGAAGGACACTTTGTAAATTCCAAAGTGTGTTCGGCGAAAGCCTGTGGCCATTCGACTGACTATGCCATGCCTTTTTTTTTGTTTTTCTTGCTTTTAATTTTTTTGTCTTTGTATTCTTTGTTTTTCGTTTCTTTATTCTATTTTGTTATTTCTTGTATTTTGTTTTTCTGCACTATCTCAGCAATCCTGTGATTGCTGAGAGAGTGTAAGGGGGGAGAGGCGACAGCTGTGGCGGCGGAACTGTTGCTATGCGCTGCTGTGTGCCATCACGTGAATGCTGAGAGAGTGTGAAGGGGAGAGGCCACGCTGACACCGCGCCAGGGCACGGACGGACGGTCACCGCGAGTATGAGACACCAAAGGCTTTTTCGCATTAATATTATAAAGCGAACGTACGTTTTCTTATATCAGCAAATGGTTTTTGGGATGCCGACCGAGAAGGCTTCTAATGAAACTTTTCTCGGTTCCTTGACTCAAACCGGAACGTGCAAATAATCAACACCCTTTATACATGCTACACACTTCTGTACATTAATATCTCTTGTGGAAAAACTGCTAATTGTAGAACTGTGGTAGTCTTTCTTTAAACTTCGTCCAGCAACGGTTGTCGCTTTCGTAGGCATTGGTCGCACTTCGGTTAAGCGTGGGGTGCCCAATAGCTGGATGATTAAAAGATAGAAGGGATGATTTTAAAAAAAATCGTATTTCGTCCTTTACTTCGACGTTTGCCGTAATTACGACCAGATATGTAGATAAGATCAGCAAGCGGAGCCCGAGTAACCACGGAGGTTTTCTAAGTTTACGCATGTTGGCGTAACAAAATTGCACAGTTGGCTCCGACCGCAATACGCAGGACTTCGTCGTGTATGATGCCATAGCAGAGTGCCTTACTTCTTTAGGCATAACATAAGGAAAAATTGGGGTGTCTGCGCCCTATCCTCGCGAAGACTGAGGAAGCAGCGGATTTGGTGACGTTGCCCTCCTCCTCACTTTCACATCCTTGCCCAACCCGTGATGTATTGTACACTATGTTAGACTATGGTATGCTTTACCCTCTCACTTCCTCCTTTCTCCCCTCATCACCATCGCTTCCCTTTCCCTCGCCTTGCTATACTATACTACACATGGCTATGCTTTCTTTTTTCTATCACGTTTTTGTGTCTGCTTCTTTCTATCTCTTTCTCTGGCTTTCTACATTTGTCTCTATTTCCTTTTCTTTCTCTCTGTGCTCGTTCTCTCTCTCTATATATATTTTTGTCTCTTTGTTCAGTTTCTTGCTATTTCTCTGCATTTCTTTCTCTTTCTCCATCTCTACTCGTTCTCTCGCCAATCAGAGTTAATTGCATCCCACGCCGGACAAATCTTCGCACGTGTTCTGAGAGAGAGGCAGATGATGAAGAGGACGAAGAGAGCGCGTGCCGGTTTCATGATGATAATCGTTTTCGAGTGTCGCCACGCGGCTTAGCAGCTCCGCTGCGAAATTTCACGCAGATCTCCAATAGCAGTTGTCTAAGTGGATACCGAGGCCCTTCAGTACTTTTCTGGCGTCACTTAAGCAACTGTTGACATAATGATGGTTAATGATATTAGCAAGAGTAATGAGTACAGTTGTCTTACTTTTATTCTTGCGTGGCACCGTGTAGCATTGAATGTAGGAGTACAAACGACCCTGAGGCAATGGTCCGCCAGATGTCCTCCCCGCTAACTGCGCGTCGCTGCCGCATAGTGCTCTGGCGATCTGTCAGTTAGACAGTGCCGTGTTTTACCAATGTTCTGTCTACCGCATGACAGCGGTTACTTCTAGACGACGCGAATTTCACGAGAAACAAACCTAGTCGCGTATTCTGCTACGTGCATGCGCTGTTACCTTTGCGCTCGTTGACCACAGGACAAATGAGGGCCAACTTTTCAGGGCCAGAAAATGCCACAGCCGCTCCGCGTTTTACTCGCACCCTTTTTTTTTTGGGGGGGGGGGGGGGTGAATCGATGTACGCACAGCGAAGCCAGTGGTCTCGCGCTTGGCCTACGAGGAGCCGTGGTTAGCACTCCCGCGATTACTCACCTCCCTTAAGAAGCCTTCCACCACCGAAATTTTAATTCAAATTCAAATTCTTTATTTCTGCCTTGTAGAGGTAGAGACAGTGGAAAGCACAGTCAGGCAGAAAAAGCCGTCAGAAACAGCTTGACAGAGCTGCTGCCCCCTTTCGCTTTTTCTCGGGTAAACGAGCTTTCGCGAGGCATTCCACCTGACGCTGCCAACTTTTGCCGACAAGATGGCGCCACGACTTTGTGAGGTCATGGGTTTATCTAATCGCCTATGTGCGAATGAAGGTGTGATTCAGCATTAGCCCACCTTACTGCCCTGACTGCTTCCGCGGTTTAAGTTTTGCTGAAGCGAGCTGTCACGAGGAATTGAACGGCAAAGAAGAAAGGGGGAAGGACGTCGTAGGTATAGAAGCCCACGGGTACCAACACTCTCAAACGGCCAGCGCCAAGCAGGCCACGGTAAACTCGTAACTGTAGACTAGTGACACGGACATCCGCTGTGCTGTTGGCTCTCGGAGCACGAATGAAAGGTTGCACGGACCTTTATCATATGCCTATGACGAGTCGAAGGCGAAGGCCATTTTCATCTTCTTTTACTTCTCAGCTGATTGTAGATAACTCGCCCCCAAAGCTTTCTGCCCCCAACATGCTTTTGACTGCCTCCGGTATCGGAGGCCTTGGAAGGGCCTGTACACGCGCTATCCGCACAGCCGCACCGCACGTGCCGGGACACCTGCCGGAGGGCGAAATAGCATGCTATTTCGCCCTCCGCCAGCGTGCGGCAGGTGTATGCTATTTCGCCCTCCGCTTGCGTCTGTTGTTGAGCGCGTTTTCTTTCGGATTCGGCCAGGAAGAGGGGGGGGGGGGCGCCACTGTGAAATTTGGCCCCCCACCCTTCGCACGCCTATGCTGTAGGTGGAACCAATATATCAAAATAAGTCAGTAAACGCACAAGGCAATACGAACATGCTGGGCGAGTATTGCGCTGGTGTCGAAAATATTACGGATAGCTTCTGCAGCTTAAAATGCACGTGTGTGTACCATTACGCAGTAAGTAGAAGCGCTGCCAGGAAATACCTGATCAGTCAGAACTCTTGCAAATGCATGCCAACACACGAAATAGCGGAAGCGATCTCCAAGAATGGTCTATAGTCCGATGTAAACGTTCTGGTGTCTGAATGAATAAACTATTTCAAATGAGCTTTGAAATGAAGCGAAGCATTGAAGTAGTTGTTAAATCTGTATCATTCAGAGATTTGCTTACAGTGTACACTACTGGGTAGCAGTGTTCTCCATAGCAACTATGGATATATTGAATGCGCCGAAGGCAGGGAAACAGGCCGATATGCAAGCCAACCCCATCTGATAATCGGTGATTAACTTCAGCAGGTTGTGTTTCTTTTCTCCGTCCTCTCTTCATGTTTCAAGCATTGTGCGAGAAATAACATTTTTAGCAAGCTTTGGCAGCTGCAGGAGGTCAGAAACATATCCGGTTCCGCAGCAGAACAAAGGTAGACTTGTTCGTGGGTCAGCCACTCACGAGTAAGAGATTGCATAGCGAAAACAAGGCTTCCCCGAGTGTGTTCGTCGGATTTACTGCAATACTCAAAAACACACTCGTTTGCTTGCGAAGATTGATCTAGTTTCTCAAATTCGACCGCTCGACTCGTCAGATGTAGGGCAGCTGTATCTCTCTGACGGAGCCCATGAGTAAGATGGCGTCCGGATTCCTGCCGACCACGCAGAACATGAAAGGGCGGTCGACGGCAAACTGGGTCAGCTGCTCGCTTTCCCCTTCCGGCGTCATCAGCTTCTGCCCCTTCTCCTTGACGCACACCACGGCGCATTGCACTGCCTGCAAAAAAGTACATGTTTATAGTCGGCTACAACCTAAGCAGAAACATCAGCTCCGCCCACAGCAATCACTATACTTCCCACACAGAATTTCCATAAATACTTCATCCAATAGCGCTTACTCGTTCTAGTGACGTCGAACACATACGGAGTGTTCCAGAAAGTTGACTTTGCGATGCAGGTACACCTTTCTGCCGCTGGTTTTTTTGGTCAGAAAAATAAATGTTCCAGTAAATTTCGTGAGAGATTCTCATATCGCTGCTCGGCCAAACGTGATGCTTTAGGTAGCAACGATGAACCTTGAACTAATATTATGCGTAGTATTTACATTAGCCCAGAAAAAGTTACGACTTGAGCTGAAACCAACTAGCAGAACTGTCTTTCACAAATGAATAGTCGGGGTACCGTGGTTCTGTGGGTGCAGCCTACGTGTGTAACCACGGGTGTTGTAAGGTAGGTGCTTGGGACGGTTCGTGCAACATAGCGTAAGCAGCGGAAATTCTAGCGCTCAGACGACGAACGAAGAAAGAAGAGAGAATGAAGTACTTGTTGCTTAATGTGCTCACGTTCTCTAAATGATATATTTCAGCAGGGGGGCAGAAATGGTTATTGGCATTTGTTGCAGCACGTGCAGCTGTTTGTCTGATATTGAAATGGCAGCGCAGTAGAATTGCACATGCTTTTCTTGAAGACGGTGGTGGGCCGGGCCAGTTGGTGGAACATATTGTAAAAATATAGGCGAAAAAACGACAGGCAAAGATGGCAATAGACAGGACAGACGACGAACTTACAACTGATGTTGATTGCAAATTTTTTACATGAGCTCGGAATCGCGCATGTGCAGCCAAATCACAAGGCGTCACCACGCCTGACCAACAGCTAACTAAGCTTTTCATATCAGAAATGATCAATGACCGCCACTTTACCTATTAAAAAAACCCTATTTCTATATCTGTAAACGCTACCGCGGTGACTCTGATTCACGTGGTTGAGTGCGCACTCTTCTTCACAGCTTCAGTGATCTCCTTAGCTAGTCTGTGTTTGGACTTGCCAAGTACTATCGGCGTCAAATGAAACGCGAAGATCGGTAAGCATTCGCAATGGCATAGTGCACGCCGTCAAGTCATCACCATGGAAAGGCACGCGTATGCGCAGTGCTGTCAAAGTGGATGTGCGCGCACGTCAGTGGTGATGACCGGAGTGCGCGCACTATACCGCTGCTAAGGCTTGCCGCTGTTCGCGTTTCATTTGACGTCGATAATACATCTGCACAACTGAACTGCTAATGCACTCACATTCTTAGCAGTGCGAAGACAAGAGATGCCAGAACCTTCAAGGATGATGTATACTCCCTGTGTCTGCCGTTTAGACATCGGGCCTGTCTAGCACACGTGCGATTCCGTGCTCGTGTGGGAAAATTCCACTAAATATCAGTTGTAAGTTGTGCGTCCGGTCGTGCCATTTCTTCTCCGTCTCTGCTTACTCTCAGCAACACTTTTACAATATGTTATTGTAGGCTCCGCATACCATAGGCGTGCGCACGAGGGGGGGCAGGGTAAATTCAGAGGTTACTGGGGGTCCTTTCTGTTTGAGGAGTGCGCTGTAAGCTTCGAGCTGCTTGCCGTTCTTCGCGTGACATTACGATTTGTTGCTATAGCATTCATTCCATCGCCCTTGTGGCGAAACAGTGCACAATGAACACTGAACTACTGTTGTAAAGACACGTTTCACTTTCGTGTTATTCCGATTTTCATGACAGAGGGATCAGCCATGTTTTTTTTTTTCAGGCTTCCGTACCTGGGAGATGTGGTAGCCCTTGGTGCCCACAATTCCCGAAAGGTCTGCGAAGCCCGTGAAAACGTCCTTGATGCCCATGGAGGAGAGGGTATCCCGCATATCAATCACCTGTATCATATGGTGGCAGACATACTTTCAGCTGTGCCGAAACTTGAGCATAGTCGAGAGCTATAGTCGTTTGCAAGCTAAGAAAAAAATAAACGCCAGGCCTGCGCGGAAAGCGCAGCACAGGCACAGCGAAAGCGGGAAGAGCGGCATTTCTAGAACCCGCTGTAAACTCTCTTGGGGCTACTAATAGAAGTACGCTTGCAAGGTACCCACTACGGCATAAATCATAATTGTCATTAAGTTGAGAAGCATTCACAAAGCCATTATTCGTCAATTCGCGGAGAAGCAAGGTACCCGCGACGCATTTGCAAGGCATTATGGGCAGTTGATGTGGTGGCTGATGACGATAAAGAATGTTTCACGATAAAGAATGCTGGCTGAGCCCGTTGTAATGGGTTTGAAGCAATCAACGACCCACTCGTTACGCAATTCGTACTGTGCGACGCCTGGTTATACAATTCGCATTGTGTGACGTCTGGTTGTTATTTTACTCTTCTACTGCGCTATATACATATGTTTACATCGTTCCTGGCCCGACATGACGCCTGTATAGGGTCTTTTTGCGGAGGATTTTCGAGCACAGGCACGGCTCTGTGGCAAAATACTGGGCTGCCACGGATAGCGCCCAGATTCAAACCCTGTTCCATCCTGTATATTTTTTCTTATTTCGTTTTTCTTTTTATTTCGTGTGATAGCGGTTATGGACACCGGCGGCGGCGGACAAATACGGAGCCAAAAATGACCCTTGTTGTGATCTCATAACAACTTTCGCCATAGGCGTGCGCATGAGGGGGGGCAGGGGGGGCGGCCGCCCCCCCTAGTCACCTAAGAGGGGGGCGCAAAGTCAGCCCCAAACATTGACAAAAATAGGAAGGGGGGCGCAACGTCAGTCTCATACATTGACATAATAGGGAGGGGGGCGCTGCGACGAACCTTCGCCCCCCCCCCCCCCCCCCCCTGAAGGAGAATCCTGCGCACGCCTATGACTTTCGCTGTAAAATATGTTAGCTTCGCCCACAGTCATCGCTGTGCCCCGTCACCGAGAATTTGCATAAGTGCGCCATCCAATAACGCTTCCTCAATTCCATGGCGTCAAGCAGTTCTCGGGTGTTTCCGTTAGTTGGCTTTCGCATACAGACACACCCTTAGTCACCGGCTTTAGGTCGAAAGTTTAACGTCCTGGTAAATTTCGTCACGGATTGTTACATCGCTGCTCAGGCAAACGTAATGTTTTAGGTAAAAATGACGAACCTTTAACTATTAATATGTGCAGTTTTTACATTAGCGGATCAAAAGCACTTACGTTTGGAGCGGACACCAGCTAGCAGTACTGTCAGAGGTAACAGGCCCGCCGAGTTTGTATGGGCGGCACTTACCTTCTTTCTTGTGTTGTAACCAAACATAACATAACTTGTCGTAGCCAAGCTAGATGCTTACAAGTGGCGCACATTAAAACCCGCATTGCTATTGTTGTCAACAGTTCGTTTGGCAGGCAAAAGTTGGGGTGACTTTAGATATAATCGAACTGATGGTGGCTTCATTAGTACTTGTTCTCCAGCTAACGGGCATAGAGAACAGGCACCTGAATAAATTTAACCCCAAGGTGATGCTGGCACTTATGGGCTAACTAAAAGTGCGTCCTTTGGTTCGCCAGTAGCGTTACTTTACCGGACAGATTGGGCGAGTGAGAGACGTTGCGGGGCTGAAGGATCTCGTGACAGTGGATTGATAGATTTATTGATGGATTGAAATAGCTTTAATGAGGCCCTGCGGGACGCGCCCTATAGCGCGTAGTGGGCGACTCCCACGTCGAGACCGCCAGGCCAAGCCTGTCGGCCGCTTTGCGGGCCTGCTGGAAAGTCCAAATTGTGACAGTAGATAAATAATTTTTAGTTCTATTATGACCATAAAAAAGAAAGCGAAAGCGGGATGGTTGACATGTAAAGGGCAGCGACCGGGAAGTGAGTTTATGAAGAATGGTTATCTACGAAAGAACAGAAAGCAGTGATCTGCATGTGCTGTATGGTCCACTGCTTCAGGGAGCACTCAAAGTGCATTACATATATCGCTGGACCCCTAACTTCAATTGAACATCGAAAAGTTTGTGCTCAGCACTTCAATCTGTTAAAAAGAGTAATAACTGCTAACCAACAGTAGCTCTGGGGAGATCTAAGTCACTATGATGTTGCAATAGAGCGAAATCCATATATGCCCTGGACGCAAGTGCTTTCTTTAATTGCGGACCCGCCTGTACATACCTGCTTGGCGCAGAATCGTGGCAAGCTGATGGCCACATCACGCTCTTCCTTCAGCTCGTCCACGTAGCGCAGTAACAGTTCTCCAGTCAGCTTCTCCTCCAGCAACGCTAGCCCGTCTAGTTGGCGAGGCAGAAATATGATCATGGATTTGTCCCGGCGCCGGTACCTACAGTCGGTACAAAGAAGTTGAGTTGAGGATCGCGCTTACTCTGGGGGGAATGGCGCTTGGTAGCTCAATATGAGATAGGCAGTACGATGACCGGTCACGTGGACCTCATTACGGCGGAACTGAGTGCTCTAACATGCCTGTGTAATGGCATTTAGAAACGCTGAGGTGGTGCACATGTGGTCCAAATTACCCAGAGCTTCCTCTCTATGGCGTCTTCCATGACTAGCTCTTCGTTTTGTGTTTGCACCACACTATTTCATGAATACTAGACTCTTATAGTGCGAAGGCGACTAGCAGGTGGCGAACTGACGGAAAAGAATACCCACTAAATTCGAATGAAGCGTTATTTCCACCACCACCACAATTACTAAAGACTAGGGTGAGATGATTTCAAAAGAACGAGGTAATAGACTCCTTGTCGGTGCACCGATATTGCGCACTTTGAACTTTTGTTGCTGCAACTGTCTCCCTCGTTGTCTGGTAATCATTTATAGATTTGTGCATACTGAATCTAGAGAGAGAGAGAGAGAGGTGATATATAGGAAGACAGGTGCTATGTCTTATTCTTCGTTGCAGAAGGGCGCAGTATCTTCAGTGTGGAAGAGATGGGGAGGTGAAGTGTAAAAAGTGCGGTGGTGGGCATGCAGAATCATAGTCACTTATTAATCTGTAGCGTTATGTAGAATCTCTCTAAGAATTATATATCTGAGAATTATATAGAATAATTTCTGCATAATGCGCATACTTGTGCCGTCGTGAAATAAAGATGAATTGGGAGATCTACGCTTAACTACGTACATACGTGCGTTTGTTGGTGATACTGATCATGTTTCTTAAAGGGAGCGTCAACGGCTCAGAACATGAAATGAGATGACTCCACTGATGGAAAGATTGTCCGTCGCATTGACCCAAACCAACCCTGTTTTTTTTCGTGAGAGGTGGATTTTTATTTTTATTTCATCATTGAAAGTCGCGAAAAATTACTTGTGGCGCCGCTGGCGGCAAAAACATGAACGGTCCGATGTACCCGGCCACGTGACCGTTGATTGCTGTACGCGGTCGACGACTTTTTGTTAGAATTGAAATTTTTTTTCGTTTAAGCACGAAGACTAGGCACATCTATGTGCTGCCAATAATTCACTTAATAGCTGAACGATCACATCACCACAGTTACCTATAGTAGTTATTGCAGGAAATTTTATGGTTAGAGGACAGTAGTTAATGAAACAGCTGGCAATCGTCAAGGGAATCTTATTGAGACGATGGAAGTGTGTCGTGTCTTCCGTACTTGAGCTCCAGCGCCGTAGCATCGATCTCGGCGAGCTCGGCCATGGGGAACTGGCCCGTCTGATGCATCATCGCCACCGTGCGAGGAATGTGGGGCGAAGAACGGAAGGTTCCGGGAGTGGTGTCTTGCAGGCGGAACTGCCACTTCCAGTCGCCGCGCAGGTACGTCAGGCTGGCTAGCACCATGGACGACGTGTCGGTCACCGAGCGCTCGGGGAACACGTCCACGCACTCGAACGCCGACAGGTAGTGCAGCCACTCGTTGGTGCGATCGCGCACACCGGCCGCGTCCTCCACGAAGCTCACGTACCTGACGCGGCGCGAAATTCTTTTTAGAAGCCACAATATTTTGCTTTCTTCACATAGAAAAAGTGGAGTAATCGTTCAATACGTTAGCAGTTCGATTATATGTCTTGTCAATATTGCATACTGAAAATAAAATGCAGTGGCCATTTTGGAGTCTATACGAATACACGAAGGGCTTGTAAGCCGATTATGCAATTATGCTGTGAAATGATGCCAGTTGTATATTAGCAGGTATTGCAGTGAAATTTGCCCCCCCTCCAATAGAGAACACTGCGCGCGCCTATGAGAGTGCATACACCATATGTATCTCCACTGATGTTGCGGTAGCGTGCATACGTCCTCGCGTCATGTCAATGGGTTAGTTGCAGTAGACGTAACGCATTAACTTGGGTAATCATGTTTGTTCCTTTGTCAGTGCGTACTTGAGGTCCACGTCGAAGGCCCTGGCCAGAGTTGGCAGATCGTTGACGGACGTGTCCACTGGTGGCCTGGCACGCAGCTGTATGCG
>JALIZH010017127.1:0-14331 GCA_030522465.1 Rhipicephalus appendiculatus | reverse complement strand
TTCTCGTAGAAAACTACCGTCCTATTTCTTTAACGTCATCATGCTGCAAACTATTGAACATATTATCGCAAACAACATAACTGCATATTTAGATAAGCATTCTGTTTTAACTAATTGTCAGCATGGGTTGAGGAGGGGGCATTCCACTGTCACACAGCTGATCACTGTTGTTCATTCCTTTGCGTCAACTCTTGATAAAAACGGACAAATCGACATAATTTTTCTAGACTTCCGAAAAGCCTTCGATACTGTCCCTCACGATAAATTAATTCTGAAACTTGAAAATGCAGGAATTCCAGGATTGTTTATTTCTTGGGTTGCTGCATATTTGTCAAACCGGAATCAGTTCGTAGAGATCAATGGTGAAAAATCGGGCTCCCTTTCAGTCACATCGGGTGTGCCGCAGGGCAGTGTCCTCGGCCCTCTTCTCTTTATTATATATATTAACGACATTGTTAACATGATCGAAGGTGCTGTCCAGATTCGATTGTTCGCTGATCATTGCGTGCTTTTTTAAAGATATTAATTCTGTCAATGACCAAATTAGTTCATGTAGTAGTTTAAGTAATATTCTTGAATGGTGCATGTACTGGGGAATGACACTAAACACAGACAAAAGCGTACTAATGCGAATGACACACAAGAAATCACCCTTGCTTTATACATATAAATTAGGTTCATCCCCCCTGCATGAAGTAACCCAATATAAGTATTTGGGAGTCACCTTTAACAACACGTTAACATGGAATGACCACATAAGTAATACTTGCACCTCAGCCTTCAGAAAATTATGTCTCCTGAGGCACAAACTTAAAAAAAGCACCTTCCGATGTAAAACTGCTATGTTATAACACATTAATCAGAACTAAACTAGAATATGCATGTATCGTTTGGGATCCGTATACTAAAACTAATATCAATAACCTCGAGAGAGTGCAGCGAAAGGCAGTTAGATTTATATTTAACAAATTCTCAAGACTGGATTCACCCACAGAACTTATGAAAGCTAACCATATTGAACTACTCGAGGTGAGAAGACAGAAGCAGAGACTGGTATTTCTTAAACTACTTTACACGAACAATTCACCACTAGACTCATCTCTATATCTATCACCCCTATTAACCCGAACCACGCGTTACCGTAGACAAAATGCACTAACACCTTACTTCGCGAGAACAAACACATTTAAGAATTCTTTTTTCCCTCGCACAATAACAGAATGGAATTGCATAATCGAATCGACACCTTAATGCTGATTATTATTGATCTGTTTTATAGCGTTTCGTCAAACATATTGACTATTTATGTATTATTGTTTTTGTTTTGTTTTAATTTCCTTTCGATTCTTCTGATTTTTTTTGTTTGTTCACTGTTTTACCATTTTTGTTCACTGCTGTAATATGCTCACTGTTGTACCATTTTATTGCCCTCCCTGCTTGGACTACGTGTCCGCAGTATTTGATAAATAAATAAAATAAAATAAATTAGCGAAGCGGCGGCACACGTTGAGACTTTGCGCATCATTGGGAAGGTTTCGTAGATTTATCGAGGGTGATCATACCCTTACCGGCGCACCACATTGACTTCCTTGGATTAAAGAGGAGCAACCGCACTTAGCACACCGGATTGTCACATTACAAACATGCTTGTTCTTCACGTTGTTGACATGCTCCCGCACACGGTCGTTCAGGCAGTGTCTCTACCGGAAGTACCTGCGATTTCGCAGACAAACCCCGTTTCGCACTCCATAGTTTGCGAAACATAGTCATTCCTGCAGGAATTGCTCCTCTGAATCCCAGTCACTTGTGCGCACAAAGAACCTCGTTTTCTGGGCGCCAAGAAAACGACATGCATACAAGCACGTCCTGCGGATTTTTTGATGCGGTCGGTAAACTGACTGGACTTAGAGGATAACCGACATTTAAATTTCGCAATGCAGACAGCGCTTTTATCTGGCAAGGTTATTTCTTGGACGAGGACTTCTGCCATGGACAATAGAAGGGTTTGCAGCAACCTACTTGCTCTGAGCCTATGCATTTGGATGTCGAAGCTGCTGTTTTGATGTTGAGAGACTAGAGTGGAAGCATTCTTTAGGGCTCCTAGTGCGATGGCGCGATCTACGGCCCTCCAATTGGGGAACAGTAGAGCAGTGCCCACTAGAACGAGGCCAATAGAATGTCTAAAGCCGTACGTAGCGAACATAAAAAAAAAAGATGAACTCATTTCCAGGTTCCGGTGGTGCCAAGCCGCCAATTTTCTACAGGGTGGGTGCCCTCCCAAGCGACTATGTACTTAGTGCTATGTACTGGCTGGGAGCGCGCTTCTACCTATTTTACCAGTAGGTGCACGGCGACAGCAGTTTTCTATTTTCCAGAGCACCGGCAGATGCTCGATTACTTCACCAACGCTGAGGTGTGTTATAGTGTGCCCAGGCCTTTACAGAACCTTACGAGGTCAGCTATCGAAATGAGCGCCCATGAGTAACCGAGCTCCAAATCGCTGTGGTCCACTGCACCCTAGGAGTAACCTGTGCGTTTCCAGTCGACTCTGGAACTCGAACTCGGCACCTGCCGCATCATTGTAAGCGGATATTCACCTACCTAGCCACCGCTGTGGTCCTTCCGCTAAAATGGTGATTCGCGAAGTTTTGCGATGAAAATTTGTTTGCGAGTATTTAACGCGGGTTCCTTCAACAGACAAAATTATCTGTGACAGGTGAAGTTGAAGGTGTTTCAGACTATCTAATTTGTAGTGAAGGCATTCATTGTTACCATGAAATTGACTATTCGTACTCAGGAGGATGCTTGTTCTCCTTGTCCAATAGATACACTTGGTCAAAACCATCCAAAAGCACTCTGATTGAATAGGTGTCTATGTTGATTGGCATATTGATTAAGTGTCTAGGATCTTTGCTTGGCATATTTGGCCTCTACTAAGGCAATATGCGTTGCACGCTCAGCGAGCGCTCTAACTTATGTTTTCGGCTTCCCTGCATATAGAAAGGTCCATAGTACTTTATGACCGGAGGTACGCCTGCACTGAGAAAAGTGCGCTGCAGATTTGGCTACCACTGTTGAGCGAGGCGACATGAGCGCCGCCGTACTACGCGACACCCGATCAGCCGCCGAAAGTCCTTCTGGCGCTGCCCACAGACGCGTCACATCTGTAAAGCAACCGATGGGCAGGTAGTTCATTCCCCTTCACGCTTCCAAACACGAGTTAATATTTTCGACTTCGAGGTTTACTATTTCTTTGCACCTTTTGCAGTTCTCTCCTCTGCACCACGATGCCGAGGTGGTCTAAGTAACCATGTAGCGTCAGAAGCGCTATTGTATGAAAGTGACGATGATATTTTTGATTGCCAGGTGCGCCCTTTTGTCCTGCGTTAGGTTGAGCTAGGGAGATGGGATCCAAATCTGGATAGTACGTTTTAAAAGAATTTAATTAGTTAAACCCGAAGTAACGTTTGGCGAAGCTTTCTGCGGGCAATGTGCGTCAAAGGCAGAAAACGAGCAATAGAAAGCATACGGGTGGCTTTGGAAGCAGCCACTTGCATTTGTAAGAAGTGCCATAGTGAGTTCAGTACGAAACAAGCGATTGCCTTAGGTACATAGCGTTTGAAATGCCATGGGTGCTGCTTCACGTGAACGCAGGCGAAAGCAACACAATAAGCAGAAGGCCATTGCTAGATTGCTCGAGACTAGAATTGTTCAGATAGGTACTTTTCCAGTGCGTCAGAAGAAACATCTATTTTTTATTAATTAAATGTTAAATAAGCAGTATGAATAGTACCGTTGATATTTGTGTGATCATGAAATCACCCAATGACATTGTGTCCCTACGACTGCATAGTCTATCCCTTCGTATAAGTAGTTTGCGCCGAAGGAAACGACCGATTTTGGACTGTTTGTGAAATAAAATTCCAAATCCAGTGCTGCATGAAGTGCGATGGTAATTGGTGCACATTTGCACACGAGAATTGACTAACTGCCGATGGGTTGCATTCTCGAACTACATTAAGAAAGGGTTCCAGGCGCCCGCTTAGGGGCCACACAGCGGACAACGACGGCTTGATAAATTGCAGGTGGAGAACACCCTCACCGGGCAGCGCCACCATCTTCCATTCCTAACACTTCCCTCTGCTCGGCTTTTCTTGCCCGAATCCTGAGTGCAGACGTGAAAGAAGACGCCAAGGAGTCTACGCGGTGCGGCTAAAGAGGTTTTATATATTTTCACCCTCCCCTTTTCATAAACAGCCCTATAGCGCCCATATTGCGGCAAGGAACTTTTGAGATGGAGTATAGTGAATGGCATGAAAGATAACAGAGGCATAACGATAAGAAATGTGCAATGCGCGATCCGGGGTCACCTTCACTGGGAAGTCGAGCTACCCGATGTGGGACTGTTTTGTCATATTTATTTGTTTGTTTGTTTGCCTGTTTGTTTGTTTGTTTATTTATTTTTTGCATCAGTACCTTCAGGTGCCGAAAGCGTTACAGAAGGGAGTGGGTAACAGTATACACGACAATATAGATGGAACTGTAAGGAGCAGTAGGAATAAAACCATATTGCACGAAACCATATCACTGCGCTAGTCCTGCTTCTACCCTAGGTAGGAGGTCCCCTGATTCCAGCAACCCTCTGGCCTTCGCTGCCTGACGACACGTCGCTGTCCGTCCAGGTCCGCTGAGGCGAGCTTGGCCTGCCTCTTTTCTAAGAGGTCGTCGGTTTCTTGACCGGCGATACAGGTATTCGGTTAAATCCGTGTGTATATTGCACGAGTACGTGAGGGCCATGTGGGTCAATAATACGTAAGGTACGCCGCAAATTGGACAGATATATTAGTGTAACATTGGATGACATAAAAATGGCTGCTATGAGTGTACATTGCGTTCAACTGCAGTCCTAAAAGTTGTGACATCAGTCACTTCGGCAATCGGGATGAGGTGATTGTAGTCATTCAACGTAATGGGATTAAAATAATGGTGTAAGGGCTTCTTGTGTAAAAAAGGAATATGCATTTTGTGCTGAGGCTCATATCTGTTTGATATTTAGTACGCGTTGGGAAGAAGAAAACTTGGTGCGATTGTGGCTTGTGGAAAATTTTATAAAAAAAGAAAAAAAGGCGAGGCACTTTCCTGCGTGATCAAAGAAGCCGAATGCCCAAAACTGATTTCATAGATGATATACTAGATGTGCGTGCATAGTCTGAGAGGTTGAAACGTGTATTACGAATTAGGACGGATGCCACTGTTTGAACGAGAGGGTTTGCACCAGCGTCCCACACAGAACTTGCATGCTCATCCTTCATTTCTTCCACTCTACACAATATCCCTCATACTACCCCTATTGTGGAGCGAAGCCCATGGGGTATCACTGCACCTGGCAATGTCCACAACCATCAGGCTACCGTCCTATTCTTTCACCCTCACATTCCTCCTGGGAGACTGCGCTGAGCAGCTCAGAGCCACAGGAGCAGCGTCGGCTGATCCAGCGGGCACGTGGTCTGGCGCGAGCCAATGGGGCCCTGAACTAAGGGCTCCACCCAACAAGGACGATACTTTAGGCCTGAATAAATACAGGTTTTTTTCTCTCTCTATCGACGATATTGCATAGAGCTTCTTGCGGAGTTGATACAGGAAATCTTGGCTTGCCATCCCTTATGTCTACAGCCTGTATGAAAAGCTTCAGTGAGATATTGTGAAACCAGAAAATAGTGTGAAGTCTTCCGCACTGTCTTCCCTGGCTGCTTGCCAAGAACGACGTGCATTCACCTTCCTTTTAGCACTTAAAAAAGTAAAAGAGATCTTGGGTATGTCACCTGTTCTGGGCGTTATGTTTAGGTAGTAGTGCCAGCCAGCGGCTGTCTATCCCACGCAATAGATGTCGCAGGAAGTGAAAAAAACACAGCATATCCACGGAGTGAATGATGATGAGTCGGCGAAGCTGCGGAGGTTCATCGGTAAACCGTGAATCTTCCGTGAATTCTGCCCGGTACATCATCACCGACGTGAGATCGGGCGCGTTTATACTAAAGGGTCGATTAGAGTTATGGTGACTGAAGCAATCATGGTTACACCGTGAAATCTTCAGTGGTTTCGCTACAGTAATCAAAGCAATAGTGTGTGTGAAATTTTATTCAAACTTCGACGACCGGTCGTCGTCCATAGTCCGCCAAACAGCACGATCCGGCAAGCGCACTCGTACGGCGGTCCGCGCAATCGAAGAGCAGCTGCACCGCCGACGCCATCTAGCGTACCTTCACCCAACCGCCATATCGTACGCATATCTATAGGACAGCGCCCTCTCGGAAACGAGACGAGAACTGGAGATGAAGACACCATATCCACGGAGTGAATGCGGTAAACCGGTAATCTTCCGCGAATTCTGCGCAGTACATCATCAACGACGTGAGATCGGGCGCATTTATACTACAGGGTCGATGAGAGTCATGGCGACTCGCAGCTCACTTTAATTTTACATGTACGTTGTGAATTTTTTTATTGTTTATTCACGCACAGGAGACATCTCACACAGGCACTACCTTGGTGGTCGAAATCCAGTGCCTACTGGCTACTCAGAATGCATAGACAACCGAGGACCGGCGAGGTGATGCCCTGAGGAGTCCCTAAATATATTCATCATATACAAGTACCGCCATCTAGTGGACATGCCAAGAAATAAACGAGAGGTGGCTACCCACAACTACGTACATCGAGGACGCACGACCCACGGCTTAAGGAGCTTCGCCCCTAAAAAAAAGACTGAGGTAGATTGAAGGACCTAGGGAAGGGTGTTCCGCATCCGTTAACGTGAAACCTGGGGGGTACGAAACACGTACTGTTTTGAGAGAGATTTCTTGATGAGCCATAAGTGGTGGCTAGCCTGAAACTGGGTATGTTGGGAACGGTGTCTCCGCTGCGCTAACGTCGGCGTAAAACTGCGTCGGGATGCAGCTTACCCTAAGGCGCTTCTTCTTCTTCCTCTTTTTTTTCCTACGTGCCCGGTTTCAGTTCCCTGCTGCATGTAGGGTAGCGTTTTCAGCTGCACGTTAGAACGTAGTCGGCTATTTGTTGGGATAACTGCTGCCTTCTTCATTTTCAGTGGACCGGTGGCGAGTAGTGGGATTTACCAATTTCTGTGGCGCATACTTCTTTTTTTATGATCGAGCGTGACCATATGACACATCGTGACTACATGGCACACCGTGGTGACATGAGACGCCGACGTCGCAAAGCGTCGTCGCATGAGTTTACGACGAAACTAATGTGATGCGCTATGTCGCAAAGCTCCTCTTGGTGGTAATGTTCTTCGTCTCTATACGACGCCGCCGTCTCTCTCGCCGTTTATGATGGACCGTGACGACATGATGTACTCATGACACGCCGACAAGCCTAGACCCTAAGGTGCTTCGCCCGTAGAACTTAAGAGCAGGTTCCGCAGTCGCCAGCCGTACATCAACATAATCATACATGATATACCCAAAATTGACTAATCGCGCAAGCATGAGCCAAGAGAATAGTGAATTCCGCAGCTTACGAGAGTAGAGTGGGAAGTGCAAAGTGGTAAGAAAAGGGAGGTGGATATGATAAAGTTACGGCCTATTTAGTATGAGTGGCTGTGTCTGAGGATGCCGCCTACGAGAAGTCACAATCAAAATGGATTCATTCCTCTGCCAAGGTGAAATAATGACGTAAACACCTGAAATTCACGAAACCTCGAGGATTCCCTGTACCGACGAGGCATGTCCAGCCAAGCACGGCTACTCCCTCGCCAGCTCGAATCCCTTGCGGCGGAACTTGCCAAATGCCTGTCAAAGCTGACCAACCTCTAGCTCTGAGTCGCTAGAGGAGCAAAAAATAAACAGTATGGAAAACTTTTGAAGCACTTTATCTTCTCTAGAATTAAAAATGCCTCACATTTACTGGCGGTTTATTAAAATTCTCTTTACGAGTTGATGATATCGTTCTAGTTCCAGTGACCCTTTGCGAGCAAGGCATTCGACCTGAGAAAGATCATTAGTGACGTGTGCACCGACGTACTTCAGTAGCGCCTTTTTAAGCAGGTTTGATTCATCTTTGGAAAAGATCAAATGCTTTGCCTGCATTGATCTGACGAATGTGAATTACTCAGTTGGGGTGTAGGTCAGCCTTTGACATTTAACTAATAAACGAGGTTCTCCTGTGCTGCGCTCTGTGCTTCAGTGCTGCGTTCGAAGATAAAAACAGCCGAAGATAAAACAGACGAGCCTTACGGTGCACAATACATTTTTGCTAAATGTAAACGTGAAGTTATGTAGCCCGGCTATTGCAAACAAAAAACTTCCCCATCTCCCGCTAAAGGGAACCATGTGTGGATGCGAAGCAGTGGGGAGATGGTTAGCTTGAGCGGGAGAAACATCGCCTCGATGAGCGCGTTTTGCGGCTGCGGCCCGGGCGTTCATCGCGGCGCTGCACAGGAGAGAGAATGAGGCGCGCGCGCTCCATCATTTTCATACCGCGAAACTACCATGGCGCCCCAGCGGAGTATGCATACCTGTCGTGCGCGCCGCTCCGTAGAGGACTACTATAGGAGAGAGCGGGGGGAACCGTAAGAGAGGAGAGGGGACGCGCACGCGCTTTGGGGGGTGTGGGACGCGGGAGCCGCTCCGTAGAGTAGGGGATTCCTAGAGTACAGAACGGGGTGAGCGTGTGTTAGCCTACCGTCGATTTCCCTCCTTCCGAAGGAGATAACATTTCTGTCCAATTGAGTATTTTTGTTGCCTCTGCGCAGGCTGATCATCGATTTCTTTCTGTTGTTCTTGCGATTTTGGTGGAGCATATATATGCGGACTGGTTGAATAAAACACATTTGGTTGTTAGTCAGCGCCGTGGATTGTGTCCTTTCTTCGTCCCGTCTTTTAGCGCTGTTTTATACTGGAAATCATGAACCAACCAGCCCATATACGTACCCTATCGTAGGAGAGGACGTGCATGCGCTGTGGGGATGTGGGACGCGGGCGCCGCTCCATAGAGTAGAGGATTCCTAGAATAGGGAAAGGAGTTGAGCATAGCAGAGGAGAGATAGGGGAAGGGACTCGCATGCGCTGTGGGGCTGTAGGACGCAGGTGCCGCTCCGTAGAGTACAGGATTCCTAGAGGAGAGGAAGGGGGGTGAGCGTAGGAGAGGAGAGAGAGAGGGACGGGACGCGCATGCGTTGTGGGGGGTGTGGGACGCGGGTAGGAGGGAGGGACTAAGCCCCCCCCCCCCCAAACACATGCAAGCGAGATCAAGGAATGGAGCCAACCTGGGCGACAGGCACCACCTGCCTAGCCATTGCTAAGCAGCCTCTCTGTGCTCTCGGCCATGACTCTAGTGACTGTAGCAGTGGTTGACGGCCTTATTGTACTACAGTGTTCTGGTTCGCATACTGGGGGGCTTCCCTACTTCATGAAGCTGGCCGGACGCGGGAGGGACGGACATAGCCCCGAGCATAAGATGCTTCGCATCTAAAAAATCTGACTGTGTAGTAGCCTCTAGAACGTGTCTAAGAGCACATAATGGTGACTGCTTTGTTTCTCATTGCTGTTGGTCATGGAAAATTTCAAAAAGAGACTTCCCGAATGAGTTATACGTTTCAATCGATGTAGTGCATACTCCCGCGTTGTCTATTCAAGTATATTGTTATTGCTTCAGAGTGAAAAAGACTGAAAAGAAGCTGGGAAGCGCGCAATGAACCACCGAACAAAATAATGCGTAACCTTAAGACAATAACTGTATCGGTGTTGCTTAGGTGGAAAAGAGGTAATGGATATTGTGGCGGAGAGGAAAAAAACTTCCCCATCTCCCGCTAAAGGGAACCATGTGTGGATGCGAAGCAGCGGGAAGATGGTTAGTAGAGCGGGAGAAACGTCGCCGCTCTCGTTTCGCGGCAGCGGCCCGGGCGCTCATCGCGGCGCTGCACAGGAGAGAGAATGAGGCCCGCTCCATCATTTTTATGCCGTGGAACTACCGTGGTGCCCCCAGCGGAGTATGCAGCTGTCGCACCACCTGTCGCGCGCCGCTCCGTAGAGTATTCCTAGAGGACAGAACGGGGGGGAAAAGTAGGAGAGGAGAGAGGGGGGAAATGACGCGCATGCGCTGTGGGGATGTCGTACGCGTACGCGGCTCCGTAGAATAAAGGATTCCTACAGCAGAGAAGGGGGCTGAGCGTAGGAGAGAGGGGGGAGAGGACGCGCATCCGCTATCGGGGTGTGGGACGCGGGGGCCGCTCCGTAGAGTAGAGGATTCCTAGATGAGACGAAGGGGGTGAGCTTGGAGAGGAGAGAGGAGACGCGCATGCGCTGTGGTGGTGTGGGATGCGGGAAGGAGGGCCGGACTAAGCACCCCCTCCCAAACACATGCAAGTGAGATCAAGGAATGGAGTCAACCTGGGCGACACACACCACCTGCCTAGCCATTGCTCAGCAGCCTCTCTGTGCTCTCGGCCATGCCTCTGGTGACTGTAGTGGTGGTTGACAGCCTTATATTGTACTACAGTGTTCTGGTTCGCATAGTGGGTGCTTGCCTAATTCATGAAAGTGGCCGGACGCGGGACGCGAAACGGACGCGGGACGGACGCGGTAGGGACGGACGCGGTAGGGACGGACATAGCCCCGAGCATAAGATGCTTCGCATCTAAAAATAAAATGTGTCTGCGATACCACGTAGCTAGTAAAGCAGACGCACGGTGACACACCGAGTGGCTCACAAACCACCGTAAGAGGACGAAGAATAAGAAGTATGGTAAGATGCTATAAGGAACTAGGGAACAGGGCTTAATAATGCATTATTTATCAAAATCGTTGGAAACAGTTCTAATAGCCTTTGCTTCTTGAAGTAGACGAAATATTATGTAGAAACCATCTTGTAGTTATTTGTCAAAGTATGTCATGTGTAGGCATTGTTTTACTTGCCCCTCTCGGTTGCTAATGATGCTGCTACAGGTGCGTTTATTGCTACTGTTTTAGATTTGCTTGTTTAAACGAGACATGTGCGTTCAGATGAGCAAGTGGCAGACTGTAGATTACAATGCATGGTGCTGTGAACCTCCAGTTGTTTCCGTTTCTCCCTAGTCGATGCTGTCACTGTCGCTCAGCGTTTATACGCGCCGCTCTTCTGTCGTGGGCGGCTCTCACCTGGGCGGGGACGCAATACTGCGTCATCCCCGTCACGCCTGTTGATGTGCTCATATCTTGGGTGCCACCGTCGCAGCTATTACTTGTGCGAATATATTCACCTTCTGCAAGAATTGCAGTCTAGTTTAGCGTAGTCGTTAAGACACCCGGCTCATGAGGTCATGTGATTGAAACCCAGTCACGCGAAAGTTTGTATAACTTCTTTATTTATTTACTGTCTTTAACCACTTCACCCGGGACACTATAGAAAGCACACGAACGAATATTGCCATAAACTCCGACCTAAATAACATAGAAGTTAAAAGAAAAGTCTAAGGCATCCTGAATACAGCTGTGCCAGCATAGGTGTTATATTTTTATTATTCTCTTCCACAGAATCCTGCAAATCTACAAGCAAGATGACGAAAGATGAAAGAGACGACGACAGCCGCAACGGAAATTTCAATCACATTGTACATATCAACTATTCTCGATAGCTCTCGCAAATTCTCCTATTGTTTCTAAGATGTTTAGGAGCTTATTTACAAAGTTCACATTTACTAAAATTTGCAACCTTCATGTCCTATCGCAATCGCAATATTGCGATGCGCCATTTTTATGTCCTAAACATTGGTTGTCAGATATCTGAATACATTGCATGCTGATCAAGAGCCGTGATACTAGCGACAGCTTCCGATTTCTTGCAATTATTGTATACAAATGAGCCTGAATATATTTGCTAATTTGCAAAGGGACTTTAATGACGAGGCTGTATATACTTGATCTGAATAAGTCCTCATCGCTATATGAATGGTGTGTGCGGGAGCTAGAAGTTTCGGCAGCTTTCTCTTGTACATATAGGTGAAATTATTTTTGGTGCAGTAAGTGGGATTCGGCAATATATCATATTAGATCTATCCGATCTCCTAAAATTAGATGAAGGCTATCCAAATGCAGTCAAGAGCAGAGTATCACGAGATCAAAAATTTGCTTTCCGACCGTTCACACGAGCTAAATATCTTGCTGCAATCGTGCTCGCTTTACAGCATTTACACGTGTTGCCAAAGAAATAGGATAACCTTATAGGTTAGACAGTCCCATGCTAACAACTTTATGCAGATTAGGCGTATTTCGAGACGACTATGTACTTCGTTCTGCCAATCACGAGGCCGGAATTGAGCGGTAACTGTTTCACTGGTAGATACCCGGTGGAATCAACTCTCTGCTTGTCACCGCAGAGGCAGATGCTATCCTATTTCCTTTAACATTATAGTGAGTTCGCGCCACAATTGTTTACACTGCAACCTTTTTCTTATCTAAAATGCCTGCTCTTGTATCCAAGCGAAATACGGAATGAACTTCGCAAATGTAGAATGAAATGTCAGCATCACCATACACTATACTCAAGAATCAAGAATCAAGAAAGTTTATTTCCAACAGTAGTTGTTGGGGGTCACCCCAGGCGAAAAGCGGCGAAGATGCAGCTTGAAAGTGCCTGGGGGCCCGTACAAAAGGCAGTGTTCACATAGATTTTGGTCAACGTACGCATATACAGTAAACAAAGGACATTTATACTAGAATAACAACAAATTAAGGAGACAGAAATACTAAAAAAAAACATAAGACACACATATATAAACTTTAACACATGTGCATACATAAACAGAAAAGTAATTGAACTGAAAATAATGATGTCGGAAACATAATAAGTATCTTTAAACATGCTTGCTTTTAACACGTATATTGCTACATATATTTGTAGAAAAATTATTTAGAGGGTTATAACACTATACAATGAATGAAATGTGTGGTGGTAGAAACTGATAGTTCTGTTTAGTGAAATTCAGACGTTAGAAAAAAAAAATCGTGCAACCTTTTTCTACCTACGTTGCTAAAATCTGTGCCCTGTTTCTGATATTTGTTCAATATATGCGGTACATTAAAAGCCAGAGATTGTTTGCCATAAGTAGTGCGCCATCGCGGTACCAACCATCTTTCATGACTTCTGGTTCGAGGATCGCCAATTTGTTTCTTTAAACTGCAGTTAGCTCTTAAAAAAGCTCCTAGTACTTTCATTTGAAAAGAAAAACGAGTACAATAGGCGGTATTGATAAATCAAAGTAGCGTTGATTACTTGATAGCGAAGAAAGAATTCCCCGAGTTGGATGAGTGTAGGAAACGTTAGCGACGCATCGCAATGCTTTTTTCTGTAACACGAGGATTCTGCGCAGATTAGTCAGCGTAGTTGTTCCCCACACAAGTGTACAAAAGTTTACCCGAGAGCTGAATAGTGCGTTATATATTTGTATTTTTACTTTGCTCGGAAAGAAATGGCGGCACCGCGATAGCGCTCCCGTAGCTGAAGACAGTGATCTCGCAAGATAGTCAACGTGAGCTGTCCATGTCATATCAGCAGAAAGGATGACGCCTAGCGATTTATGCGTTTCTACTAGCTCAATTGGACTCCCACCAAGACACAAGTCTGCAGGCTGGCGGGCAAGTTTGTTTTTGGCCCTAAACAAGATGGCTTTAGTTTTGCCAGCGTTGATTTTAAGGAAGTTATTGCTCGACCACTCCCAAAGATTTGAAAGCGCTTTTTGAGACTTTGTAAAAACTTCATTTACATCATGGCCGGTTACGAACAGACTTGTGTCATCTGCGTACATTACAATAGAAACGTCTTCATTTATTTTGGTAACATCGTTTACGTACACATTAAAAAGAAGTGGCCCCAGGAGGCTTCCCTGTGGAACGCCAGAGGTAATACTTTTAAAAGAGGATACGCAGTTATTAATTGCAACGCACTGCTGACGATGATTCAAGTAATCATCAAGCAAGGAATGAGCTATACCACGAACGCCATAGCAATACAATTTCTTTAAAAGAGTATTGTGGTTTAGACAGTCAAAGGCTTTTGAGTAGTCTATAAAAACACCAAGAGTTACTTGGTTTTTTTCGATGTTATGAAGAATTATTTCTTTTTGTGTTAGTAAGGCTGTTTCCGTTGATTTTCCCTTGCGAAATCCATGCTGGCAATCGGAAATTATGTTGTGTTTCGCAAAGAAGTCGTTTAAACGGTTAAGAATTACTTTTTCGAGGCACTTAGAAAATACTGGGAGTATAGATATGGGTCTATAGTTGGTAACAAGGCTCCTTTCACCACCTTTATAAATAACAGTGACTTTCGCACGTTTCA
>JALIZH010017125.1:0-11907 GCA_030522465.1 Rhipicephalus appendiculatus | reverse complement strand
TGCTACTCAACACCTTATCACCCAGCGTTTTGTCTGGCCGGGAATTAACAAAGACGTTCGTGCGTGGACCCGCACTTGTTTAGAATGCCAGCAGTCCAAGGTGTATCGTCATACATGGTCACCGTACGGCTCCTTCACACCATCTTCGGAGCGTTTCGACAAAGTTCATCTGGACATTCTAGGACCATGGCCTCCATCCGATGGAAAGACCTACCTGCTGACATGTATTGACCGTTTCACTCGGTGGCTAGAGGCGATTCCCATCCCCGACATCAGAAGCGAAACAATCGCAAAAGCTTTTGTGTCGGGTTGGGTGTCACGTTTTGGCGTTCCGTCTACTATCACCACCGATCGCGGTCGACAGTTCGAATCCGCTCTTTTCAAGAAGTTAATGGTTTTGCTGGGAAGTTCGCGGCTTCGCACAACAGCATACCACCCCATCGCTAACGGCTTGGTCGAGCGTTTTCACCGAACCCTGAAAGCATCCTTGAAGGCGCAACCCAACACGGTCAACTGGACAGTTTCCCTGCCACTTGTTTTGCTTAGCCTTAGGGCGACGTTAAAGCAGGACATGAAGTGCACACCTGCTGAGTTGACCTATGGTTCACCGCTCCGTCTTCCCGGAGAACTTTTCGATGCTACAACTCCTTCGCCTTGCCCTGACCCTACCGAGTATGTGGTGCAGCTGCGCTCCGCTATGCGAAATCTTTCTGCCCCACACCCTCGCCTACAACACCGAGTTTCTACCTACATTTCTACTGACTTGGAAACAGCGACACATGTGTTTGTGCGTCGAGACTCAGTCCGAAAGCCATTGCAGCGACCTTACGATGGACCTTACCGCGTCATCAAGCGCAGTGAGAAGTTCTACACGCTTGATTTGAACGGTCGTCACGATACCGTCTCTATCGACCGCCTTAAACCAGCCATCGTCGAAGTACTGCTGCCCCATGGTATTCCCGACTGCGCCACACCTTCCGTCTCCGTTTCCACCACTTCATCGCATTTTCTCCCCTCTCCCACCGCTGCAACCAGGGAGCGTCTTTCTGTATCGTTCAGGCTCCCTCCTTTCAGCGGGCTCCTTCACTAGCGGGGGGCCTATATAGCAGCACAGCAGAGGGAACGCAGTCAGGGTTCAACAAACCACGTTGACGCCGTGAAGTGTTTCCTGTGCGCCTGCCGAATGCGGTCGGTGAACACGAGCTACAGTCAGCGCACCTCGGACCTTGGCCGACCGTCTCTGTTTACGCAAGAAGCACGTGCGTCCCAGCGGCCGTGCCCGGGTTTGGTCAGTCGCCTGGTCGCTGCTGCCTCGTTCGCCTCGCGATGCTGTTGTGTAAAATATACAAGTTTGTATTGTAGACGTGTCTTTATTTCTATTTACTTCGGAACACGCGAATCATCACGCAAACGATGCCCGCTACGTCTACAATGTCATTTTTTTGTCGCCTCAGAACAGGACACATGTATGGCACATATTCATATCTCCTAACTGCTAAAGAGCCTCCCATCCGTGGCAAATGTGGTGACAGGCTGACGTAAACGCCACTTCCCTTTAAGCTACTGACGGTATCTGACTTTACGGCCTTCTTATCTTGGGGTGAAGCCTCTATTCGAAAGTAAGGCCGTCATAAACTATACAAACGATGTTTCATTCAATGCTACAAGGCCAAGAAAGTCTTAGCACATGCTCTCTACAGAGGGTGTTGCTACGATTCTCATGCTTCGTGTAGCACATGCCTTCAGACCTTTCTAACCAAGGGCTCTGTTAAGGCAGTAGTGATGATGCCATCTGTCTTTATTTTTATCATCACGACCACTTGTCATTGATGCTCACTGCATACACGCCATGTCACTCGCATGATTTTAATACTTATATGTTTTACCCGAATTTAACGGGAGGAATTTTAGGCCCCTATACAGCCACCTAACATCACCATTGTTCACATTCGCTATCATGTCTTGGCGCTCTTCGGCCATCAAATGGCCCTTGCACGATAACACAACACTTTTCAACATTGTTGATCTTTCATGTGTTTTTGTTGACTTCCATGGCCTCTTTTAAGCATCGGGTGGAGCTTTTTCAGTAGGGGTACTGCCACGCGCATCTACTTCTTTTATTTTGGTGTGTTGATGATTCACCCGCAATGACGGTTAGCTATGCTTGGCGCACAACGGGCCGCAATGCTTTAGAAGGTTCACGGTTGTTTGAGCTCACTCTGGCAACATTACACGCAGGATGCGAGCAGTCAAATTTATTCGAGAGATTAGGCGAGAGATGGCTATTGTATAAAATACGATGCGTTGCGCCGATGAGCAGATTATCGACGTGGTAATATTAATTGCAATAAAGCATTAATATTAGTTGAGAGTATTTTGTGTTTAAATTCATATAACCATGAATATCGCGCTTGATCAATACATGTATCTTTAGGAAATCAGAAAAAAAATATGGATTCATGAATAGAACGCACGCCCATGCCAGCGGTGCCAATGCTATCTGTTAGGCTAATAAAAAACCTCTCAGATGTCAGGTTGGGTGTAAAGAGTGAGTGTATCTTTGCAACACCCTCAGAGTTTTATGCGTTCACTGCAGAAAATTCCGCGCCCGCCACTCCACATCTTTAAAAATTCTAGTCCGGCCTATGCAGATACATGTCCCCACGCTTTAGAGTGACTACGAAAGAAATATTCGAAAAGAGCAAACTTTGCTTACACTCGCTAATGCTTTTCTCCAATGTTATCACGGCATTTATTCAGTCAACTGTATTTGGCTGCTTTACTGAATTTATTGAATTTTTCCTGACATCCATTTCGATGCAACGCTGATTGGTCACACACTTGCGCAAGGCACACACCTGATCCGGATTTTTACTCCGCTTCCAGACTTTCATCCCTGCCATCATTGTGCGAGATAAGATCGTTTCCATTTTGCATAAATGCTTCGGCGTCGTAGGGGGCAATCATCAGCATAACTGAAAAGCAATAAAAAGGACATTGCGCTTCACCTTCACCTTGCAAGTATATAACATAACCACATCGATTCGCCTAATATCCACATTTTCATCTACCTACTTTTCCTATACTAAAACTTCAGCATATATCGAAACATAATAAATGATCGGCCTTCACTGTATACGGAATGAGATCGCGACGTAAAAAAGTACGGTGGGTCTTGCCATCCGAGGCGCCATGAACACAGACTTTACTGTGATTTGGCATCTAGAGGCGCATTTTTTATTACATCGTGACACTTTTAAAGACACTAATATGAGGTGTGGCGTAATTGGCGGTGTCACTACGAATGCTTTGACTGTAGAGAAGAGGTTTGCTCCACTACCACAGCCAATCATTAAAATCACGTATCAGCCAACTGCCAAAACAGAGGATCAACCGTGAGCCGGGAAAGGCAAATTACAAGTATATATATATATATATATATATATATATATATATATATATATATATATATATATATATATATATATATATATATATATATATATGGAATAAAGCGCTCTAGGTATTGTAACGTGGTATCTATGCTGCAGTTGATGCACTCTAGAACAATTAAAAATTGAATATACGCAACAAATGTAGGTAATGTGAGTATTTCAGTGTCCAATCCTTGATGCAGCACCTTCAACATGCCTGTGTTTCAGTATCAATGTTTGATGTAATATATTACAACGAAATATTGTGTATTGTATAAACAAAAAGAGTGGAGGCATGCTGTATGATTTACTTTGCATCACAATCACACTGTGGAAAAATAATTGGCTGCCATCTCGCCCAACGGCATGAATGTCCTGCGAAGCTGTATCAAAAACCACACATATGGAGGGAGGGGGTTGTATGTTTTACCGCGGCAGCGTCAAAGCACTAGTTTCGCAGAAATTCCAGTATCGGCGTCGGTGTCCTTGTAGACGACGTTCCTTGCGAGCGAAAAATCATCATCTTGTACCTGACCAAGAAATCGCGAAAGATGCAAGTAATATCAATAATAAACGTATTTGGTTCAAATGACACTTTAACATAGGCCTTATCTGTCACAATCATGTGATGTAACAGACTGACGCCATCGCTTGAAACTGATTTGGGAAAAAAACGCTATATTGCCATACGCGCTCCTTTCTATGTTTTTTGTTGTCGGCGTATTGCGCATGTAATGCCGTCTTGCGCGATCCATGCCAGAATGCCTGAGAGCATTCTAGATAGTTTTCGGATCATCTGCCCGCCTTGACCTCGCAGGCGCGAACAACCGAGTTTATTTTCGGTTGACTTTCCTAAGAACGTTCACCAGCGTCGTCCGCAAAGAAAGGGCCGCTTCTTTGCTTGAGACCCGGGTGTACAAGCTACCAAACGAAAACGTCACCATCTTCACGGAAGAGGTGACTCGACTTTTCCGCCTGTCCGAAGCTGCGATGTTTGAAGGCAAGAAAGTACGGCTGCTCCTGTGAGGTGTCAAACAAGAACTTTTCGCAGGACTTGTCCGCGACCCGCCCACGACGGTCGCCGAATTCCTCACCGAGGCTACAACTATTGAAAGGATACTTGAGACGCGGACGAAATAGCACAATCGCTCTCCGCTGTTTACAGCATATTCCGAAGTGCACTCACTGGAAACCGACGACTTGCGCGAAGCCATCCGAGCGACTGTGCGGGAGGAGCTGCGCAAGTTGTTACCTTCGCCGCAGCCTCAAGTGGATTAGATCGCCGACATTGTACGCGAAGAAGTTCGGCAATAGCTTGGAATTCCGGAAACACCGCAGCCTCAGGCGGAAGCTGTCAGCTACGCTGCTGCACTCCGCCGTCCCGTTACTTCTCCGCGGCAACCTTAGGGCACCGCGTCGCCATGGTTCCGTCGCCAAACATCACCGCCACCGCCACCGCCACCGCCACCGACGCCTTACCGCCCTCCTGTCAGCCAGCGCTACGGGCCACGGAAGACCGACGTTTGGCGCGCCCCTGACAACCACCCACTCTGCTACGACTGCGGGGAGGGCGGCCACACCTACCGCCGCTGCCAGTACCGACAGATGGGGCTACGCGGTTTCCCCGTCAACGCACCGTGTCCACAGTGGGGTGAACGACCACACGAGATAGCCGACTACCTCACAGGAGGGCAGTGGACACCCCGACGACCATCCCGATTGCCGTCTACAGGCCGCTACATGTCACCGCAGAGCCGCCAGCACGCCCGTCTTACTCGGGGCTGTTCCACGAGCCCATATTTAGAAAACTAAGAGCAGCAACAGATGGAGGTGCGGTTACTGTACGACGAACTACCGAAGATCCTCCGTCGCAACGAAATCTAAAGGACCCGTAACAGGACGAACGGGACCCTGGCGTCGAAACTTCTTACCCCGACGACATGACGGCGCAACGTGGAAGCAGGGGAACAAACCGACGCAACCGTGATCCGACGTCACGACCTAACCGCAACGCCAGATGACGAACTGGGAATCTGCGCAGCGAGAGTCTCCATTAACAACCGAATTTATCCGTCAAGCTTCGTAGTCCTACAGCGGTGCTCGAGAGACGTCATCCTTGGCATGGACTTCTTAGGTCTTCGTGGTGCAATCATCGATCTGAGATCCAAGTCGATAGCGCTGTGCTCAGAAAAAGCACTACGGACGCACATGCCACCCGGGAAGCACGCCTTAAATGTTCTGGAAGACCAGCTCACGTTCCCCCCTCGCTACAGCGTCATGGTTTCCGTGGGCACTCAGAACAAGGCAGACCTGGAAGGCATCGTTGATGGCGATCAGCACCAGTTGATTAACCGCGATATTTCCGTCGCGAGAGGAATAGCCGAGCTACGGGGAGGGAAAGCAACAGTGGTGCTGACAAATTTCAGTAACAAATACAAGCACGCACGACGATGGCCTTCATCGAAGAAATTGAGGAAACCACGAGTGTTTTCGCCATCACCGATTCTGCAGAATCTTGTCCGACGAACCAAGCTCTTCAACGAGCTTTCGACGTCAATCCGAGCCCTCCGACGCATAAGCAAGAACACCTCAAAACCCTGCTTCTGCAATAAAAGGACTGCTTTTCGTCTTCGTCAAGAGTTCCACAGACCCCAGTCGCACAACACCGCATTATAACACAGGAAAGTGCCAGGACACTCCGTCAGAGCGCGTACAGAGTATCCACGCGAGAACGCGAGCTCATCAAGAAACAAGTCGACGAAATGCTACGCGACGACATCATCCAGCCTTCGAAGAGTCGTGGGCGTCACATGTGGTTTTAGTGAAGAAAAAGGACGGTACTCTACGCTTCTGCGTCGATTATCGCCGCTGAACGAAGTCACAAAAAAAGACGTGAACCCGTGCCACGAATAGAAGACATCCTAGATCGACTCCACATCACCAAGTACTTTTCGTCGATGGACCTCAAGACCGGCTACTGGCAAATCGAAGTCGACGATAGAGACCGAGTAAAGACTGCCTTTATAACACCAGACGGCTCGTTCGAGTTCAAGGTGATGCCCTTCGGTCTTTTCTCGGCACGTGCGACGTTCCAACGCGTTATGGTTACAGTACTAGCAGGCTTGAAGTGGCAGCCTTGCCTCGTTTACTTGGAAGGCGTTGTTGTATTTGCCTCAACTTTGACGAGAACCTACGGTACCTTCAAGCTGTACTTCAAGTAATCAAAAGTACCGGACTCACCCTGAAGCCAGAAAAGTGCCACTTTGCGTACGAGGAGCTCTTGTTCTTGGGCCACGTAATTAGCAAGTCTGGAGTTCGTCCCGACGCACAGAAAACAGCGGTCATCTATTCCTTGCCTCCACCCCTAGACAAAAAAAACCGTATGCCGATATCTCGGCTTGTGCCCCTACTACAGACGCTCCGTTAAGGTATTTTCACGGATCGCCGAGCCGCTAACTCCCCTCATGGAAACCGACGTGCAATTCAAGTGGGAAACAGCACAAATCGACGCATTTGAAGAACTTAAGCGACGCCTGCAGACCCCATCACACCGACGCAAGCAGCGTAGGGCTCGGAGCATATCCGCAAAGTGAATTATGTTAGAGGAGCTTGCTCGGAGATGATCGGGTAACCAGCGAATCCTCCGTACACATCTCCTACCATCATATATAGATGTGACAACGTTGTTATATATACATTACATGCGGCGCTTGGGCGGTGAGCCCGATCTGCTGCTGCGTTGCCAGACAGCCCCGCTGCTGCCTTGGCGGCTGCGGTGTCCATACGGTCGAGCGGTAACGAAGAGTGTTCACTGCGTGAACTCCCGGCGAAGAGAAAGGAAGCGCACGCACCGAGAGTGGTGTGCATCGCCTTGAGCGGCGCCGCCATCTAGTGAGCATTCTTGAAATCACCGGAAAGCTGGCGCCTTGAGCGGAGAAGTGTACACGCCCCCCGCCGTCGGAAAAGGCGCGAGCATAAGGAGGAAGCTCCTAAAATATTCCACAGCTATTATGTGAACAGTGAACATGAAAAGTGTTTGTTGCTCCAAGAAGTGGGTGCTGATCAGCTAGTATCCGGGCTACCCCTCTGAATTTGTCTGTCATAGCGCATGAAATGCTTGAAAAAAAAAACGCATATTGAAGCACAAGCGCGAAGCGTCCCACTAAAGGCTACGTTGTTAAACTCCACAATCAAAAATAATTAAAAGACAAAGAACACAGTCCAGCACAAACGGTCCGTTCACCGAGAATCGATGACGCGCACGAACTACCTGTCTAACATGTAATTGTTATCGCGATGTAATAAACAAGTAATGTCTACAGCAGCGCAGCTGCACGCGCTAGTAATCGCGCTGCACCTTTGAAGCTCGTACACGAAACCGGTTTTTATGTGCCTGCAAGCACACTGCTCAAAAACGGTCTCATTGCAGCATGACACGAAAGAGTGTTCACCGACGAGTGCCGATGCTGTCACATACCGCATCTATTAAGAACGGTGAACGCAAACACGGCGTTAGTCGTAAGCCGTAGCCGGAGCACCGTAACGATGTGCTTCTCCTCGGCCGCGAGGAAGTCTAATGACATGAAGTTTAGTTTGCTGCAAACCGCTTTCCAGCATCCCAATTTCCTCAAACTCAGCAGCGCGACACACAAAAATATGCCGGCATTTCCGTTCCTATCAGCCGCCACACGTTCATGCGTACGCTCCGTGCGTGCACATGCGGAGCGCGCTTAGCCTTCAACATGGCGAAAATGTGCGCGGCAGCCGCTAGATGGCAGTAGATTTTGCATAAGGTGTATTATGATGTAGTGAGGCACTTCGCAGCTGTGCTTGCAGTAGGAATTCTAGAATTGTTTGAAACGGCCAATGTTACGTACACAGTCGTTCATTTCCTTACGGCACGGTTGAGACATTCACTGAGAACCGAAGCCAGGCTGGCAATTAAGAAGGAGATGGGCATGGGGCCCAATTACGCTATTGAGTTCTACTCTTGAAGGCGAATCATTAGCGCCCTTCAAGTTTTTGTTAATACTTTAGAATAATGGTTGTGATAATCGCCTAATGGTCGCGGTGGTTGAGCATGATTGATCCCACGACCAGTTTCAACAGGACACATTTCACCAGGTCGAGCATCGTATTCACGCTGTTCTTATGGTGTCTTTAATTTCTCTGGTTTACCCATAGCAGTTTTAGACTGAATTGAATGAGTTGCTAGAGGGGACTACATTTTATAAATGAAATCAGGAAACACGTGGCGAGAAGGAAGGACCACTTCACGTCATTCAAAGCCCTCATAATGTAGCTGCAACCTATCTTTATTGGAACACGTGGGAGGGTGTTTCTGTTGTTCACAGTCGCCTTATCATTCAGCCTGCAGTTTTGATGCTTGTTTTCGATTTTCTTTAATGAAGCAGGTAGTGAGCTATGCTTTTTTGAAGCATATTTCGTCGACACGGACGTTACATTTGATGGCTCTGTTGCCTAGAACCCAGCGTATTACAAGCCGTTGATACTGGCACTGACGGCTCACATCATTGAATCAACTTGCCTAACAATAGGGTTTTTGCGTTTTGGGGGGAAGAATAAGAGACGTTACCACACTTAAGGAACCTGTAAAAATAACTGCCTTATGCACGTTTGCTTTCTTAATGTTTTACCGCTGATCGAAGCGCATATGTTTAAAATATGCTTGTTTCTTGTGCAGGAGCACCAGATTCCAATGACCCCAATTGCCACATTTTCACTGCACTTGGCCTGGCGGACTGATAGACCTCAAATTTCTAATCCAATCGTGAACGTACTATGTTTTTAAAGTGGCCATTAGACAGTTCCTGTCACAGCCCCATGTCATACTGTAGAGCGCTTTCACTAGATTCATTGTTTTGAAGAAATTTTGTTTGGCATATTTTAAGCGCGGAATAAAACTCAGCTCTGAATATAAAAGCATGCCTAAAATGTTCTGTTCAATTTGCACCGAAAGACGTTCTTCATTAAATCTATATTTGGCTCCACTACCTCACCCTACGATACCAATGACCCCACATGACCCACCAAGATTTGATTTTGGTGCGTCTGTGTAGATTTCAGGGCTTGAGCATTTCGCTCACAGCAAGCACATTTGTATATGAATGTCCGGGGCATGCCTTGTTACTTCAGCAAACGACGTGTCACATTCTACGACCTGCCACTGCCACGGTAGTAGACGTTTCACCGGGGCATTAAGCTGTACTGGAGGAGTCGAACACCAACTTCCTCGCCAAGTTTACTCACACGTAGTGAGAAAGTTTCGGTCACTGATGGTCTATTGTGGCAGAGGGTAGCGCTAGAATGGCGATTTAGGCGTGTGTGACAGGGATGTTCGTGGATAGAATGAACTTTGAGTAAGTATTTCAAGCTTGTGAAAGTTCTGTGGAGGTGTAGCGACCATTCGTGTGATTCTGTATATAAGCTTTGTACAGGACTTGTTCTGAAGGCGCCCGTAGCCATACGGATACCTAAACGGTGAACAGGATCCAACATTTTCAGTACAATTGGCCTGGTGGTCTGATAGACTTCAGAACCGAAATTCAATAGTGAACGTACAAGGCTTTTGAAAATGGCCATTAGACAGCTCCTATCCCAACCCCATACCGTACTGGAGAGCACTTTCAATAGAATTCATGTTGTCAAGCACTTTTGTTGGACATAATTTAATTCCGGAATAAAACTCTGCTCTGAATATAAAGTCACGCCCAAACACTTCTGTTCACTTTGCATCGGAAGACATTCTTTATTAAAGCCAATATTTGGCTCCGCTACCCGGACACTCTTACTTGAGAAGAGCACGCATGTGCTTTTTGTGGCATTTACCGTAAACTTATATTGTACTGCCCATTTAAACATCTTCTTGAGACCGACATGAACCTGTCGTTCGCAGATGCGAGGTTACAGGACCTAAAACCTATTGGTACATGGTCTACTTAAACATAGTAGAACATCGCTTTCGGTATGACGGAGGGCAGCGAATTCGTTTTGACAATAAAAAGTGAAAACTCAGCACCCCACATTGAGGGACTCCAATTGCCAAGATTAAAGGTCTAGAAAGAGCACTACCGATAATTACTCGACAAGTTCGTTTAGACAGGTAGCTCTCGATAACATTAACATGTTTCGCCGGATACCCATTGATGAAAAATCCTGAAAATTCCGAACCGCCCAGCGGTGTCATGCGTTTTTTTAAGATCTAAGAATACTGACAAGAAGAGATGTTTGCGAACGAATGAATCTCCTGTGTTTGAGTCTATGCGCACAAACTGATTTGTTGTTGACCTCTCGTCCCTGAATCCGCATTGGAATGGCTCTCGTAGTTTTTTAGTTTAAAAGGTGGCCATTGCGCGACAGTTTATCATCCTTTTAGCCAGTTTGCATGAAACAAACAATTGCGATAGAAAGGTCACGCATGGACGAGCGCAGTCTAACTGTTTTATTTTTGAAAATACATCTGCTCGAATGCCCAACATGATCTGCGCGATCCCGTCAAAAAACACGTCACAAGCGCATATAAGAATCCCATGTGATTACAATGCCTCTGATCAGGGCATCCACAGTAACAGCATACATGAAATGCACATCTAGCAAACAACTTAGCGCAATGTAACCAGTTATTAGATTGCGCTCGTCTGCGTGTGCTTTTTCCTTCGTCCTTGTTTGTTTCGCGCAAAATGGCTAAAGATGAATTTATTCCAACAAGGCCGGCTAGCATGTTTCCTTCAGTTTATCATATTTTGAAGTAGCTTACATAAACAACTTTTAGTGGCTATTGGAAAGTAGCCATAGGTCGGCAAAACTTGTGGAGCTCACTCAGACTCCCTCACGAAATGTATTTTGCACTTAGGGCTCACTCGGACTCAGACTCACCAAAATTCTTCAACCGCACTCACTCCGACTCACCCACCAAAACATTACTCACCCGGATTCACTCAGACTCAGACTCACGGCTCGATCTGAGTATGAGTGGGTCCGAGTGAGTCGACACATGAGCCTGTTGGCCTAGAATTAGCTCTTTTGACCATGGTGTCAATGCTCTTTAACGCCATATCCCACGTAATCGGAGTTCTTCTTCGCGCCTTCTCATATAGTACCTTCGAATACGAGTTAGGAGTGGTCGCTAACCAATAAGGTCATTTTTCTTGAAAGAGATGACAACATACGATATAATTATCGAGAACTTCCGTGGAAGAGTTGGCGGGAGGTGGTCAAGGCACCCTCCTACGCAATTCGCGCATCCGATCAATAAATACTGAAATGGTGTATGAATTACACTGCATTGGAGTACGTGTGAGTAGACGTGAGTGTAAACATGAATAAAGTTAAGGATTATAGCAATGCTCAGTAGAGTAGATAGGACCATATGTCTCCAAAATAAGGTAGAACTCACTCAAACTCACTCATTTGGACTCACTCAGACTCAGACTCACGAAAATTCTCCTGGGCA
>JALIZH010017124.1:0-66884 GCA_030522465.1 Rhipicephalus appendiculatus | reverse complement strand
TTTGTTCGTCGTTGTGCCGCAACGCGTGGTTGTGATGCGCGTGGGTGTGACACACGGATTGCTGCACCGTGTGTCCTCGCGCACGGCATTACAGGAGTTACGGCCGCGGTGAACGCTACCAGCTTGACCGTGCATGTCATGCGCAGCAGTAGCGCTGCACGCGTTCAATTTTATCCGTGATAGTAACAGATAATTTGCGAGTAGGCAGGCGGAATGGACCACAGCAGCACTGGGACGCTACCGTAGCGTTCATAGGAGTACTTTATAGAGAAATCTTTGGAGCGTGTAAGGAAAGGTTGATGCCTGCTGAATTTAGAAAGCGATGTGAGCTGAAAAGAGAACGCAAATAGCACTTTTTGGCAAAAAACAGGCTATGGCCAGAGGGCTGCTTGAGATGCTGAATGAACGCTGTGACGTCATCCACGGTATGACACGTTATGTACAACAGCAACACTGCTGAAGCGTGGCTTCCTCGTATTCGAATATTCGCATTCGCGTATTCTGGTGCAATGCGGAAAAAAATCGCGACATCGTCGACAATATCGTTCCTTGCTAACCACGAAATTTTATTCAATTCTAAATCCTCTTCAGCTGTTCTTTAATAAGCAGGATAAATATCGCTCAACTTGAGGAACGAAGAAACTACGAAGAAAGTGAAAACTTTACCGAATTTGCAGAGCAAAATCTAACGCCTGACAATAAGGGCCACAGCTTTTCTGTCCAAGGGCTTTCACGGCGTAGAACTGACTTGCTGGTTGTTTACAATATTGTAATCATGATTATTGTTGACTCCAGTCGCAGATATTGCAGGCTCCCTATGGAAGCTGATGCGCTCAAAAAAGGTCGGCCGTTGCCTTCAGCATCTCGTGAGCTTCGTTTGGGTTTCAACGATCTGTATGCACTTGAGGGTGCGATTGCATTTCTTTGCACTTATATAAAAGCGTCTGCATCTTCGCTGTCGTCGCGTTTTGCGAGCACGTGCTACAAGCCAATTGGGGCAGTGACAAAGGCTGCTCTCAGTACTTTTCTGCTACGCCCATTGCGAAAATTGCTTTCACAATTAGGTGACTATGGTCAATATATTTAGCCTATCATGAAAAATCGTGTGTCTTCTAATGTTCACGTAATGCCTCCACTGTTTTCTTAATCATTGCTGATTACCACAAGCTTACAATTTTAGTTCAGTGAGAACATTGTTAAACTAAGTCCAACTATACCATATTGCAGAAGGTTGACTTACTTTTATAATGTCTTTTTCCAAATCAAAGACCTTTGAGGCATCGTCTGCGCTGCCTAACTTGTATTTCGTAATAAAGGCCCCGTATGCACCTTGGAATTCACGCGCGAATCCTGCAAGAGCGACCTGCTGCGTTGTTCCTAGGAAGCTCGGGGTCCCGATCTATGAAAAAAAAGAGCACTTTAAAACAGAGGCTGTAGGCAGGGTTTCTGATAACGGTAGATAATTTACTTCATAAGCTGACTTCGACAGGCATTTAACGCTTTGTCTAGGATTTTGAGGACTCGCTTCCTTGTTTGACACAGCCTTAATGAAAACCAGCAGATAACGAAGCCAAGGAAGATATAGGGGATGTTAATTGTACTGTTTTAAGAGCATTGTAACAATTGTGATATCGAGATATCCTTCGAGAAATCCGAAGGTCGCAGGTTCGGTCTTTGCCAGCGGCAAGTTGTCTCTTCGTCCACTTTACTGTGTTCACATCTATATCATAATTATTAAAATAAACTGAACAAGTACAATTAACGTCCCCTATACTTTCTTGGCTTTATTATCTGCTCGTTTTCGTTGATGTATAGGTTTTGTATTGTTAGACCACCCTTTAATTCTCTTACAACAATGTTTGCACGCTTAGTCTGGACGCTTTCCGTAGCGATGTCGAAGCCCACGACTGGCATTAAGTTCGCAGACAACAGGACTCAAATTCCTTGCACGGGACCTTTATTGCTGAACTGAGGACGATGTACAGTACTCAATGGTTGAAAGAGGACAATCTAGGCCTATGTTACGCGCAAACAACCTTCTGTTTGGGTCACACCAGTGTATTTTCGACTCGAACGCGTACATCAGAGCCAACGCTATCTTTAAGCGACCCGATTCGTCGCGACATGACGTGGTTATCTCGAGAAATTGTGCATACCAGTCAGTATATTAAAAATTCGCGAGTACTGTACCATAAACAATAACCATACGTTGTGAGACAGAACTAAGAGATCGCGATAACCATGGCTAAGAAATCACCGTCGCAGCTAAACTAAGTTGAAAAAAAAAAACCTTTATTGGGATTTGATCAAAACCAGACACTCTATAACATGGAAAAATTGTAAGTCATTCCGAAATCACTTGAATGATGTGCTAATGCAATACTATACCAAGGATTTCTCTGTGGCGGCAAACACTGGGCCCCATAATTCATTTTAAGACCATCCGATGTCACGCACATGTTTCTATGTTTGCTTACACGTCAGCTTTAAAAATCGGTTAACACGTGCATTTTTTCAGTGCAAAGCAGGAAGACCCCCCCTGACCTTTCTTTACATCGCTAGCATGCTCTCTGAAGCTCCTGATTTATACATCAGCCAGTTTGGCCGATGTACCGCTTTCCACAACTTAGAGGAATAGCATGAACTACACCAACTGCGCAATCTTTAAAAGGAGCACCGTGTTTCTTTGTGCAAGAGCTTGCCTCTTCACTACTACTGTTGGGCTGCGTTAGCCTACGCAAGGAGGCTAGCTTTGCGTGGCCGAAAATACTGTTGAAATCAGTGATCTGTCAGCGATTCGTTTAAGATATGTGCCACTTTGTGAATATATTAAATGACCACTTTCTTTTTTGTGTTGCTTGGTTGCGGCTGCAGTAGTCGCACCAGTTTTTTTAGTAGTCCTTTAGCTAGTGTAACCTGCACATTCATTGGATAGCCGGCCAGAGATAAGCGTTGTGATTGAAGCTGCACTGCCTCCATCGTTAAATGAGCGCTTGACTTGGACAAGGCATTTCTAAAACAAAAACAAGGAACACTTATGTTCAGCAATTTGGAATGTGCAGACTGCAAAGGTGGCAGTGGTTTTCCCGCCCTAGGATCACACCTCCAGCATACATGCTCAGCACTAAAATTTAGCAACAGTCAAGAAAACGAAAATTTTCATCAACTGTTGTAAGTTCACCGCTGTGTGTGTTTCCTTCCTGTGTCCCCGTCGTCATTTGCGCTGTGTGTGTCACTATGCTACATAACATGCTTAAGTTCGCTCTATTGCGTAAGATCAACACTATGGCGGCGTGGGAGGTCCAATGACCTGCGTTCATACCTTCAGCCATTTAAGCCTGGGGTGCCCCAAGGCAGTATACTCGGCCGGCTATCATTTATCGTCTATACAAACCGCTTTTTTTCTTTTCTACCACTAATGGTAAGTTGGTAGATTATGCCGATGATACAGCCCTTAGCTAATGATGCGCTTGCAGAAGTGTCCGCGTGGTGAAAATTCTTTGAAAATTAGAACAAGAATGATTTAGGCCATAATTGTCCGCACTAGACACAGTTACTGAACAGATGAAAAACTTGTATCTTGATAATGACATTTCATATTGTTACGGGAGATCAAATCCGTTGGGTGTCACGTTTGGAGCAACTGCATGGGGCCATACAAACTTTGGCATGAAAAAACTCCGTGTATGTATTCGTGCAATAGCCAACGTTTCGTATGCTACTCATAATGCCCCTCGTGCAGTTCACTAAGAAATGCTTCGAATTTATGGTCTTTCAAAGCGTTCATAGAGATACCTGTTGGGGCCTTTGCGCCGATCGAGTCGTGTGGCGGCACCGATTTTCCGCGGACGCGTGCAGCGCCTCGCTCTCGTCGATCATCAACACCGACAAGCTAATGTTGATCAGTCATGATCTCCCACGTGGGTTAGACGTAGGCCGTCTGTTTTAATTGTTATAGCTTTATGTTGCAGGCGAGCAACTAAATTGCACGCCGAGGTTGAAGAGCGGTGTTGCGAGCGCCGGTCATATCCGAACAAAAGCGCAGGGCCGACCTCGTAGATGAAATAAGTTCGCGTCAGTACTTTTTTTTTTAGATGTGAAGCATCTTATGGCGAAGCTTAATCCGGTGGTGGTGGTGGTGTGCCGCGTGCCCACCCTTACGCGCATGCGCAAACAGTTAAAAAAAAATAAAAATAAAAAACCTCCTCTCCCCCTCTCTCTCCTCTAGGCATCCCTCCCCGCGGCAACCACACCCACACTGCGCATGCGCCGCCCTTCCTCTCTCCTCTCTTACACTCCCCCCCTCTCTCCATCCCTGCCCGCGGCGTCTAACTCCCCCTGCGCATGCGCGTCCCCCCCTCTCTCTCCTCTCCTACGCTCCCCCCCCTCTCTCCTCTACGCATCCCTGCCCACGGCGTTCACACTCCCACTGCGCATGCGTGTCACCCCCCTCTCTCCTCTCCTACGCTCCTCCCTCTCTCGCCTCGCGACGCCGACGCAGGCAGCGTCTGCTGCTTGAGTTTCTTGGTTGAAAAAACCGACTGCTCGCGCTGCACAACCGTTCACTGGCCATCCCGTATATAGCAATGGATCTTGACCTCCAAGGCGGTGCCGGTGGGAGATTTCCCCTGTGCGTTGTTGAACAATAAAAATTCGCAGCGTGCGCGTTAACTAAAAGCGGAGTGCGGGTCTCTGTGTCCAGTCGGAGTCTTCTGTCTCTCATTGCCCATTAGCAGCGATTGGCATGTTCTAGTAGGAAAAACTGCTCCCATCACTGCCTGCTTTGCGCCTTCCCAGTTTTCCCTCCTGCGCAACGCTGCGATGAGCGCCAGCGTCAACGCCGCCGCCAGTGTAAGCGTTAGCGCCCGCTGCTTCACATCTACACATGGTTCCCTTTACGGGAGATGGTGTAATTTTTTATCATTCAGGTCACTGACACATTCGATTAAAATTAGTGTTACCATGTTCCCGGCGTTCGCGTGGCTCGAAGCACGATGGCGATAAAAAAAAAACAATCAGCTCGAACATCAAAGGCGGCGACATGCGACTGGTTTCGTTTCCGCGCTGAGCAAAACATGGTGTATGGAGCTTTCGGGCTTGAAAGGATGGCGCTCTACATTTTGAATATTCCCTACAGGGCTTAGCTGGTGACGTTTGCGAACGCATGTGGTTGTATTTACAATCCGCTGTCCTGCTGCCACGTCACTTCGGTTACCACAATGTGCTACTCTTGGTCGTCAACGCTATCTAACTAATGGGGGGAGATGTGACCCTAGGCGGCAACATTGGTGCATCCACCTCAAAGAATGCAATGGCGGCTTACGTGACTAAATGTATATTTCCGAATACAAACATCAATTAAAGCCACAGCACATAAACGAAAACATGTTGACATTTCGTATGTGTCACGGCCTGTTTTGTGAATGATACGTCAACCTTCGTTTTTTCTAGCATCCACACTCTCGCCACTGGCAGTGCAGTCGCTAACTGAATTGGTGGCAGTGAGTTCAATACGACCAAGAAACACTATATAAACGGCTGGTTCGGACAAGACAAATTAAAGGGTAAAGACACGTTCACTCTGTCAGTCGTTCCCTTTCATTTAATTAAAAAGTATCTCTATTTAATTAAAGAGTATCTAACTGACAATGAACTAGTCTGGGGAACATTAGTTGTAGTTTCTATGAAAAGGAACGACGACGGAAAAACTGCTAATGGGAAGCCATTTGCATCCCGTTAACCTAAAACGCTAAATTTTAAACTTCCCATTGATCTATGGATTGCCTTCAGACGGAATGCTACAAAGGATTTATAGCATTTGCCACTTACATAAAGAATACAGGTATAAGAACTTGGCTTACTCATTGTACCTTTTCTGTTGCGGCAGTGGCAGTAAGTGCGACAGGCGCGCAAATTCTTAAGCACATTTTCTCGGCGAAATAGTACGGCTTAAAACCTATGACGAGTTAATGTAGGCATCTTGGATCACGAAAGCTGATCACGCATTAAACCACGCTGCTTGTATACTTACAACCCAGTTGTCGTCCATCCTCATAAAGCGTCCGAAGGGGTGAAAGTTGAACTTTTGCATAAGCGCTACATGAAGATTCATGTATTGGGACACCTGGGCCGCTCCAGCAAAACCTTGCAAACCACTGACACTCCACAACGTCTTCTTCAGAAAAGGATATAGTTGATTTTCGCTTTTATTATTTTTTATGCCTGAAACGAATAAAAAAAAGGTTTGACTTCAATAAGATTTTAGCCACTACGCAATCTATGTGCACGCATATGTGTGCCGAGGAATGGCCACAAGAGCGCTATTTCTAATTCAACCTAACTCGCGGTTCGCTGTTGGAGGTACGCGAGATTTGTGGAGTTGAATGTAACCGTGATATAATAACCGCTGTTATGACGCTGTAGGGTATTCCAGGTAAGCACGAGCACGAGGTGCTGGTCGTAATTCTTAATTTTGAGCAAATTCGCTCCAAGCGAATGTTTCAGTCCCATAACAATGATTTAGAACTTAGTTCCACAAAAAAAAAAAATATCGGTCACCTGAAAAAAAAATTGACATATTTGTGCCGTAAAAATTTTCGCAATGTCTGAAATTTGAGCACTCCTACCGAAAAAACGACGCTCGTTTGGGACCCCACACATGTCCGTACCAAAAAAAACAAGTGAAATGCAATCTTATGGGTATTTTATTGACTTTTGGTGTCGAAGCACTTTTGAGGGGAAAAAAAATCCCAAGCATCGTAAAGACGGACAAGGTGCCTGTACTTCCGGAATTGTAAAGCTTACGATTATGAAACTGGCTACTTACCCCCGTATTCAGAAACGCTCCTTGACTTGAACTTGACTTTCCACCGCATTCAATGCAGCACAAACGCGTTAACGCACGGCCCTGAGGCGGTGGCAAGTCAAGTTCAAGTCAAGGAGCGTTTCTGAATACGGGGGTTACTGTCCGATATAGGCGCTTTCTTGCAAAATCTTTGTTGCGGATTTTAGGCGCACCGTTAAGCTTCGAAATTGTGTTGAAACGGATACGATTTACGAAAAATGCCAAAGTTCGAAAACACTTCTCAAATAGCACATTTTAAAATTTTATTAAATATCAAGGACCTGGTCTACCATCCTGCGTAAAAAAATTGCCTTACCTGACTTACAAGTTATCATGCCTCAAATGTGACGAACTCAGCCCAGAGACCACTCGTTCAGACTGAGTCGCGTTCATTAAGTCGCGTTCAGACTGTAGTCGCATCTGTCATAAATGTATCCCGTAACTACTGTAACGTTCCTTTGCGTAGCTAGCAACGACGTATGTTCACACTGAGCCCTTCGGTACGATACGCTTTTTACGACGGTCCAATCACCGCTCTAAAGGTGTCTTGCATCCTCGCTTCTTGTTGCAGCGTAGCCACGGGCACATAACCCGATGGACACCCGCAAACCAACTGCAAAGACACGTTACTGAATGGTTATCAAGACGCGCGTGAAGACGCGGAATCCGGGGAGGCCGGAAGCCCCGTGAGTGGAAAGTGAAAAACGAAATTGCTTTTCCCGTTGGTCGTGCCGTAACGGTCGCATCAGTAGTCGTAAAAGTCGCGGGCCTTCCAACATTTACGCCCAAAGCGTTACGTACTTTACGCTAGATAAAACAACGCCTGAACAAGCTCATTACGTTGCTTGCGTTTACGCTTACGACTTTACCGACGATCCGTACGTAGCGCACGTAGTCTGAACAGGGCTTTATTTACGTGCTGCAAATCGGATGCGAGTTGTTCAATGTAAGTGTACGCGACGATCACGAAGCAGCTGTTTTAAGCTTTCTATTGAGATCAGCGAGGACCCGTAGCGGCGGCCGCTCAAGGCTGCAGGCGCTCACAATGCCAGTGCCGCTTCGACGGCGGACGAGCTGCGCTTGAGATAAGGAATGTATCATTACAAAAAGTAAAAGCTGTTGCCTACAAAGTTCACATTATACAACGAAAACTGTGCCGGTATTTTGCAGTGAGCGTCTCCTATGCTGCCACTTGTGTTCGTTCCCTTCTGATGGCCTCAAAATAATTCGGTCCACACTACCAGCGGCATATGAACACCAAAGGCCAGCCTGCGACATGAAAAGTAAGCTGTCATAAATGCCCACGCCGGTCAAACGACTGAAAGTGCAGTTCTGCTTCTCGTGCCCGAATGCTGGATTCGAAGTCAATGTGTCGAAGCCTTGCTTTATTATAGGGGCCATGACATGGCCACTTAACTTGCGGTAGATATGCTTCAACACAATTTTGAACTAGAAGAGTACTGCGCCTATCCGAATCTATTATGCACTGAAATGTAGCAGGAGCTGAGCACAAGCCGAAAGGAAGGAACTTGAATTCGTCGAGGCCGTCTGGCGTAATAAATGCCGTTTTTTCGCGGTGTCGCTAGTCAACCAATATGCCAGTAGCTGCTGCGAAGGTCCATTGACGAAAAGTATACGTCATGTCAAAGGCGTTCTAAGGAGTCATCGATGCAGGGTACGGGATAGACGTACTTTGTAACGTTGTTAAGCTTGCGGTAGTCAACGTAAAACGCATCGTGCCGTCTTTATTTTTAGCAAGGACCACGGGTGACGACAATGGGCTGGTGGAAGGGTGTATGTCGTCAGTTAGCATTAATTTGACTTGGTCTCGGATGGCGTCTTGTTCCTTACTAGAGATGCGGTTGGCAGGTTGGCGTACGGCCCCCCTCATTAGGTTTGGTTGATCCCGTGTTTCTTGATGGGTATTTGGTTCACCTCTGACGTTGAGGCGAAACAATCCGCAAAAAGATCCTAAAGCTTTCGACTGCTAGCTTGTTTCGAATTCACATCGATTTTGAAGCGGGTTAGTACATCACCGCGAGTCTATCTGCCATTTTGTGCTACAGTGAGACAAGCAGCAGCACAATTGATTAGCTCCAAATGGGTGACCGCAGTTCGTGGAGCAAGGTGCTGGTATTCACAACTGGAATTGGTCACTAAAGTATGTGCAGTCCGTGACGAAACCTGCAGGATGCCTTGTGCTACGCAAACCTGTCGAGCCAACAAGACTCGCAGATTACCCTCAGCGACGCCGAGAACGGGAGTGTCCACGTCGGTTTCCACAGTGACGAACATAGTGCTCCGTGGTGGCAAATTAGTGCTGTCACTTCAAACACAACACCGTGAACTGCGCGGCATGGTCGCCCGCACAAGTCGCTCGTTTGCCGGAAAAAGTCCCAAGCAGCTCACGACGGTTTACGATCGCCCCATACTTCCGAGGGAGCCCATGCTTAGTTTTATCTCATAACAAGTGAACCGACAAATTTGGCTTGGCCAATATTTGCTCTCGCAGTGCATTTGCCGGTCGTAGAGAAGCTGACCGCCTGCTATAAGATGCTAAGGCTCTGGCCTTGCGAAGTGCAGTAACCAATTGTCAGGTCGTGACTGAGTCGGCCCCAGTACCGACGAAAGCGGAGACCGGGTGGTTATCAACAGAAGCTTGTAATGTCGGCTGAAACAATGTCACCGCTATCAAACGAAGGGGTTGAAGGGAAACAGTCGCTGTTGCCGTTATTGTCACCGTTGTTGTCATTGTTGTCGTCGTTACCATTGTTATTGTTGTCTTTATCGCCATCGTCGTTGTCGAATTGTCGCGGCATTGCCCCCGGAGGTCGCTGCTCTAAGTTTTCCAAACTTGAGCTTGTGGGACGGTTGCCTACGGAAGCGGAGAAGGTAGGCTAGCGGTCTGGGGACATGGGTCGTCGAAGAGGTGGCCATCGGGACGGTCGCCACTGTGGCGAATAGAGATCGGGCAGTAGGCAAGGACTCGAAAGGCGGTAACTGATCTTACGGAGACGAATGTTGATTGGTCAGATATTGCTAATTTCTCTCGGTTGCTCTTCCTCGCCTGGACGATAAGCATTGGGGTGAAATCCCTGCAGTCATTTTATTGCGATAGCAATTATATGGACAGTCTCGACGGGTTTTTGCCATCGCCGTTGCCGTCGCCGTCATGTCGCGTATGAAGTCCAAGTTGATAAGAGCCCCCTGCGCATCGTACGTTCCACCAGCGGGTAATAGCGGGCGAGCGGGAGCGATGAACGCGGCTGAAGCGGAGGCTCGGCCCATCTTCGTCGCTCCGAGGCGCATGCGATAAAACCCCCATAACTGTTCAACCGGCCCCGCCCGTCGTTCGTGAGCGTGTAAAGACGGGAGGGGGGGTCCCTGGGAGCGACCTTCGATTTTACGAGCGCGGTCGTCGCGGGCGCGCGCGTTATCTCCCCTTCTCGGCGGCCGACAGCGGGGGGGCCGGTGTACGTGCTGCGCTCTCAACGCTAAGAGAATGTGGTGAGCAGAGTGTCCCTGGAGCGGCCGTATTCTCATAAACCAGCGTTTTCTAGAGTTGCGTGAGATCTGATCCAAGAGAGTTAGCTGCCAGCATCACTTCGTATAACATTACAATTTGTTGCTATCGCATTCATTGCTTCACCCTTGCGGTGAAACTGACTTTTTCGGTAATAGCAGGCACGAGACAAGCGACCCGCTTCGCCACAGTGGGAGCAGAGTGGCTGATTGTCGCAAGTGCGCCACATGCTCGACTTTCCCGTATTCAGTCGGGGGGCTCGTGGACTCGTACGCAGACGTATATGCAGGGGGTCCTGGAACTGGCGCAGCAGTCATTCGAAGGTTGGAGGGTAGCGGTTGTTCATGGGCTGTGCGGGTAGCCGCAGTGCTTGCGCGTTTGTCAGCACGGCGCGTTCAGGTCTCGTTTGCACGAAAGGCTGTGCCGCCTAGCGTACTTGTTCGCGCACAAGATCTGTGAGGGATGTTACGTGTGGCTGAAATCGCACTTCCTGAAGTCGAACAAGTTCGTCTCGCACGACACCACTGCGCGCAAGTTCTCGAAGTGCATCAGTGTCGCGCGGGAATGTGGGAGACTACACTCATCCCAGAGTTCTTTGGCGGTAATATGCCGAGGAAGGTTGCTGAAGGGCTTGTTCCATAATGCCGCATCGTTGACGAACACGGCTACTGTAACTTCATCGACGCTTCATCCAAAACTTTGCCACCACTGCCTCGCCGCTCCACAAGCTCCTTGCTAGTACCGGTTCCTTCGATTAGAATGATCATTGCGAAGCCGCATTCCAAGAAATAAAAAAAGCGAGCACTGAAATCCCCACCGGTTCTTTGTTATTTCGATGACAAGGCACCTACGTTGCTACACACTGACGCCAGCGGGCAGTAATTGACGCCGTACTTCTACAGCGCGACCGCGAATTTCGCGAGAAAGTTGTGGCGTATGCAAGCCGCACTCTGATCTCTGCAGAAAAGAGGTACTCGATAACCGGACAAGAGTACTTGGCTGTTGTCTGGTCCATCCAAAAATTTTGTCCGTACCTCCATGGTCGACATTTCACTGTTGTCAAAGACCACCATGCGCTATGCTGGCTGTCGACAATCAAACACTTGTCGGGACGCCTTGGCCGCTGGATTCTCCGATTACAAGCTGATGACTTCGTCATTTACAAGCCCGGAAGAAAGCACCAAGATGCCGATGTTCTGTCACGATGCCCTTGGCCGCTGTCATTGGAGCAAGTCACGTCACCTTGTCAAATTGGCCACGCTGAGGACGCGTCGTCGATTACATTTATTTCTTCCCCGACTTCTTCGATCCGCACTTCAGTGCTTTCCACTCACCTCCGTGCCGATTCTTATTGCACTGACATCATCGGTCGCCTAAGGGGTCGCCCCTAATGCCCAGGCTACTGAAACAGCTCAAACTATTCAAGTTCGAAGACGTACTCTGTCGGTATATTTTTCACCCGGAAGGCCATCGATAGGTTCCCGTCGTACTGGGCGCCCTTCGCGCTGAAGTTCTGCGGGTTTCACACGGCGACCCAACGTCGGGTCCACTTTGGTTACCAGAAAACTTAAGAACGCATCCGCAGTCAATTCTTCTGGCCAGGTCTTTCCACGAGCGTAAATATATTGCCTCGTGCGCTCTTCGCCTCCATCGCAAGTGGCCAACTTGTGCCCCAGTCGGCACCTTACAACCATCGGAATCCACCTCTTCGGGCCTCTCCCAACAAACCAAGACGGCAAGAGATGAATCGTCACCGCTGTTGATCACTTGACCCAGCACACTGAGACGACCTCGAAAACATCAGGGACTGCTTTTAAAGTAGAAACCTTTTTGAACGCTATTTACTTACGTCACGGGGCACCTTACGTTCTTGAGCAACCGAGGCAAAACATTTCTTTCAAGCCCACGCACTGAGTTCCCCAAGCATCAAACAGTTTATAAGACATCTGGCTACCAACCACAACCAATGGTTTAACGGAGAGATTTCATCGCACGCTGCGCGACGTGCTCTCTATGTATATCCAACCTGGCCCTCGTAAATGGGATGTCATTCTCCCATTTGTAACAACTGTGTACAATACGTCAGTTCAACGGACCACAGGCTACTCTCCGTTTTTCTTAGTATACGGACGCCCATCAACCTCATCACTGGACGTTTCTTTTTTCTCTGACCCCGTAAGCTCTTCATTCGTCTTCGACCAGTTTGTGTCCCGTGTTGCGCAATGCCATCGTCGCACCCGTATCAACGCCGAGGCTAGCCAAGAAGATCGCAAACATCGTTACAATGCCACTCACCGCGTCGTGCTCTATCGCCCTGGAGACGATGTACTCCTATGGACGCCTGACGAGCACCTAGACGATGAACTCCTATGGACGCCTGTACGAACACCTAGTTTATGCGAAAAGCTTGAGTTTCGCTATATTGGCCCCTACAGAGTGATAGATCATGCCTCGCCGGTGAACTATCGCGTCACACCTGCTCATGCCCGCACTGACCAACGCTGCCGCGGGACAGAAGTCGCGGACGTGTCACGTCTCAAGCCCTTTCATATGCATTCCCCAGTAAATAGCGGCCAGGCTAACCACTTCCGTCAACGGGCAGGCATTTAGTGGACTTCCTCATGGGGGGGGGGGGGGGGGCGCTCTGATCGCCACAGTGTGAAGACGCGTCTCAACTGATCTCTTCGATGTTTTTTGACAAATTGTGCAGTTTATCGTACAGCGAGCGGTAAACTGAGCAATGACTCTGTGAACGTTTTTGGTGAGTGCACACTGCCTTTTCGAACCATCAGCTGCCGACTTTTTCTCGACTACGACGAGCGCTTGAACGACGGACTGCTTACTTAGGCTTAACAGCGCGAAGGCCCAACTCGAGTGCTGCCTCGGCAATGCCGGCCCGGTGAATCCATCATCATGCCGCCAACGCCACCGCACCACTCGCATTCGAGTGAACCGAACGCTGGAGCTTCGTATCTGCCTAACAGGAAAGAGGCCGGAAAATTGGACAGCAGCCCCTCCAGGATGCAGACAGCGCGTCGAGCGAAACACGCCGAGGACGATGGAACGCCAAGCGAACGCCAAGTAGCAGCAGAAGATGCCGAAGTACGCCACTTGAGGGAGGCGTCCAGGAAGACAGGTCCGTCAGTAAACGACCAAATGGATACCGAGGATATCGGCGACGATGGCGTTGGTGCCAGAAACGGACACGACGACAAAGGGAACGCAGAGTGGTCTCTGTTTACCAAGCGGAAACCGATCCGGAAAGTCAAGCCCGAGCAGCTTCGCCTCGAACGGGTAAGTCGACCTCATTTTGCTCTCTCGATCAGGCCACTTAATAAGGTACATGTACACGATATACCTAAACAGGCTATAACGGCAGCACTAGAGATGACGGCTAAAAGTTGGGAACTAGCAGACTTAGCGATCTTCCGTTATGAATCTGCAGCGAACTGCATAAAAGTTACAGTGAGGGGACGAAGAACATACGGAACGGCTTACAGCGCTAACTCGATTGACTGAGAAAATGTGTGGCCGAGTTCGTACGCATGAAGTGAGCATCGAAAGAGTTCCGACTCAGAGAGCAGGTAGCAGTCGGGGGGGTTATCAAGGTGCGTCCCGACCAGACTATCGACTATATCATGGACCACTTGAGATGCGAAACGGCCACTATCCTTGACGCGCGCCGACTTGGAAAGACGAACATGCTGCTGCTGACGTTTAACACGGCATCGCCCCCCAACGAGGCTTGTATTTGACTACGAGATCACAAGGGTGTACGAGTACAAACCGAAGATCATAGCCTGCTACAATTGCCACGGATTGGGACACATTGCCAAGTACTGCCCTTCAGAGGACGTCTGTAAGCAGTGCGGACGAAAACATCCTGAAAATACGGAAATGCGATGAAGAGCTGTTCTGTGTTGCCTGTCAGAAGCAGGGACATATATCACTAAACTCAGCCTGTCCTAGTCGTGCACCGAAAGACTTTCAGAATCTCAGGCATAATGCAGAGATCCCACAGAAGACAGTCAGCTGGTCTGAAGAAGCACAAGCGGGCATCCCCAAGCAATCTGGGCTGTTAGATGAACATGAGCAACAAATAAAAGCTAAAAAAAAAGAAAATCAGCAGTTGAGAGATACGCTACAAGAATTGCTCGAACGGCTAACACCAAAGCAGCGAGATATACAACCCCAAACGCCATCTCGGGAAGGTGAACAACCTCCACCGACAGCTAAAACAACGCGGGCGGTCAAAAAGGTCGCGTCGGGCGTTCCTTGAGTAAGAAAGTTACGGCTAATTCTAAAACGCCGCAATACATGGGAGATGCGCCGTCCCAGCAGAGTAAGACGCCCTCAGCGTCACAGCCCGTCACTGCTCAGGACTCTGCATATGCACAGATGTTGAGCATACTAAGGCAAGAAAGGTACACTGAGACTCAGCGTTTAGAAAAAAATCTACGGGAAGAATTTCAGGCTGTAACTAATGCAATACAAACGCAAATGCAAACACTCTTCATGGAAATCCACAAAGTTCTGCAGCCTCGAGATAATGAACCAAAACGGCGTAAGCCGGCAGAATAAATATGGCTGCAAGACCTGTAATTATTCAATGGAACTGTCGCAGCTTCACGCAGAATGGTTCCACACTAAGACAGCAAATTAAGCAACTCAAACCTCTTGTCGTATTGCTACAGGAGACAAGAGGACCATGCAGAGTTCAAGGTTACCGAACCTTTCAACAAGCTACCATACTACATCAGGGCAAAGGAAATCAACAAGCGCAAGGCCAGGCCGCTGTTTTAGTTAGACATGATTGCACTGCTACCGAACTGAACATTCCACACCTAAGCAACGAATTTAGAGAAGTTGTGGCAGTTAAGTTAGGTGTGCTAGGACATCGTCCAATGGTTGCAGTCTCCGCGTACTACAGGCCTTTAGCGAGCAAAGATCGGAACGACTCTTTTGAATGGCTCCGTGAGGTACAGGCGCAGGCAGGAAGCCTTCCTCTCCTAGTGGGCGGCGATTTCAACGCCAAACATCCAACCTGGGGCTACGCCAAGGCTGATCCGAGAGGGCGCGCACTACACGATGTAATAGAAATGTCAACATTGAATATATGCAATTCACCGGAAACGCCAACCCGTATAGGGCTGCACGCGAAGCAACAGGACACGACACCCGATTTGACGCTAGCCTCTGCTGGGCTCGTGCGGCAGTGGGAAGTTAAATCGACAACATGGGGAAGTGATCACCTACCCATTATCATTACGCTCAATCGGAAAAAGGTTAGAGAGAAAAAAGAGGTACTTGTTTTTGACTGGGAAAAATTTCGAATGGCCACCGGGGATTGTTTTACAGATTTTGAAGGCTTCAGCGCTGCGGTCGCGGAGGCACGTCCATACGCGAGGGAATATATTGCCACGCGCTATTCTTATTTTCACTTTTGTTGCATTCGGTTTTCGCCCACAAAGACCTTCAGCAAAGCTCAGCTCAAACCGCGCCTTATTGTTCTAGAACCTTCGCGATTATTGTAGATCGTTTTGTTAAGATTTCGCGCAAGACGCGACCACTCGAGATTATTCCAGAGCGTACGCGATGACCAGTGATAAGGCTAGAATGTTCGACGCGTGATGCATAAAAGCCGGCGCGCTCCAACGATGTTCAGTTGTTGATCGACGGCCGACGCTCTGTTCGCCGCTATCAGTGCCAGCGTATATTGTTGTAATCTTACTTTCCGTTTACCGGCCACAAGTTCGGCCTAATAAACAGTTTCATCTTGGACACGTAGCCTGCTGCCTTCGTCGACGTCACGACCACGTGACAATATCCCATGCAATGACACCGCGACGCACATGGATATGCATCTTGCAAATCTCTGGCGCAAGGCTAATCGCCTAACACAACAATACGGATATAAAGGAAAACGTCATCGGGACCTCATGCGTCTTAAACGCCAATATCGACTCATCAAAGAATATCAAGAAATGCTCGAAGCCGATGCGTGGCACGATACGTGCGCAATGTTGGGTCGTGAATCTGGCCTACAAAGGTTATGGCAGATTCTCAGGAGCCTACTGGGCAAAAAGAAAGGCTCACCTCCTCTTTCACAACTCTTCCTACGGGAAGAGCCTACATCACTAGAGGACCGCGTCATTCACACTTTCTTCCCGCATGCTGCTGAAATACCACCACTACAACTCCCGTACATCAGGATAGAGGACCCTAAAGCGGAGCTTGACAAACCCTTCAGGCTAAGTGAGCTCGTAGCAGCGTTGGCCCAGAGCAAAAAGAAGTCCGCTCCTGGACACGACGGAGTGACCTGGCAAGAACTTCGTAATCTAAGCGACGAAACTCTGAAAAAACTTTTAATTGTCATTAATGAATCCTGGGAATCCGGCCTTGTCCCCGATTCGCTTAAACTTTCGCTCATTTATCCTATACCGAAGCCGGGAAAAGACAATACAAAGCCAGCCAATCTGCGACCAATAGCTTTGACTTCAACAGTCTGCAAACTCATAGAGCGAATGCTGAACACGCGGATACAATATTACATCGAATACGTGAAACCCGGACTGCACCCTGCGCAGGCAGGTTTTCGGGCGAACATGGGCACACATGACTGCCTGTGGTTGCTTCGCAGAGTAATCAACCGCAAATCTCGCAAACAGATGCCGGACTATATCCTTGCAGTAGACATGCGCAAAGCATTTGACAACGTGAAACAAGAGGTTATACTACAGGAATTTGCAGCAAGGTATCCCAGCCAAAGAGCATATAACTGGATCCGCAACTTTCTCCAAAGTAGACCAATCAGGCTCCATGGCAAAGCACCGGGATGGAGACCGAGGACCTATTATCTGGATAGGGGTGTACCCCAGGGCTCCATCCTCGGTCCTTTGCTTTTTAATCTGGCCATGACGCGGGTGGCAGAGAGGCTTGAGCAAGAAACTTCGGCCCGTTTTACCATCTACGCAGATGACATCACAATATGGACAGAAGCGGCAGATTATCCCGACGAGCAGAGCATGCAAACTGAACTCCAAGCAGCTATTCTAACCCTCGCCGATACTTTAGATAACCTCGGACTGCAGCTGTCGCCAGAAAAAGACGGAATTGATTAGCGTGGACGGAAAGAAAGCGACCAATGTCAGCAAGCAGATTACATTACACATCGGCGAAAGCGACATTACTTCCACCAACGGACAAATCAGGGTCCTCGGAGCACAGATTGCTAGTTGCAACAGTCCCCAGCAATGGATCCGAGCCTTAAGACGCACATGGAGCCCGATGTTGCACATGGTTCGCCGCATTTCCAATAAACACGGTGGAGCAAGACAGAAAACGTGCCAAACACTTGCCAAAGCAGTCGCTGTCGGAAGGATTCTTTATGGAGCACCTGTGTATGAGCTCTCTGATCGAGACCTCCGTGACGTCGAAAAGCTACACAGGGCGACCCATCGTACGATAGCTGGGCTCCCGAAGCACACGAGGAACGAAGAGTTGCTCAAGCTTGTGCCGATACCCCCCAATAAGGGACATCATCAATGAAGCACGAATTCGCATGAGATGCCGGCTTGAAAACACACCACAAGGCAAACAAATCATGGCTTGGGACAACCGAGTTCACGCACGGTTGGGGCACGATGAAACGAGCACAGCACCACCATGGGAAGCACCGCTGATCGCACGAAGACAACAACGCCCGATTGCCAGGCGCAACACGAAAACCAGGCAACTCTTTGAGAAAAGGCAGCGCCTCAGCAAACCTGAGAACACCATCGACATCTACACTGACGCAACAATCATTCATGAACAAGCTAGTATGGCCTGGGTCAGCACATCCGCATCCCGTCACAATGGCTATCACAGTTGCCAGCTTCCCGGTGGTGCACCGTACATGCAGAGCTGTTGGCCATATGGGGAGCGGTAAACACTATTCCGATTGACGTAGGGAACACTGTAAGCGAGAGTCATCGAAATAGCTTCCGTATATTGACAGACTCGTTCGAAGCGGTGACTCAACTACCAGCAACAACGACTGAAGATGATGTGGCAAAGACATTAGAAAAAAGGTAAAGAGATTACAGGACTGCGGAATTAATGTGGAAATTTTGTGGACACCGGGGACACATGGGCACGGACGGGGGAAACGAAGCCGCTCATGCGGTCGCCGCGCAAGCGGGTGGGTTTGACTATTCATTGAGCACCCCACACCCCAGTTCCTCGCCAAACCTGGTGGACCTCAATCCGTACCTAAAAATGTTGCGCGAAGGCTCTCCAAGCAGAGAATTTATGCATTACATTCGCGTAAAACTGAAAACCGACCGTAAACGAAGGCTATTGCAAGCTACACCAGCACCTCTGTTAAGCGACAAGGGCGGACTTACTCGACAGCAAGAGATATTTCTCAACAAAGTTATGGCCAGTGCAGCATACACACCACATGTAATTGATAAATGGATTGGAACCAGAGAATCAATCGGAAACGCTTCTCCTCGATGCCCGTACTGTCAAGAATTATGCCGAGCAGATTTACACCACCTCATTTGGATTTGCTCAGCTTTCTCGCAAGGAAGAACGCACATCCAACACTTGCCACGCGATGACATAAGAAGCTTAGGCATTGCGATACAATGTAATGATGAGGCACAAAAATCACTTGCACGCTATGCTAGTACAAGTGTCCTGTTTCGAGTGGTGTAGAAGGGGTCGACCATCTCGCGCGAGAGTGACTCTACTGAGCCTCTACTGAAGACGGCTTCACACGAACTGATGTTAGATTAACATGCTTATGCTGTTCACCCAGCAATCCCTTCCCCACCTATTCCCAAACTGCGGCCGAGAGCCGTCCTCTTCTACGGAATAAAGGTTCATTCATCTTCCTCATCTGCAAATAACCATCAGCAGTCTTTCGCTCGGGCACCATCTTGCTTTTCGTAGAATAAAGCGTACGCTGAACCGTATTTCAATATATACATACATGGGCCATCACGGCTACTGCAAAAACCCGCCGAGAGGGTCTATATTTCCTATCGCAATAAAACATGCATAGTTTCGAGTTCCAGAAGCATGTCACACAGAAAGGCTTTCCACATAGCCTCAAACCTTGGAGGCAGTGTCACCACCACTATATGATTACGCAAAGCAAGTTTTAATGCAGTTATTTGTCTGTATTATTGCAGCCTGGAAACCACAAGGCATTTTGCGATGGAAACCGCGTTTTCTTTAAAGTACACTACTATGCCGCTTCTAACATGCACGTTGAAGATGGGGCTTCAGATTTCGCAATTTACGCACTTTGAACACCTCGCTTGGAAATACAAATTGTCGTTAACGTAAAACATGTCGGATGTTGCCGCTAAGTGACAACTCTGCCTTTGAGTAGGACCGGAAAGAGTGTCCCCTTATATCTTTCAGTGCAGCTGCTTCTGATAAGATCTTTCGGCAGGAATAGAGAGTTGGATTAAGCAAACCTATACTCAGCCTGCTTTTGCATATAATGGGTAAAGCGAGCTTACCGTGCACGCAGGCGTCGAATAAACCAACCATGTGAGTGAAGGCCAGCTCATTCACTTTCTTGTTGGTATCTGCGGTAGGGGAAAAAGGCAAACGATTTTGTGTAATATTGAACAAGAATGAACACGGGCGTTCTGTGAGTGAGCAAGTAAAAACGTTAAAAACCAGGGTATTTCGGTGGGCGGATTTGTGGCTAGGTTCCCACTAGCCCCCGGATCTTAGGGGCACCATCCGCTCTCTTGATAACCCCGGCCTGCAGGTCTAGGCGAGAGCTGGGCAGCACAACCTGACTGCGCAGTATTATTTACTTCCACATTATTACGTTCGACTGCTGGGTAAAACCGTATAGTGTGACATCTGCTTTTTGCTTCCACTGCTTGCATGAGTATTAGTCCGGGTAGGAGTAGAGATGTAGGCTACAGGTTTGGCGTACATATTTGTCTGGCGTCACCTCCGCGCTAGTTCTTGGTAAGGTTAGGTTAGGTTAGGTTAGGAAGTGCTAAGTTATGTAGGCAAGGGCCTTAGAACGTGAAAATTTACCATCGGCGGCCCTCGGCGTCAGTATCTACAGGAGTGATGCGAAAAATCAGCGCGTGATCACCCTACCGTATGACGTCACGATGTCGCAAGTGGCCAAACTGACATGATCGTGGCGCCACTACAACGTCAAATAACGCGACGTCACACGATGTCGTGTCACGAATCATCGCTTGGTCAATGGCGGCACATATCACGGGAAAAATGAAACACGTATGTTTCCCCCATGTTTCACTACTGTGAAACATGGGGGAAGTACTTGGCACGGACACCCAGTCGTACAGTTCCCACTGCTCCGTTTACTGAAGTGTCGATGACGCAAAGGTTTGATGCAACATGAAGGGTTTCCCCGACACGAGCGGGAGATTCGCAAACTTGGCGTGTGACGTGAGCTCTACCTTTTGCTACGCTTTATAGACTTCCTGCTTGTTGCGGCAGTTGGGATTAAGAGCGCTGCACCGGTAGCGATTCTCAGCCCAGGCCCGGAACCGAACCCGGCCCGGTGACAGCGAAACGCCACACGATGTGATGTCATGGCATCGCTGCCGGTGCAGGGCCCGAGCCGATAATATAGCTAGTGTTGCCCGAACATGGAATCGACTGCAAAGCGTTTTAAGTTGCAAATATCTACACTTTGCTGGCGCGTGCTTCCCTAACAATTATACTTTAGCCTAGGGTAATTTGTTACAAAAAAAGATTCTCGGTGAAAAAAGTTGAGCCGACATACTGGGTACGATGAACGTCTATTCGGCAGTGGTATACCGTACATATTTTTTCTGCAAATACGATAGGGATCATAAAGCATTCTTTAGCATATATCGTAGCCAGGAAAGGGATTTTCTGCACGAGTTCAATTTAGATAGGGAGCGCAATAAAAACGGAAGAGGCAGAAAAGTTAAGATATCTTCACTATGCATTTATTGCGCTCTTTATAGAAATTTAAGGCCTGCTTTAACGACGAAGCCAATCGTGCACCCTTCTAGTTATGGAGAACCTGTCTTCAGCATAGCAGCACCTTGCAACTGCAAGAGAAATAGAGGGAAAAAAGCCATATTTTCTAACGTTTGTTGTAAATACACTAACATAGATAAAAAAATAAACAAATCGCGTGCACTAAGTGTACTTTTATTAATACGTATAAGCAGCCGAATGGAAGGAAAATACTATTTTTATAGCATTCTATCACCCCACTGCTACTAAGTTTTTTGTGGCATAGGGCTTATAGTTTATTTCTTTACAAGTTATGGCGCCAAAAAGTCAAATTATCAAGAGATTCCGGCTTTAAGCGCGCCATACGTGGTTGCACCACGTATCTTGCCGCGCTTAAAGGGGTGGTGCTACCAAATTTGTGGCTTGCGCGCTCTTTGCTGCAAGCGCTTCTTATAGCTCCAGGAAGCACGATACACGTACGAAGATTCATGTGCCCTGGCTAAATAATTTAATATCGCCTTATTTATGTGGACAACTTTCGCTTTCGGTTTCTGGGCGCCGTGTTGGGCCCTAATTGGCCGGGTCTCTAGCATTCTCGCCTCCATCGAAAATGCGACCGCCGCGGCCGAGATCGAACCTGCGACCTTCCGGCTCAGCAGCCGCGCCCCGCAACCACTGCACAACCGCGGCGACTTGTTAGCAAAGCTTGTTATACGCAGTTGTCATGTTAACGGGAAGCGTCGGAACTTACTCAGTTCGTAGTCACGGTTCCTCATGAACATGGTTGTAGAAGTGAGCGTTGGCAGCGTACGTGCCGGCTCGCTCGGGGTCTTGTTGAAAAGTGTCCTCTGGAGAGTCCTTCAAGCGGGACTGACACACCCAGGCGTGAAAGTCCACGCAGGGCTTCACCTTGAAGTTGATCCAGCCCAGAACGCGGTGCGCTGGGAAGAACAGATGCCATTCGCTAAGCGCAAAAAAAATGCCCCCCACCTTCCCGAAGGGAATCGTGAGGAAATGCGAATGCATTTCGCGCGCGCTTCACTCCATTTATATATGGTGGTTGTGGTTCGAAGAAGGAAAAGGCGCCTAATTTCTGCAGCCCGGTCGGGAGCATGGCGCAGCGCCTGTTTTTTTTTTGTTGTTGTTTTCTTTTCTTTTTTTTTCTTTTTTTTTATTTTTTATTTATTTTTTTATTATTTTTTATTTTTTCTTTATTTTTTTTATTTTTTGTTAATTTTTTTTTCATATATAGCTCCGCCGAGCTCCCGCGATGCGAGCGCCCTCACGCACTTGAAATGCATTCGCATTTAAAACTGGGGATGCGTAAAGCACGCAGCGATGGAGCGGTGTTTCCTACTGGAACATGCCAATCGCTGCTAATGTGCAATGAGAGACAGAAGACTCCGACTGGACACAGAGACTCGCAGTCCGCTTTTAGTTTACGCGCACGCTGCGAATTTTTATTGTTCAACAACGCACAGGAGAAATCTCCCACCGGCACCACCTTGGAGGTCAAGATCCATTGCCATATATACGGGGGGGGGGGGGGCAGTGAACGGTTGTGCAGCGCGAGCAGTCGGTTTTTTCAACCAAGAAACTCGCTAGCAGACGCTGCCTGTGTCGGCGTCGCGAGGCGAGAGAGGGGGGGGTAGCGTAGGAGAGGAGAGAGAGGGGGGCGCGCGCATGCGCAGTGGGAGTGTGGACGCTGCGGGCAGAGAGCCTAGAGAAGAGAGGGGGGGAGCGTAGGAGAGGAGAGAGAGGTGGGACGTGCATGCGCAATGGGAGTGTGGACGCCGCGGGCAGGGACGCCTAGAGGAGAGAGGGGGGGAGCGTAGCAGGGGAGAGAGGAGGGGAGGCGCATGCGCAGTGAGGGTGTGGTTGCCGCGGGGAGGGATGCCTAGAGGAGAGAGAGGGAGAGAGGAGGTTTTTTTATTTTTTTAAAGGGTTTGCGCATGCGCAGTAAGGGTGGTCACGCCGCCCGCCACCACCACCGGATTAAGCTTCGCCATAAGATGCTTCACATCTAACACCTGCCGGCGCTTACCTCCTCAACCTATCCTCCTCCTCCGCGGACAACGCTGGACAACGCTGGACAACGCCGGACAACGCCGGACAACGCCGGATGCCTGACATAGCCCGACTATAAATGCATTCGCATTTAAAACACGAAAATGAAGCAAGAAAGGGTTGTTCAATATTATTGCCGGCCAGAGGCTGGGCACTGGTTTCAAGAGGCACTTGCTTCACACTTCGTGGTTTACTAAGACATATCCAATTAGGGGAAAAAACGGACACAGCAACAACAAAAAGTTTGGGCTATACAGTTTGCGACTTTTTTTCTCTGTCGTTTTTTGTTGCGCCATGTGTCCTATCGGAAATGCGTACAAACTAGCCCAACTTTCGTCCTCATTGAAATGACGTTTCTAGATACCGCGTAGCTTAAAATGAGATAAACGCGACTCCTGATGAAAAAGGAAAAACGAAAACAGCCGCAGCATACGGTAAACGGGCACTCAAAAAATTTACACCGTCTCCCGCTAAAGGGAACCATGTGTAGATGCGAAGCAGCGGGCGCTAACGCTTAGACTGGCGGCGGCGTTGACGCTGGCGCTCATGGCAGCGTTGCGCAGGAGAGAAAACTGGGGAAGCACGCAGTGATGGAGCGGTGTTTCCTACAGGAACATGCCAATCGCTGTTAATCGACAATGAGAGACAGAAGACTGCGACTGGACACAGAGACCCGCAGTCCGCTTTTAGTTAACGCGCACACTGCTAATTTTTATTGTTCAACAACGCACAGGAGAAATCTCGCACCGGCACCACCTTGCAGGTCAAGATCCAGTGCCATATATACGGGGTGGCGAGTGAACGGTTGTGCAGCGCGAGCAGTCGGTTTTTTCAACCAAGAAACTCGCTAGCAGACGCTGCCTGCGTCGGCGTCGCGAGGCGAGAGGGTAGGGGGGAATGTAGGAGAGGATAGAGAGGGGAGCAGACGCGCATGCGCAGTGGGAGTGTAAGCGCCGCGGGCAGGGATGCCGAGAGGGGAAAGCGTAGGAGAGGAGAGAGAGGGGGGGGACGCGCATGCGCAGTGGCATTGTGGACGTGTAGGAGGGGAGAGAGGAGGGGGATGGGAGGCGCATGCGCAATGAGGGTGTGGTTGCCGCGGGTAGGGATGCCTAGAGGAGAGAGAGGGGGAGAGGAGGTTTTTATTTTTATTTTTTGAAAGGGTTTGCGCATGCGCAGTAAGGGTAGTCACGCCACACACTACCACCACCACCGGATTAAGCTTCGCCATAAGATGCTACAAATCTAAAAACATGGCTGATCCCTCTGTCAAAGGAATCGGTATAACACGAAAGTGAAACGTGTCTTGACAGAGGTAGTTGAGCGTTTACTGTGCAACGGCAAGCAGCTTGAAACTTGCTCCGCGCACCTCAAGCAGAAAGGATGCACGAAATGAGCATACACAGGACGAGCGCGGACTAACTGTGACAGCTCGACACCTAAACCGCGCTGCTCCAACACAAAGAAAGACACACGAAACGACTGCACAAGTATACACAGGACGAGCGCGAACAACTGTCACAATTGTTACTTCGTGTGTGAGCAGCGCACTCGTTTTATAAACGCGGCCGCTGCGGCGAGCGAAGTGACGTTCGTGAACTCTTTAACCACTGTACCTTCAAAGCAAACTTGCGGTGGAAGCACAAGACGTAGAGAGCGCCCCAATGCCCCGCCCACAAGATAAGCGCTCGCGCGCGCACGAGCGACCACGCCCCGTGGAGGAGCGCGCTCATCGCAGCGAGAGGCGTGACCGCGCGACGACCTTTAGAGTACGCACGCCGTGCCACCTTCGCGCCATCTCGCTAGTGATAACGAAAACGCGCTGAAGTCGACGAGCTCTGAAGACCGCCAACGGTATATGGTGTATATAAATAGCTTGCCGTTAGCATCGTGAGGTACGTACGCTCCTATGGCCGAGTGGTTTCGCGCCGCGCGCTGCGGAGCGAGAGGTAGGTCTGACGGCCGGCGACGGTACTTTTTCTTTGGTCTCAATGTGTTAGTTTATATTTTACAACGTCATATCCGTGACGGAATTACGTCAGAGGAGCCATGGTGGACCCCGGCACGAAACACTTTCGTGTTAAAACGATAGAAGGGCCATAGAAAATGATGTCGAAGTTAAACCTCGCTCCGAGTGTCGAAAGCGTGTAACATTGTGTCAATGTTGGCGACGGTTACCACCTACGAAGGGCGCTTTCAGCGAGCTGTGTGCTCCAATCGGGCTCTTTCGCAAATCGCTCCCAGCGCCACTTGACAAAATTCTGAGAACGACATCCGTTGCTCGAGACAAAACAATGTAATAAAATTAATAAAAAGTACAAAAATATGAAAAATTAGTTATGCGTGCTGGCGTGTCGTGTAGTGTGGGAGTCATTGGTCGGTAAACGGGCATTAGAAAAAAACAAGGATGAGAAAATAAGCAGGTGTTTACATTTCCATGGCATTCGTTCGTACCTAGAATATGCAAGACCGATTCGAAGGAATATGGACTCTCTCCGTGAATAACGTGCTTGAAGGGAGAGACCGAGGTGGATATAGTACATACCATGTTAACTCAATGCGTGCTCGGTGAAACTCTGACCGTTGTTACTACTAGAGTGACAAGGTAGCTTTAAATATACTTCTTCCATCGGAGAAACGCATCGCCGCTTCCGAATGATTTTTAGAAACTCGGTGAACGAGAAAAAAAAAAGGTTCAATGGCAGTGCCATGAACTGCACGCATGTTTACCCATCGGCAACGTTAATACTAAAACAATCTTGAAAACACAGCGTGTCACCAAGTCTGACAATACTAGATACAAAAAAAGGACGTAATAGCATCCCACAACTATGACAAACACCGTTTCAACATGTGCGCATACAGAAAACATGCCACGACGTCATGCGTGCAGGAAACTATTAACATTCAAAAATAAAATGCGCCAGTAGCCGTAGCAACGAGTCGCCTGCGTTTTCGGCTACGGGCGTTCACCCCCTGCGCTTGAATACAAGGTGTGCCACTTGCTTCTACAGCACATACTTCGCTCCGATTATGCGATTAAATAGCCGAGCAGCAAGCGAAGTTGATGTTTGCTGTAGTCGGATAGGATTCATGACGTCCGAAGGGGCCCCGCCCGAAGCGTGATAGCTGATCGCCTCCGCCCTATACAGAAACCCTCCCGCTCATGCATTCTGCCACGTTCTCCGGTCGTCCTGCTCTTGACGCAAGTCTGGAGGGCTCGCACATTAGGCCAGGCTTGTGTGCATCCACCTTTGAGAAGGAAATGCCTCTGACTTCTAAACTTGGATCCAACTATAGCTGATGCACCTCGCCGATTTGTTTAAAGTATGCAACGAGAACTCTTTGCGGCGGCTTCCCCGCGTACATTGGACAAACTTGAGTGTGATACGAGAACCAGTACGAAGAGTTGGTCTATGATTCGATACGGCAAGCGCGACCGATACGTTGGGCCAACTGAGGTGTGCCAGAAGGCTTCCTCACGTACACTCTTAATCAGGTCCCGCTTAAAGTGCTAGATATAACTAGAAAACCAGACATTTTTCGTCTGGTTTCCTGGATATAGCCAGCATTTAACCAGGACCTGATTAAGAGTGTAGTTCCGCAACACGAACACGTTGGCAGCGCTTACCGAACTCTGGGCACGTGCCGTTGTCGCAGAAGACGACGTTCGGACGCCTCTGAACCTTCTTTAGGTTGTCTGCAAAAAAAATAAAACAATAAAGGATATCTCCAATGAAAAGTTTATGGCAGATGAAAAAGACGCACTATGTTCTTCACAGTACGTCGGCGTCCCGAACGCCGAGTACAAATGCAGAGTGTAAGAACAGTACGCCTCTTTCATTCAGTTCTGAAAGAATGCACACGCTTGACAGTAAGCAAATGCCGAATCTTGATTGCCGGAATGGAAAAAAAACTAAAAATGAAAAAAAAAACGATATTCTTGACCGGAACGGAAACATAACTAAAACACTATCTAATGTTTCGTTACAGAGTGGAACCGATTTTTTATTATCGTTTTTCGATTAACATGAAAACTTGGTACTTCGGAACAATCGAGGTTATTCAACATGATAAATTATGCATTCTCAGGGAAGAATTCCAAAGTAAATATGCATTGAAATTGTGCAAAAAAAGTCACAGTTCCGCCACAAAGGCGAAGCAATGAATGCGATAACCACAAATTGGGATTTCACGATTTCACGCGAATAACGGCACGCAGATCGAAACTTGGAAGCAGCGCAATGGCGCACAAAAAAAAAAAACGAGCGCGAACTAACAACGTTCACAGCTCGACACTTAACGCACTGCTCAAACACAAAGTACGCACGAAACATACGCACAGGTATACACAGGACGAGCGCGAACTAACAAGTGTCACAGTTGTTCCTTCACTGTGTTTGAACAGCGCGCTTTATTCGCGAACGGGGCCTCTGCAGCGAGCGAAGTAACCTTTGTGCGCTCTGTAACTCGCTCCTATGAACCCACTCGCAAAAACGCTCGCTCTACAGCGGCTTCCTTGTTTTGCGTTTCTTGTAGTGCGGCTACCTCGTTTGCAATCATTGTATTTCGTAATTGAGGGGATGCGAGTCGAGAAACTCAAGTTTTCTTTCCAAAATTACATATTTTTCGTTTTTATTTGCTTTCACAACTTTAGTTTCTCTACTTTCACGACAAAAAAACTGAAGATTGTAATTAAACTCGAAGTAGGTTAAAATCGTCTTAAAAGAGCACATGGTGGCTACTAAAACCTAAAAAGTGCTTATTTTCTAGAGCCCCCTGGAAATTGTCACCTGGCTGCTGCCATTGCATTTCGCATGAGGGGTTCACTAAAGCCATATGCTCAAAATAACCATGATGGCTGAGCTCTCATGATGGAATAAATCATATTAAATAACATCTTTTCCGCATAGGTGAGCTTTCACTTATACCTTTAAAATGCCTTTTTCTCAAGATCCATTTCTGGGCAACATCTTTAGTTTGGACATCATGTTTTTGGTACTTCTGGTAGCCCGATCGGGATGAAATTTTGCCCACATATTTCTTAACATGCGAAGGGCGCAAACATCTCCTTGAAAACTTGATATCGCCTGTATGATTATTACGAACCTAAAGTAAGCAATTAGTATGGGCTGATGAATCTAAGAATTCTCGCTTTACAATTTTTCTTGACCATGAAAATGTTTTATACGCACTTTCTTGATAGTTATTTGCATTCTATAGTTAATATGGAGCAATATGAGCTAATAATGGCTTAAGTTTAGCGGCATAAAAAAGCTTGTCCTAAACGAACTATACACATTGACCTGGCACAAAACGAAAACTGTGCAACTTATTATAAAATTAATTACATATTTGAAATCAGCATAAAAGCCTAGATATACAGCAACAATTTCATTGTCCTAGGCTTCAGATTAACGCAACCTTTTTTTTTTTAATCGCATCTCCCCTTAAGACGGGAACAAACAGCTCTGGACTCGAGACGGTGAAAGAACGACAGACTTTCACCGTCCCGTGTCCAGCAATGTTTGTTCCCGTCTTAATAATGTACCGACCAACCCAGTTTAGGTGCAATCCTACTACATTTCCCACAATTGTCTATGTATCAGAAGGATAGGAGCCGATTACTGACTTGCAGGTTGAAGCTCGATCACCACGAACAGCAGCAGGCCCATGATGCACACAACCACAACCATGATTGTGCTCACCAGGCACGCCTCGAGCTTCCGGCGGTTCGGGTTTTCGACCACCAGGTCCTCCCTGCGTCCAACAGAGCAGATTAGCCTCAGACAGTGCGGAAAGAGAGGCAGAAAAATCCACGCATCTCCACGAAGTGAATCATGACGAGCGGGCGAAGCCCTGGGTATCGTATTGGTGAGTATAACCGTACGTTACACAAGCGTTGCCCCATATAATGCAAAGTGAGTGACCTAAAGTGTATATAGAAATGTAAATTTATTTCGCCTTACAGCCATTTTAGGCAATTCAAGGAGGAAGATATGCCTCGAAAGTGAATCCACGAACCCGCCATCTTACCGTTGGCAATTTGTCGGGACATATAGTGTTAGACGTGTGTCTGTGTTACAGGTGTCCTTGAGAAGCCTCAGCGTCTAGGCGCATTTTAGTAGAGATCAACTCATCAATACTCTTCTCGGTAGCTTATTTTCGCCGGGAACGGTGATCTATTACTTTATGTATACGTTGAAGTCTATAGTAAAATTTTTTTTGTGTCCATATGTTTCGACTATAGCAGCATTTCTATACCATGACCACAACGGAAGACAAGGCGAGGTCCTAAGGAGCTTCGCCCCTAAAACTGTTCCACACTCGCCGTCATGGCTACTAGCGGCGCCGACTAACACTCCGAGGTTTAAATGAACATATACATCCATAAAGTGGAGGGTGGAATGACCACCGCTGTAGCTCAGCTAGTAGAGCATCGGATGCGCTATTCGAAGGTGGCAGATTCAGTCCCTGTCAGCGGCAAGTTATCTTTTCGGCAGCTTTACTATTACAATTACTCCTGATAACATCCCCTTTACTTTCCTTGGCATCATTGTTTGTTACTTCCCATTAATATTGCATGTAACGAAGAAAAACGAGCCTTTCAAGTTCCCCTTTATTTCAATGTAGGTCCTGTGGCATACCGCCACGGGATCCTCAAGACGTAAATTCCTGCTTTTTTTGGTCTGCTTTACACATTTTAACAGATCTGGTTTATACAACTGCGTAATGTCTCGCCTTCAGAGGGAAATATTAACGTGGAGGATTTCAGATAACTTATAGGCAAGCTCGAGGCCCTGCACAATATCCTATATTGGTACAAGTAATCTATTTTCAGGAAAAACGTGCATCACATGCTTTCATTGCGGGTAGCGCTGACGTTGCAACCGTATGCGCAGTACAGGAGAGCAATCACACGAATAATAATAGTTGGAGCTTCACGACCCAAAACCACGATGTGTTTATGAGGGACGCCGAAGTGGAGAGCTCCAGAAATTTTGACAATCTCGTGTTCTTGAACGTGCACGTAAATCTTAACACACGGGCCTCCAGCGTTTTGCGTGCGTTGAAATGCGGCCGCCGCGGCCGGGATTCAGCCCCGCATCCCTCGGGTCAGCAGTCGAGCACCATAACTATATATGGTTATGGTTACACATCAGTTGGTTTCGCCACACCAACTGCGGAGGCCTATAGGCCTCCGCAGTGAGTGTGGCGAAACAACTGATTCATCTAGTTGCACGTAATAGTGCTCACATGTGATTTAACCACGGGAATGACAAGATCCTTCTCCCCTTTAGCTGAGCGCTCAAAGCGAAAAATCGGGAAATATATGTATTGCTTCAACATTGGAGTATGGGCGATACATTTAATCATTCATCACCTGTCCCGCTTTGTTAGTAAACTCTATACGCTTGGGAGACCCCCCCGCAAATGATGCTACATCCACAACACGCAGGACAAATTCTATTAATGTTGACAAATAACTTACCAGGCGCTCTGGACCGACGACGACATCTCGGACACCGAAGAGTCTTCGCCACTCATCTGCAAAAGAACCGATGTGAATTGAGCAACACATGCGTGGAAATCGGAACAGCGGCAATACAGATGCCGCCAAACTCGTCGGCATCGCCTCCTTCTATAGCTATGGCAGGCTGCCAACGGGTAGCTTATTCGCTGGCGTGTCTCCAGTATTTCCTGTTCCATGTTACAAAAATCGGGAGAGTATCACATAACGTGCAAATCTACAGAAAACTGCCGTCTTACAAAGACGTCTCCAGCTGGGGCCAACCATCACAGAGGCCATGTTCTGGATTGGCACATTTCTTGACTGTGGTATCGAAAAGCAGGACAGTCACAATGACTTCTCTACGAGTGTTGTAGCGCAAAACAATGCGACAACAAAGAACTATCCCCTGTCCTGTTTATTCCATGCTCGCGTATTACTTTGCGATACGCTTTACTCAATTATCGGGTTTCTCGAAGCTATTGTGGCACGGTCGCCACGACAAACCAGCACGCAGATTACAGACATTCTCGACTTCGCTGGTTGATCTATGACTGATCTATGAGGTAAAGAGATGTGCTTTGGCTGTTCTACAAGGTTTCCATACACGGAGTTCCCCAATTGCTCGTGCGCCGAAGAAGCACGAAATGCATGGAATATCCGAAATACGTTTTGGGCTTTCTCCACGTGATATCCAAGTCGAGTTTCCTGAGTATACTGAGGGGCTCGGCGAGTCGAAAGGTACTATACTCGGGGATAAATTTCTGTGGCAATGGAGCGAAAGCTACACATGGCGGAGCGAACTGCTCTGTGTTGGCGATAAACTGCTTTAAGTTTCAGTTTTGGCGTGACAGATACGCGTTTGCTACAGTTCATATTTTCGCATGTGCTCCTGCAGGGTGAGTGCGTTGAACCTCGATCACCGAGCATGCAGGTATAATAGCGACCCTTTCCCTACGTTTAATTTGCTTCGAATCAAGGTGTCACTCAACCTCCAGCTCGAACTGTTCAATAGTACGCTCGCTTACACCGGTAAGCTGGCTAATTCAATACAAGGGGACGACAAGTACATGGTTAAAAGCTGCATAAACGAGTATAGGTTATATCTCACAAACTGTTTCCAATGCGCACAGTGCCCCAGAAAATATCCGATTTGACCAATATACACAGACCTGACTGGTTTAAAGCATTGACTCCGTGAGGCATCCCATGTGGTCACTTTGTATTGAAACATAACAGTAAAACGAGAATTGTATTTCTCAACCAGTGTCCAGGTTTGAGTCAATTTGCAGATCGGTATCGACATGTTGGAAGAATGGTACCAAATTTCCTTCAGACATACCCGCGGAATATGAGAAATTGGAAAGTCTTTCAACAAACTCCCCCCCCCCCCCCCGCTCTCACCTACATTCTTCACTGCCCCGGCCCCTGCGGGGTAAATAGCGTGACTGCGGCCCGCTGGCTGAGGCGAGTTTGAGACCCCTGTACTATAGCATGTACGCTTCTCCTGTTGCATTGAAATTTCAAAAAAAAAAAAAGTACAACAAATAACAGGCACGTTAATCAGACTTCCAAACCTCAAGTGCGGGAAGATGAACACATATCTTCGAAATTTTAATTTATTTGTGCCGTTTAATAATGAACATTTGTTAAAGCAATATAAAAGTAATTCCATTACCCTTGAGAAGTGACAGCGATCTGTGATTACTTTAGTTCATCTCTGATTGAATTGTACTTTACATATAAAAGCTTGCCGAAGATTATTTATGGTTTACCTTAATTACTTTTAGGGAGTCATTTTTGCCACCTCCGGTTGAAAGATTGGACAACGGGAACAACAAGAAAGCTTTCTACTTCGGCACTCGCTAAGGAAAGAGGGCAGGCTTGATTAGCCAGAAGATGAAACACCGAGCCTTTCTAAGATAGAAAAGACAGGAATACCGTATACGGACGCTGCCAAGTGATTTCTGTATAACACAGTGGACGAGTTCATAACCTTAAGGGGGTTTTGACATGTCTGCAACCAACACTCTTACACCCCAGGAAAAAGCCATTTTCAAGAATCAAAACATCCCTATCATGGAGGGTTGCCAATCTTATTAACACCATTATCACTTAAAAACGGCTAAAAATAAAGGCTTGCGGTAAGAATATCCAACTGCAAATTACATCACCATGGAAGGCCCAGATACACGCCCAATGATACAACGTAGCATTATAAAACACCACACGGAACGAGCGCTTGTGCTACACAGCATTACACCAATAATCTGATATACCGGGTGTCCCAGCTAACTCGGAACGAGATTATTAAAAAGCCATGCGCTCTAGGAAAGTTCTATCTTCTTTCTATTAGTGGTAGTCGTGTGTACATAAAATCTGCACTTTTTTAATTATTGAGCACTAATTAATCAGATAATTTAAACTGGCCAGCTGTTTTATTCTTGCTTGAATCGGTAAAATGTTAAATTTATGTTTTAGGCCACTTAAAAAAAGATTGAGGCAGCTACGGAATAGAAAGTGCGAATACTAAAGGAAGAGGCGAAGCTGGTGGCGTTGTCCTCTTTTCCTCCTCCTCACCCTCACTTTTCTGTTCCTCCCCTTGCTATACTATACTAAACATGGCTATGCTCGCTGTCTCATAAATGCGAAGCATTTCTTAGCGAACCTAACGCACTGAGCGTTTTTATCTACGTAGCTATCTAGCCGCCTACGTCTGGGTGCTCTCGTGATCGCCTCCTTAGTGTCTCGACAAAAATTGTTATGGGAAGGTAGGAGGGTTTGACGAATATGACTGCCTCGTCATGAGAAGTTTAACGTGAAAATCCTATCGCGTACGTCGGCAAACCCTTTCCTCCGGACACGTGTGGCACATACCCGTATACCATGGGCCGTGGTATGCAGCACAGGTGATTGACAGTTTATGTCTACCCTGGAACGGCGCGAACAGACATTGGTCATTTAAATGCGAGAACGTTAGGAAAAACAGATCGGCCGCGTGGACCAGACGAATCTAAGGAATAAAAATCAGGATCCGAGCAGGAATCTAACTCGAGCATTCTCTGTGCAGTCAGTCAGCTATTACAGAGGTACGCAAGGTCTTGAAGCTGATTTGGAAAAGGAGCCTACGCAACCGTGATGTCAGTGCAACGTCACTTGTAGTTAATAATTATATCTGGGATTTTACGTCCCAAAACCATGATATGACTGAGGGACGCCATAATGGAGGGCTCCGGAAATTTTGACCATCTGGTGTTCTTTAAAGGGCACTGACATCACACGGTACACGGGCCTCTAGCATTTCGCCTCCATCGAAGTGGTCATTTGCAGTTGCAGTGCTGGCTACCTGATTTGATAACAAAGCAATAAAGATTACATATTTACTCCTTTCATGCATGAGTTATGTGGCGTTAACGTCAATTGTGCTTTAGTGTTGACTCCGCTTTTATAGCAGTCTAATAAACATTAAACGTATTCCTATGATTTAGCAAGCTATATTCAAGCGTTGCTCGACCTCGGAGGACATCGTCGCATCGTAAAGTGGACTTCGTTTTGATAATACTGACGTGCTCTAACGCGAGTGCTGATGTTAAGTCTGTCCATAAGTTACCCTTTAAACGCCAGTGTAGTCACCGTTCTTCGTAAACCCACGGTGTGTATACTACTAAACTTAGGAAAACGCGTCGATCCACCGACTACCGCTTGGCTCAAAGCCAAAACTATACTCCATCTCACAAATACCTTGCAGCGCTGCCGTAGCTACGAGGAGTACGCAGGCGGTATCCTTGCGCAGCACATAATATAGTTGCCGGCCTAAATGTTTCATTATCAACGAGGTGCAAGAGCTTTAGCTGTGCTTCTCGCATGACGCGTTAGAGATACGTGGCACGTTAGTCACTTCGCGCATGCACTTCGCAATTTCTGATATAATGCAGAGATTACCTGCTGGTAGCCGTAATAACCACCCTAACCGCGATGACGTACAGCAACATGGTAGCCCCCCATACACACCAGACCACCCACTTCTATCCGAATTTGTGCTTCTTACTGGTTCTTTGCCCGGACAGCAAGAAATAAGTGGTATGATCTGTCATCGCTTAATCTCATCTAACGCTGAGGGCAAAACATCAGGTGCCTTTTTTCGCTATAATTGAGATCGCTCGTTTGTTTTGATGCTGCTAGGACTACCGAGGCGGTGCCGAGCCGTAAAAGTAGTTTTGTGTGAACTGAGCAGATGTCGCTACATTAGCGTCGGTGGTGCGTTGACGATGCGAAACACCGTGAATATCTATATTGTTTTCTGCGCCAATAATTTGCTGTTCCACCCAAGAATAGTACGTGATCGCTGCTGAAAGTGCGTCGACCGTGCTGTCAAAAAAAGAACTCGGTCAAAACGCCAGTATGAACGCTGCTATCAAAAAGAACCGCGTTCCTCACAAACGCCAGCGAACACGCCCTGTACAAGTGGGTTTCTGAACATAAAAAAAACGGCGAGGTGGCGTTCTCGCAGAGGTTCTTGCGTTTTGTACTAACCGCAGGGAGCAAGTATCGACAAGGTAGGCAAGGTGACGCCAAAGAGACGACGAGCAGACGACGCGACGCGGATGAACACGTCTTGAGGGGGGCTTTCGCCTTTCCTATTGGCTAAAAAAGCCCTGCAGCTTCCACAGTGCTGCAAGGTACTTCTAAGATGGAGTAGGTATAGCAGTTGTTCCGTCTACGAATACAACCGATGAGTGAAGCTCCTTACAAATGGGACGCACGCGGCGATCGGCGCGCGCGGCGTTTCATTGTCCAGGCCCAACCACTGGGCGGACGACAGGGTGAAGCGATGGTTTCACGCCGGTTTGAGGGGAGAGGGCAGAGACGAAGAAAGAGGGAGAGAAGACTAATCTGCCTCCGTTTCGCATGCGTTCGTATTCTCGCGCTTTGCGCGTGGTGCAGACGCCATCCGCGTTCCAGTGCTCATAAAGCTCATTTATCCTCCCGCGTGAGGGGGGAGACGCCACAGCTGGCACCGTGCGAGGGAGCTTCAATGGCGACGGCGACGGCGGGATGCCGGCCTAAGGAGCTTCGCTCCTAAAAAATGCAGCCTAGAACACCACAGGCCGTCTGCTTCGCATGAAACCGATTCTTACAAGGCATGCGATCCGCAGAATTTTAGATGTGAAGCATCTTATGGCGAAGCTTAATCCGGTGGTCGTGTGCCACGTGACCACCCTTACTGCGCATGCGCAAACCCTTTAAAAAAATAAAACTAAAAAACATCCTCTCCCCCCTCTCTCTCCTCTAGGCGTCCCTGCCCGCGGCAACCACACCCTCAGTGCGCATGCGCCTCCCCTCCTCTCTCCCCTCTCCTACGCTCCCCCCCTCTCTCCTCTAGGCATCCCTGCCCGCGGCGTCCACGTTCCCACTGCGCATGCGCGTCCTCCCTCTCTCCTCTCCTACGCTCCCCCCCTCTCTCGCCTCGCGACGCGGACGCAGGCAGCGTCTGCTAGCGAGTTTCTTGGTTGAAAAAACCGACTGCTCGCGCTGCACAACCGTTCACTGGCCACCCCGTATATATGGCAATGGATCTTGACCTGCAAGGTGGTGCCGGTGGGAGATTTTCCTGTGCGTTGTTGAACAATAAAAATTCGCAGCGTGCGCATTAACTAAAAGCGGACTGCGGGTCTCTGTGTCCAGTCGGAGTCTTCTGTCTCTCATTGCCCATTATCAGCGATTGGCATGTTCCAGTAGGAAACACCGCTCCATCACTGCGTGCCTTGCGCCTCCCCAGTTTTCTCTCCTGCGCAACGCTGCGATGAGCGCCAGCGTCAACGCCGCCGCCAGTGTAAGCGTTAGCGCCCGATGCTTCACATCTACACATTTTTTATCATTTTCTTGTGTATGTTTCTCTAACTCTCTCTTCGTACTCGGTCTCTCGCCCCTTTTTTTTTCTCGACATTCCTTATGGCACCTTAGTTGGGCAGTCTACACAAAACAGCTCCCCTAACGTGAAACCTGGACAGGTGCGAAGTACCGGTGTTTCCCATATGGACACGTAAATAGCAATGACGGGACAGCGTCCTCTCATGGCGTTGTCTCTCGCGGGCGAGCGAGCCTTCTCACGAGCTTTTCCTGAGCGAACGCGCCGTCTTATTTGCCACTTACTTCACTGTGACAGGAGTCGACAGGAGACACCGTGATGGTCTACTACGACAAAAGACGCCGATAGCCCGAGCTCATAAGGTGTCGCACCTAATAACCCCAGAACCAAGCATTTATTTTGTGCTGAAATCTGCCTGCCTTTTTTTTTCGTTTTTTTTTATCCGAAAAAAAAAAACAACTGCAAAAGCGCGCGAACACGGCCGCGTCGCTGCTTAAGCGCTTTTAAAGGACCCCTCACCAGGTCACATAACGCATTTCATAACGAAAACTGCAAGTTGTTGCGCGAACAATGATGAGCGTTAAGCCGCAAGAATTTTTCTATTCGGTTCATTAGGATCTAAGAAAGCCAATATTTAGAACCAGCGCGGAACCATGATGCGAGGAGGCGAGCTTGAAACTCTTGCCTCTCGCACCGTGTAGCCATTGCAAGCCAAATCCATTCCCTGTGCTCTTCGGCACCGGAGCCGGAGGACCACATGACACATGTGCATCAATAAATCATGCGCACATAAGGCGACGAGCGCATAACAAACCTGAACAATCCCGAGCCCCCTTAGGAATTCCACCGAAAGAAATTTATTAAAGACGATAGTCTTTCTTGGGATACTTCATGGCAAAAATTTTGGTCTGTCTGTCTGTCTGTCTGTCGGTAACTCGATTCAGCTACTCGGCCAAAGTTTAACTACTTTCTGAACGCCCAGCCATCTTGAACTGGTGTTTGCGTTCATATTTGTGAACATATTCGATCAAAAAGCAAATGCGATGCGTTCCTGAGGCGCAACATTAATATGTAAGTGTCAGGACGTGTGTTCTTTTATTAGAAAATACATAGGTACGCAATTCTAAAGACCCTAGTGTTTTTTAGGCTGCGCTGAAAATGCGACGCTGTACGAACTGCGACGCTTTGCACAAGAAAGCCCTGTTCCGACGATAAGGTGCTGCCGCTGGCAGTGGCCCTTGGTCACGGTGTAATGCCCCTGGTTCAGCACAAGCTCATGTTTTTCAACGACGTCCATATCTCGCGCAGCGCCTCTATTTTATCAATGCCAGCCAGATGCGGCCAATTCAACGTAGAGTAGGCGCTGTCTGAGGCAAGGCAAAACATAGTACAGCCGGCACAAGACTATCGTCTTTCGACAACATTTGCAGCGAAGCTCGCAGATACGCTGCCAATTTTTTAGGTGGCGTTCTCCGCGCTTCATCTCTCGGTGCTCACGCTGATCACTGTTGTGTTGCAGCGTATTACTGAGCATGAAAGCTGCGACATTAGTGCGGGCACGAGACTAGCGGTATCAGCTACTGCCGCACGAACATTTCGTTAGACGCGGGAGCCTAACGAGCTCTGGAACGCGGTAGAAATTTACTTTCGTTGTAAGGGGTGGCGTCTGCTCGACGCGCAAACCGCGAGACCACGAACGCATGCGAACTTGCTACAGAGAGCGACGTCACAGCACGGATGCCTACGTAGAGGAGCGACGTCAGGGCATATATAACTACGTAGGGCCATTCCTTGTCGTCGTCATCCCTTAGTCATCGCCTTCTTTGGGCGCACGCCCGGGAGACGAAGGGCAAGTTGTTCATTTTGAAAATTGATCTCTTTCTGCGGCGCGTCGCAGTGGTAATTTTGGCAGGCGTGATCGTGAGCGTCCAGTGTATGCATTGTGCTCGTCAGCTCAAAATGGTCAAACCTGGTGAGGGGCCCTTTAAGCGTTCTTCCGTTGATACACGGCTGCGTTCGTTCATTGTACAGGCCTTCACGCTATTTGAAGAATCCATCGAATAGTGTGAAGCCATGTACAATGAACGAACGCAACCGTGTATCGAGAACACGCGTATACGCCGCTGACGCGTCTATCATAAGGCGCGAAGCACTGTACAACATGGCGACGAGCTATCGCAGCCGCATATAAAACAAATTAACGCTTGGCAGTGCTTGAGTAGCGATGCGCGAGCGCACGTCTATTTCATATTTGGCTCTTCGATCGGTTTACTTTTTTAGATGCGAAGCATCTTATGCTCGGGGCTATGTCCGTCCCTCCCGCGTCCGTCCCGCGTCCCGTGTCCCGCGTCCCGCGTCCGGCCACTTTCATGTAGTAACGAAGCACCCACTATGCGAACCAAAACACTGTAGTACAATATAAGGCCTTCAACCACCACTACAGTCACCAGAGTCATGGCCGAGAGCACAGAGAGGCTGCTTAGCAATGGCTAGGCAGGTGGTGTGTGTAGCCCAGGTTGACTCCATTCCTTGATCTTGCTTGCATGTGTTTGGGGGGGGAGCTTAGTCCGTCCCTCCTTCCCGCGTCCCACACCACTACAGCGCATACGCGTCTCCTCCCCCCTCTCTCTCTCCTCTCCTACGCTCACCCCCTTTCTCTCGTCATGGAATACTCTACTCTACGGAGCGGCGCCCGCGTCCCGCGTCCTACACCCCCTACAGCGCATGCGCGTTCCCCCCCCCCCCCCCTATCTGTCCCCTCCTACGCTCAGCCCCTTTCTCTGTTGTAGGAATCCTCAACTCTACGGAGCGGCGCCCGCGTCAGACATCCCCACAGCGTATGCGCGTCCTCTCCCCTTCTCTGCTACGCTCACCCGCTTTCTCTACTCTAGGAATCCTCTACTCTACGGAGCGGCTCCCGCGTCCCACACCTCCACAGCGCATGCACGTCCCCTCTCCTACGGTTCCCCCCCGTTCTCTCCTTTAGGAATCCTCTACGGAGCGGTGCTGCGACAGCTGCATACTCAGCTGGGGGGCAGCACGGTAGTTCCGCGGTATAAAAGTGATGGAGCGCGCCTCATTCTTTCTCATGTGCAGCGCCGCGATGAGCGCTCGGGCCGCCGCCGCGAAACGAGAGCGGCAACGTTTCTCCCGCTCAAGCTAACCATCTCCCCGCTGCTTCGCATCCACACATGGCTCTCTTTAGCGGAAGATGGGGAAGTTTTTTTTTCTTGCAAAGCTGGCAGACTTCCGCACAAAATAAATTCTTTATTGAGGGATTTTCTGAGGCGGCCTATAGCACATAAAGTTAATTTACGGATCCCAGTAAGAATAAAAAGTAAGCTAATTAATGTTAAATAATTAAGAAGTGCTTACTAATAAAAAACGCAGGTATATACACACGAATGACACTAATATACCGCAGGTAAAACATTCCTAAGAGCGCATGAATTAAAGAAAAAATCTTTCACAGAATACGTGTATATTCGCGTTAGTAGAGCTCTAAAGCAGAGCGGTATGTTGATCTCAACCCGCCTAATATTCAACGCCTCTTTGATCAGCGAGTTCCACTGATCACTCTTGCGTGCGGGCCAGCCGAAAGTGTTTCGATAAACATAACACCCTTAGCTCCAAAAGGGTGTTCTAGGCAAAACATTAACCCTTACGCAAACAAGGGGCTATTTCGAGTAGCAAAACAACTTTCAACCTACATTTTCGCATATTCTAGTAAGGCAAAAGGGTGTTTTGTTTGCTTGAAATCGCTTTGAGGGTGCAAAGTTGTTTGCAGTGTACCAGTTCAGTTTTGGGAACGTTCACAGCGTTTCCATCACCTGGTCATGGCCAAAGCACGCCACAACATTATACGAAATAAGGCTTAACTTAGCAAGGGCTCCCACGTGCTGCTACCGCCACCTGAGGTTGACAAAAGTTAACCTCGTCGCAAGAAGGTGCGATGACACCCTCCTGATAACATCTAGGCGCGACATCGGTAGGCTCCGTTAGGCCTAACCCTGAAAACTGCCGAGACAAATACAGAAGATCGCGTTTTGTTTCGTCTGTCTCCTTTCTAGTTAACGGTGATTTCGCAAAGAAGACACGACCGCTATACCACGGCTTCCAACAAATACAGTAGAGCTAGACTTCTCGCGGAGCTCTCGCGCGGCGAAGTCCCGAGCCAAACGATATAGGCGACAGAAAGAGCCTAAATCCAGCTTTCCGAGCTCTAGGCTCGGGGAGCCCGACCTCCCCTGCGAGTGTCTCGCCTAAGGACTAAAATATGTCTTTGGCGGGCTCACCTTGGCGGTGTTCCGAGATGCCGACGCCGAGAGATCTGCACCGCCGAAAGGTCGAGCGCCTGGAACGAGGTGCGGGGCCCACGCGCTAGAGCGGGCCACGAGCTTCTTCTGCTTCGTCGCTCCCGCCCCACGCGCACATCACGCGTTTTTCGGCGGCAGAGTTGATCATCGTCATTTTCGTCAGTTGTTACATGTGTGACTAGTTGGTGGCGCCACCTAGCCTGTGACATGAAATATAGCGCAGTAGGGCAGAGGCGAGCCTTCAGTCAGTTCACCGCCAGCAAGCACAGCTGTGTTTCGTTTCACACCGGCTATGCGCCGATAACATATAACATCAGTGAACGAAGAACATCTTCGTCCGCTAAGCATACGTTAGTGGGAAAAATCGAAAGTTACCGTAGAGCTAAAAAAAAATTAAGGCAGTTTCGCACTAGTGGTGTCAACTCCTGAATGAAGTGTGGAGCTGGGCAGCCTCATTTTTTTCTCTTCGGTTTTCTCTTTCCTGCCTCCTCTCTTTCTTTCTTTTTGTATTTTCCAGTTGCTTCTTCTGTGCTTTTTCTATTTATTTCTATTTTGCTTCCTTTTTTTTTCATTTCTTTCTCTCTCTTTCTCTAGTTCTCGATTGCTTCCTCTTTTCAAAATTTCATGCGTGGTTTTGCCTACGCTCGAAGAACAGGAACACTTCTCTCTGGCGAGAGCGCGCACTCAAGCGGCTATGCTATATGTGGTTGCGCCTGCGTTACGCCAAGCAACGACGACAGCATACGATCACAACCTACGACGGCCCGACTCCCTAAAGGGGTTCGCCCTTTAAAAAAAACGCAGAATGAAAATGCGGCCAGCGGTGAACACTTAGACGTATCGCGCAGTGGTCATAATCATATGCATGGAGGAGGAAGGGATATAAATACCATTTCGAGCAGACGCATTGGTGAACCAAGCATTAGAGGCGCTAATGCTTGGTTGGCGGTGATAGTCATGCAGAGTTTCTTATGTGTCTGGAATATTTTTCTTTTTTTTTTCATTTCATTTTTTCTTATTTCGCGTGATAGCAGTTACTGATATCGGCGGCAGCGGACAACTACCCCACTTCCGTTTTGATCTGGTAACAGCTTTCGCTGTAAAAGAAACTTGCCACCGCTGGGTGTCGAGACCTTGACATAAATTATTGTTTCCGCCTGCTTCCTTCGTCTATGTCAGTGCATCGTTGGCGGCACGTAATATAACCAATCGATTGTCTGAATATCCCACTTCGGTAGTTGTTCAGTCAACAGCAGCACAAAAAGCAACAAAATATTAACGCATTTAATAAAAAAAATTCACGGAGCACTGACAGAAAAAGTTTGCATCTTGTTTTTTCTGTTGCAATAAGTAGCTAACGACCCACTCATCACGACTGGAAACCTGGTTTCCTCGAGCGCGCGACGATTAATTATTTGGAAAAGGTTTTATACTACCTAGTCGCGGTTTCGGTTTCAGAGAGCGCCGAGTGAGACGAGACCCAGAGTGGTTTTCGTTAAAACATAGCTGGCTACGTGAGCATAAAAAACCACGTGCACATGAGTACCGCGTTGACAGCTCTCTCCAACGAAGGCTCCCTCCGAGACGTAAATATGCGTGACCCCCCCAAGATCCACTCCCGAGGCAAAGGACATCAGCCTTTGTGCTCCCGTGCAAGCCAGAAAATGCATTGAAAAGGTCTGCTAGAAGAGAGAGCTCGCAAGGATCGCGGCAGCGAACACGAACTCGTGACGCACGTAGGTGGCGGTAGCTTGCTTACAAGAAAACCAGAGGAGTGTTCCCATAGGCGTGCGCACGAGGGGGGGCAGAGGGGGCGGCCGCCCCCCCCCCCCTGGTCACCTAGGAGGGGGGGGGGCGCAAATTCAGTCCCATACATTGACATTATAGGGAGGGGAGGCGCTGCGACTCGGGGGGAGGGGGGCGCAAATTCAGTCCCATGCATTGACATAATAGGCAGGGGGGGCGCTGCTACGAACCTTCGCCCCCCCTGAAGGGAAATCCTGCGCACGCCTATGAGTGTTCCACGTGTGGTGCCGCGACACGCACTTTGAAATTGACTTTAAATATGTTCTAGGCTATATTATCCGTTGATATTTCGTCGATGACGCGTGTGTGTCCGCATAAATCTATCCCACAAGTTGCCTCGCCTTCAAAATTCAGTGTCAGTACTCCTTTAAGGCAGCTTCGCCCTAGTGTTGCCAAGCCTGAAGGAAGTGCGGAGCTGGGTAGCCTTCTTTGTTTCTGTTCGGTTTTTTTCTTTCTTTCCCCCTTCTCTTTCTTTCTTGTATTTTCCAGTTTTGTCAGTCTTTTTTCTCTTTCTTTCTAGTTATTTTTATTTTTCTTCCTAATTTTTTTCCTTTCTTTCTCTCTTTCCATTTCTGGCTATCTTTCTCTCTTTCTATTGCAGGTATATCCGGTCGAACACAATCTTCCGGTTTTCCAAATTTTCGTGAGAAGTCTTTCAAAAAACGCAACTCCATGGTTCCGATTAACGTTCATAGTTATATTGGATACATATGATAGCGCAGCACAAAGTTTCTTATAATAAGTGGTTGATAACTTTCAGGATATTTAATGAAAATTACTATTTGGGTTCTTTGCACGATTTTGTGCAGCTTAGATCGTTGCCGCACCTAGCGGAGCAGATCTCAACCATGGGCTTTTTTTTCCACGTGACCTCAAAGATCCGCTTCGGCAGAACACAAAGTTACCCCAAGGAACTCACCAGGGCGTACGATCGCCGACGTGCTATTGTGAATGCACCAGACACCGTACGCCAAGTATTAGTGCCACCTCCAGCTTTCTCAATATTCGCACAATATTCGGTCTCGATAATAAATTACGCCCAGTCGCAGCAACTTGGTGACATTCAGTTCCAAAACGAGGAAGCTGAAGAAGCATTAGACCTCGTGCAAGCAGCACGTTCTGGTCGCTGCATTAGGCTGCAAGCTTTTCTTTGACGTTCGGGATTGAGCGTGCTGAAGCCAGAACCAGCAAAGTCGAGGTGACCCGCAAGCGCCGTCTCTTACACCGTCGTTGACTTCCACACTACGGGTATACCAGTCGCTGCGTTGCGATGGAGAACGAGGGCTCCCATGGCGTGCGTCTCGAAGCCGGCGACTCGGCTCCGGGTGCGTTCTTACCACCTCGAGCCTCACGTTCCTTCACGGACGTCGAGGATTACGCCGGCAGCGCCGTCTTCCATGCAGTCGGAGCCACAGGGGCGCCTTTCGTGGCCGCTCCTGCGGCAGCTGTGGTGCTTCCGATTGACGACCTCGTCCATGTCGAGTCGGCCGTGCAGGAGGACTTCGGGCCGCCGTCGTGCCTCCAAGATGACGACGAGCTCCTTCGCGATGAATCCCGACCGTCGTCCGCACTGGGGCAGTCTCCCTCGTCGGTCGACTCGATAAGCCTGAGCAGCGACGGGCTGCCGGCGTGCCGCATCTGCTTCTTCGGAGGCGGAAAGGAGCCGCTGATCGAGCCCTGCAATTGCCGGGGTGAGTGCGTCTTCTGTTGTATTCAGCAGAATGCCTTTATAGGCAAGAACATATGCTAGCGTACGCCGTCCCCCCCCTCCCCGTTTTCTGAAAAGATAACAAGCTGCAATGTTCTGGGGTGCCACATTTATACGCATATTAGCAGCACAGCCACAGGCCATCGCGTCTCCGTTGTCCTACAATCATGTGGTTGAACACGCCAGTGTTATCGTCCAGATTTTTAGAGGGCAACTACACGAATGATGCTGATTGAGTTGGTGGCTACTAGCCATTAACTTGTGACTATTATTTCATTTTGCGTACACGTGTTGCTTGACGACTTGCGCTCGAGCATCCTGCGGTACCAAAGTAACGTACTCTACTCAGCATCTACTCGTAACAGAACAAAACAGCGTACCCAGGACGCGCACGAAAATGTCACCCTGACTATGCGCAGCATTAATCTTACACCTGAATTCCTCTTTGAGTTGTTTTGTGTATTCGGTCGATAGCATCGACCGACTTCAAGACAGAACTCTACGTTTCACATCCTACGTTGTGCTCGTTCGTGACCCAGAATAAATTATAGAAATCGAGATAAAAAGCAAATATGAATATATGCTGCCACGGTCGGTATTTCCGTATGTGCTATGGTTTGTAACTCTTTTCTCGATAGAAAGGAAAAGTTACGAGCTATCACAGCACAGTCTTCCAGATTCAACAGGTGTGTCGTGCGTGGTCCGTTTTCAGGCACAATCGGATTCGTCCACAGGGACTGCTTGGAGCTGTGGATTCAGCGCACGCTGGACGCTAAGTGCCAGATCTGCCATTTTCAGTACATTGTCAGAAAGCAAGCAAAGGTAAGCTTACACTATGGCTTCATAGAGTGGCTCCCTAAACACGATATGGCAACGTTTGCAAATGTTTCACAGCTTGATTCGCTTGTCGCATTCAAGGGCAACTTTGGCTGTTGTTTGAACATTGAACATTAAGAGGTCGCGGCTGCACGCCTCCGCCGAGATGTAATGAATGGTTTACACGAGTATAAATGCTTGTAGCTGGTGAAGTATGACCTTGATGAAACCGTTCTGCCTGATTCTTCTTAGAGCAAATCGATAAAAGTTTCTCCTAATGTACAAATGACAAAGTAATGCGCAGCAACCCTGGCTATAGCCTAGGTGGGCCAGTTAGTGCATACTGAGCGCTGTGTATGTGTGCTTATTTGCATCGACCCATCTTGGCGCGCTCCTTCCACGCTCAGCAACGCGTAGCAGTGTTGCTTGCGTAACTCTGTTTTAACAGATTATCTTGAAGACTTAACCAGTTATCTTTATTTCACTATAGCGAACAATGTACAACATTACTGTTATTTTTAAATAAAGCCTACAGGTTTACATGTAAAGCGTTAGATCTTAATGGATCCCTCAGGACACCGCAGGACTCGTGAATGAGTGCTATGGTATAAATAATACATCAACCACCTGTATGCTATCAACAACCAAGAATGCTGTTTGGAGAGCACAGCTTGTTCTTTTTTCCGAAGTACCGTATTTACAAGATTGTAGGTCCCCCATACAGCCACTTAACACCTTAATCGTTCACATGCCATATCATGTACTGGCGTTCTTTGGCCATCAGTGGCCCTTGCGCCATAAAGCACCGTTTATCACCATCATCCAATTTCATCTAAATTTGAAATCCAGATTGAGTGTTACGGCGGGACAATCCGGGATGGTGTGTTATGGTTACAGTATTACGTTTGCTTTCCGGCTGTACCTGTAACGTATACCATATTTTCTCGCGTATAACCCGCACTTTCAGCAATGATTAGCGTCTTTTTTTTTTTTTTTTAATGGTTCCCGCGTGTTACTGCGAAGCTAGCTTCTGTGCATAGCTGTGGAGGACTCCATGAAGCCACCTCTGCACACTTGAATTCTTTTTTTTCTTTCTTTTTCTTTTTTTACTTTAGAAAACAAGTTGCGGGGCTACTTAAAATATTCCAGCGCTACATTTTACGAGGACCGGGCACAGATGCGCGCGATAGGACCGGCGCTGATCCCCAACTATGGAGTCAGTCAACGTGTCGTCATTCCAGTGACTACGTGAATAAATTTTCCTTATAAAATGCGCTCGCGCGTTTTTCTTTTTCTAGATTATTTGGCGGTGGGAGGGGGTTGGCCCTGCTATTTGGGGGGGTTGACCTGCAGTTCAGTCAACTTACAGTCGTGTAAACGCGGTGTGAGCACGCTGCACGGGTTAGCGCTGTCTCACTACGACAAAGTTGTTTCACGTAACGACTGAAAATAGCGCAGAAAAAACGGGGACACAAGAAGAGGACACACGACACAGGCGCCAGTGCTGTTTCACAGTGCTGTTTCACGTAATCACGTTTGAAGTATGCTTTGAGTGCACAAACGAAATGGGCAACTACGCGAACGAACTAAATTCATCAAAGCGGACCTATTGATTGTTGTCGAGTAAAAGGATACGTTTGTAGTGGCTGTCGTATCTGGTGCGTAACTACATTAAAGAAAACTAGTTAAAACAAGGAAGACAGAAGTATAATGTAGCAGAAAAGATTTTGTGTATGGGTAGAATAACACTAAATTTTTCAGGAATGAGCCCAGTGAAAGAAAAGGCTACATGCATGCGCAGTGCTACGCGTGGCCAATAAGCGAACGCTTAAATTTTTTTGAAACGAACGTATTAACGTTACTAGAATAGATCGTCTCTTAACAGCTCCTCAACATGCGAGTGACTTTTCGCCACCTCACTGCCTCGCCCATTTTCGACATCGTTTTACGGTGCACACTGGTGTTTAGTGAGCTCAGTATCGCAAGCCCTTTCGCCCGAAAGCACTTCTTGCATGCAATACAGAGAATCTTATTTTCGATTTGTGGATACTCCATCTTGGGCTTTTACAGAAAACATTCCGCGGTTTCGTAGGACGAGGTATACTTAACACGGTAGGGAAACACCGAATGAGTCCGTAGAACATTTGCACGTGTGGGTTTACCATAGTAAACGTCCATTTAGTTCCCATGCATACAAGACGGCAATGTTAATACCAGAATGACGGCACTGGAACGCATTCGTGAAATCAGTCTCACTCTATTTGAACGCAATCTTTTGTGTACAGCCGGCATGGTGCCTGCTGTCCGACGCGAAGGCCTGCCGCCCAGTGCTCGGCTATCTGGTGATGGGCGTCCTCTTCGTGGTGAGCATCGCCTTCATCTTCTCGCTGGCCTGGCTGTACGTGCTGCGTCTGCCGGACCGCATTGGGGAAAACATGGCCGCCGTGGTGGTCGTGCTGCTCTCGGTGCAGCACTTTCTCTGGCTCTACTTTCCTTTCGCCAGCTTCGTGTGAGTCGAAACCTACGTCGACTTTTAATGCAAAAGATGAGAGGAGGTGGTAGCGTGATCTTTACATTAGTTTCTTGCTACGTAGAGCAGTAAATATTCAGGTAACTTGTCAACTTATTTTACGTGCATACTCACCGTTACTCATTTATTACTCTCCCTTCCCGTCTTTACTTCATCTTTCTCGCTCTCGCTCTCTAAATTGAGATATATTTGCTCACTCACGGCTGCACTGCTCAATAAGTAGAAAACTATGAGCGGTTGGTTGCAGATTTGAGAAATGCCTACGAATGATACTAAGCAACATCCCTCTCTTACTTTATTCTTCAATGGAGCAATGCAAAAAGGTTGATAATTCTAGGAAGCATAATATGGCTATTGAAGACGCGCAATAAAATTTAGAAACCAGTTATGAACAAGGCACATAATTATCTTTCAACGGACGAACACTTCACAGCGGAGATGTGGCAGCTCTCCAGAAAAAGGGGAGCCCGCTTTCAGGGTTTTTCGTTCTTCTTCTAAATTTCCTCCCCCGTCCCGCTCAGCTCTCTAATATACCCCCCTCCCCTCTCCTGCGCCACGCCGCCGCCGAGCCGTTCACGCGCCGATTTCTGACCGGCGCACAGGTGTATAATGTTAACGTCAGAGAAATCTGGCATATGCGCTCAATTTTGATGCGAAAACAAAAAACCGCCATAACCGTGAGCCGAAAAGAACGCTAAACTCGGAAAGTTAACCCACCATACAGTTTGTTTAGAAATGTACCCGAAGATCCTAAACAATAAGAAAAGTGCAATAATCCCTTTGTGATTTCACAGTTACGTTTTCTGCGGAGGCAGACATCTTAATATAACGAGACGTCAATTATGACAATAATTATAGAAATTATTTAATTAACTTTTTTAATTACTGGAGCTAGGCGGTGGAGTCCAATGGAAGCGTTAAAGTCCTTTCCTATACGAAAAGTTGTGCATTGCCGCTTTGAGATTTTCAACAAGCAGACGCAAATAATTTTAGCAGAGTGATAAAATCTGACCAATGGCAACCGCGAAAGCAACACCGAAACGCGGAAGAACCCTACTGCCATAATATTCCGAGACGTCCACTATGAGCGAGCGTCGTTGTGGTATAAGCGAGCGCCTTTGTGGTGCGGGCTGTGCTTGCCATTATGGCACGCGCGGCGCCCATACGTTAACGAATATAGTAAAACTAAATCCCCCTGTTATCGTTGTCGTGAACAGCAGTGTCGTTCTGGTCGTCTGCTAGTTCCGCTTATATGCGCTTTGGTTTTGTTGGTAAATTTGGTCAAATTTCATCACTCGGCAAAAAGTACCAGAGTGTGCATTTTTTCGAAGTCTCAAGGCGGCAGTGGGATCCTAGGAGAAAAAGCTTCAATTCTCCTATATTACCCGACGACCTCTCTCCAGTAAAAATAATAGTTAATGGATTTAGTTTAATTTTGCGGTATTTGTTGTCTCTAGTCAACGTAAGACGTCTGCCGCTACAGGCAAAGGTACTTATGAACCCAGATTGGAACGTTTATATTCATTTTTTTCTTCTAATAATATACCTTTCATGGCGAAATTAACGACGAAATATATATTTCTCAATTATTTATCAGTTTTAACTGAGTTTTGCGCACCAGTGTTACTATAGCCCTTGTCGTGGCCCTTCGCAGGTACTCCATCAGAGCGTTCAAGGAGTGGCACCGAAGGAGCGCCACATTGAAGCTCGTGCACAGTGCGGGAGAGAAGCGGCACAAACTCTGGTCGCACTTCCGCTTGCGGCGTACCTGCAAGGGAAGCCAAGAGTCCGAGATCTGTCGCGGTAGTGTTTAATAAAAGACGCCGTTGTGTTGTGCTGGTCTACGCGAACAGCGCGGCCACTAAACATGTGTAGGGTTTTGCCTGCCTGAACCACGCTTTAATTATGAGGCACACCGTAGATTAGGGCTCGGTTAATTTAGACCATCTAGTGTTCTTTAACCTGCGCTGACATCGCACAGTACACGGGCCTCTAGCATTTCGCCTTCATCGACATGCCGACTTCAGCGGCCGGAATCGAACCCATGGCCCCGGGTCAGCAGCCGAGGAACGTAACCACTTTACCATTGCGGCGGACGACGCAGCTATACTGCATTGGTTTCACCTGCGAAAGTACTCGTACATGAGACATGAGCTTTGGTACTACCTAAACAGGTAGTAGACACGGTTCCATGAAAAAACTCAGTTCTCTAAGGAACGGAATTTCATTTTAATCGCAGCAATGTCAAGTTACCTGGAGTGCAAAACAAGGTGTCGCGAGTTTTTAGGGGCGAAGCTCCTTAGGCTCCCACGAAATCCGTTGTCGTCGAGGCTCACCGTAGACTCTAGTCGAAGCGCAGGTGCGAAACATCTGTGCGCAATACCGTCTACAGAGCGTACATAGCGCGCATATGGTTAAAAAAAACATATAAAAGCATATAACAGAACAAAAGGTTAACAAGAACAAAATAAAAGGCTGTCAACCAGAACAAAATAGAAGGACACGATTCACGATACGATTCACACTGCTTCGCCCCATCATCAACATTCACTTGTGGATCTGCAGCCATTTTTAGAGCCTTACAGCGACACCGCGGCGTTCATCAATTGGTAAACATTTCTTTTTAAAGACATCGCGCATAAGAAAGGAATGTTTTTGAAAAACAAGAAAATCTTGCCAAAAACAGGGGTGCGTTGTTTTTCGCGGGTGGGCCATCTTCTCGTGATTTCACGGTATACCGTGAATTAAGAGACCCTGTGTCGTGTTTCGTTTTCTTCGGCCCTCGTCATAACCGGCAGCGCATTACAAGATGAAATAACTTTGTGTTTGTTACTGCGCGTGATTATTGCATTTTTCTCACTGCAGGTGCATATGCAAGCTATACACGTGTCATGTTTAGCAATCATCGTTCGAAGGGTTATTCGATCACTCCATACAGAACTAAAGGGGCCGTGGCACCCAATTCACGATCATAATCTGTGTTACGTTGGTTAATCCTTGCCAAGCAACACACGCTGGCGAAATCTTAGTAAATGTGGTCGAGCACTTAATGTTTAATTGAATACTTTTGTAAACACGCGATTTTGAGAAAGTCGGGCAACGCTGGTACCTTCGAGAGACGTGACGTAGGCGTGTTGTGCGAGCGTGTGCATTCCGGCGCAATGTTTTGTTCCGAGGTCAGCCTCACATCCAATCGAGATACCTCAGCTTTCTTCAGCTTGGTATTTAAAATGAGCGTCTTGCAGTGGTTGAAACTTAGGCACAAGACGACGGCTCCGCTCCATGCAGCACACGCGCCATCGCAAAATGTTGGAAACCTGCGGTGGGCGGTGTTTATAGCCGGCGACATCTAGTGCTTATTTTTCACTGAAATATTCTTTTGCAGTAAATTTTTCACACATGTATAGGCACAATAGGCTCTCTACATCTATTTTTTTTGCTGAAAACCGTAAAATGCTGGGTTACCGTTTCTATTTACCCTGTGATTACTATTAATTACAAAAGGAACACGTCCTTCGAAGCCTTGGAGTTTCTGAAGCTGTTCCCAGCAGTTAGAACCATCAGAAGGAATGCTGGCTAATATAATACTCTGTGCCACGTAAACATCAGCGCGATATTTATTGTTTATTGGCACATATGCATTTCCAAATACATTGATTTTTTTTAAAGTTAACGCTATCATTCACAGTACATGATTTTTTTTTTATTTTTCTATCTTTCTTGTGAGTTTTACGGGATATTGTCCTTTCTGTCACTGTCGTATTGGGAGGATAACCGCTGTAGTGGGTCACGCTGTTTCACTTGGAGAGAACCATCACTGGAATCTTGACGCTTCTACACTGGTACGTATGCTACGTTTCGATCAAGCAGTAGATGCTTACAAAAGTTTAATGAAATTTCTGGAGATGTTCACGATTCCTCAGATGGGTCTAAATCGAATACACGAGAACGCAGCAACGGCTGTGAGATCTACCTCCTCGTCCAGCTGAAAGCAACGATCGTAGAGTGAATTTCAAGAAGCCGACACGTTGTCCTAGCGTTTATGGTGTTCAATCGCTGACCTGAAGATCGCAGGATCGAATCTCGAACCTGGCGATCACACTTAGATGGAGGAGAAATGTTAGAGGCACGCGTACGTAGATTTAGATGCGCGTTAAAAAGATCTAGGTGGTCGAAATTTCCGGAGCCCTCCACTACGCCGTGCCTCATAATTATATCGTGGTTTTAGAACGTAGTACCCTAACAGTCATTATCACTGAGCACTGGCGTAGCCAGGTGGGGGGGGGGGGTGTAGGGAGGAGGTGCAGCACTCCCCTAAAATTTTCAATTTTGCACGTGTAAATACACGCACACATGCAAACGCATGCGCGAACATAACTAAGGTATGAATGGACAACCCCTCCCCCCCCTTCCCCCCCACCCCGAAAAATTTCTGGCTGCGGTACCGGTTCTTGCGTTTCAAGGAGACAGGTTCACCTATCTGTCTGCGAAGCCAAGAATAGTACATGAAAAATAATAGCCCGCCGCTTTTGTACTGAAAACGGTACTTAGAATCCGCGATCTTTAAAATGAATTTATGAGTCGTTGAACAGCAGAATGACATTTTGCAGATAGCTGCTCGTGAAGTTACACGAATACAAGGCAAGTGCCGACATGAGCACAGGGGATGCCCTAGCGTGCACGTCGGCGGCGGCGGGGGCAGCTCCAGAGGAACCGGAAGCAGGGGACGGAGGCGTGCGGGAAAGTCGCAGTGCGCTGTCAGTGGGACCCACGTGCCGAATATGCTTCCGGGGATGCTTGGAGGAAGCGCTGCGCCAGCCCTGCAACTGTCGAGGTGAGAGGCAGCGCTCCAGTGTACGCTGGACGAGAGTACGTGTTCACGCCACACGCGTAGCATTTAGATGAGAAACACGCGAAGTGCAAACGCGGCTAGACATATATACTCTGACCAGGCCCGTAGCCAGGAAGGGGGGGGGGGGGGGCTAGGGGCCCGGGCTCCTCCCAAATTGGGATGGAAGGGGGGTGTTTTACCGAGTAAAAATAATAAAAATGGATGTTTTTTAAGGCTTTCAACAAGTGCCCCCCCCCCCCCCCCCCCCGAAAAAAATTCCTGGCTACGGGCCTGACTATGACTATTAAAATCGTTCAACATGTGTGTCCCAATTGATGCGCCGGTTGAACGACCGGTTGACTACGTCACCACTGCCGAAAAAAATGTTGCTACAGAAGCATTCCCCCATTTGCTGCAAGACAACTGTAATCAAAAGCATGCCATCTTTGTTGTACACGTGACAAACCCACTACGCTCTGGAGATCAAACCGCAGGGTATTGAGAAGGATGATATCTAAAAAGGATCATTGGCGTTCAGGAGATAGAGCTGCCATATTCCACAAATTTCGGTGAAGAAAGTTTTCTCAAATAATCGTTAAAGTGTAGTTGTTTGCCTAGAGCAAAGAAACAGTAACCACTTGGAAGAACTTCGTGAGGTTGTGTTGTGTTTTACGCTTGCGCAGTGCACATTAAACCATAAGAGGGAGCAGGTCAAAGGTCGTGAAATCGCTCCTGGATCCAGGTGTGAAGATGTCTACTTCTCTTTTATCTGTCGGCGTCAATTGTAGCCATGCGGAGTAGGTAAACAGGCTGAAGAAGCAAACCAAGGAGGGGGAAAAGTTTCGCAATTGAACGCGATTAAATCAAGCTTGTCCAGTGGTAGCAGCAACTACCGCAGACTACCGTGAACTGTTGGTCTCTATCGTGGACTATTGGTCTCTACCGTTGTGTCGTCGTGTGTACGTTGTCCACGCGGCAGCATTCTCATAAGCGCACTAGATGAATCCAGTCAACATGCGGTGCAAAAACCCTGTGCATTCGAGAACAAACTGCTCCGCGGAGTGGGCGAATAAAGCACGTCCACGCTCCGAACGTGCAGTAGTGTGCTACCTTGCTGCTGATGTCGTAAAGCTGCTCTTCGGATATATTGCAATACTTTCACTGCAACGGACCACCGCGGTGGCGTAGCGGTTACGGTGCTCTGCAGCTGACCCGCATGTCGCGGGTTCGATACCGGCCGCGTCGGTCGCATTTCAATGGAGGCGTAACGCTAGTGGCTCGCGTACTGTACGATGTCAGTGCATGTTAATAAACACCAGATGGTCTAAATTTCCGGAGCCCTGCACTACGGCGTGCCTCAATCATATCGTGGTTTTGGCACGAAAAACCTCAGATATTATTATTATTTCACGGTCACAGTCAAGCTACATGGTGAATGACTCGTTAAGTGCTGCCTTCTACCGTATCTTATCCTCTTCCTGAGATCGCACGAGAGGGAAATACGAAGTCGCCGTGCCACTCTCTCGAGTCCCATGTTCTTATTTATTTATTTATTTATTTATTTATTTATTTATTTATTTATTTATTTATTTATTTATTTATTTATACATTCATACTGCAGAAAAAAAATTTGCTTTTGGATGAGTGGGAAGGAAGAAAGCACATTAATACAACACAATAACAACAATTTCAGTCTAGTGCAACAATTCAGTATCATTTAAAAATTCCTCCATGAGGCGCTCGCGTGAACATATTTATTTTCCAGGCCGAATACATTCCAGCATTGAATGGTATAATGTCCGCTAGGTGTGTTCATGCATATACATGTATCGCTTACACAAAGTACCCCAATCCAATGGCACACTGCATTTCGCGCAGAGGTCGTGTTTCAGCAGCGAGTACTGATCACCGTTCGTTATTACGTACGCAGGCAGCATCGGCTTGGTGCACGCCTCGTGCCTCGAGAAGTGGGTCTCGCAGCGCAGAAATCCTCGCTGTGACATCTGCGCCTTCGCCTACCAGGTGGAGGAAAGCTCAAAGGTATTTGCCATATGTTATACAGACACGGTGCGAAGTGCGACAGCTCTCCTTGCCTCTTGAACATGCGCTTTAGCGCGTACATATACATCTTTCGTGTCCAAAGTGTTTGCTATTAGATAATAACAGGGCCCCTTATTAGCCTTCGAGCCTAAGACGACTCGAAGGCTAAAGCCATCATCATCTCTTTTCTTCCTTCTTAGTCGATTAATTCATCCTCCTTCGCCACCCCCTCCTCCGAATGCTTTCCGCACCTGGCGTGGTTGTGCACTGCATGTCTCCAAGCTCGTAGGCATTGCAAGCTTTCTGCACTTTCACCAGGTTTTGCACTGCCTCCGTGACCGGCCCACCGACAATTTGATGTGACGACCTCATTCTGTGACGTAATTACGATGTCATTGAAGGGATGAATTGTATAGTGCGAGGCACTTTATGGGCCGGCTTGTCGTCCATTCTCATGTCGCGTGGTCACGCAGTGGTCTGTACAGGCCTAAAACACGGTTAACAATGCTCAAAGTCAGTGCAAAATAAATTCGCAAGGTCTAAAACAATACAAACTACAGAAATACCCAGGAATATAATCGCCCTAATTTACCTAAGATCTCGAAAAACGTTTCTGCAACATCACGCTGATACCCGCGCCGCGCAGGAGAGGGCGCCACCGCCTCGGAAAGCATGCCAGTGCCGAGGTGGGGGGCGCCTTCTCTTGCGTGTCACGAGAAGGGCAAAGGGAATAGCACAGCCGCCTGGATCGGCGCGCGCGGCGGTGTTCCAGGCGGCCGTGGGAATAGTGAAAGGGGCCATGACACCGAATTTTCGATCATTATTTGTGTTATGTGCTTCAATCCTTGAGCATTCACAAATAAGCTGGCGAAATTTTAGCGCATTTGGTCGAGCGCTTAATTTATCATTGAATATTTTTACGGACACGCGAGTGACCTCAGAGTCGGGCAACACTGGCGAACTCGCGAGACGTGACGTAACAAGCAGCTGACTGTGCGAGCGTCTGCATTCCGGCGAACGATATTGTTCCGTCGTCAGCTGCGCGTGAAATCGAAATATTTGAGCTTTCTTCTGCTTAACACTGGAATCGAACGATTTGCAGCGGCTGAAACTGTGGTAGAAGACGACGGCTCCGCTCCTTGTTGCACCTGACGTCACAGGTGCCATGGCAAAATGGCGGTCGCCGGCGGGGGGGCGGGATTTACAGCAGGCGAGTTTTAGGACCTGCTGTAAATGCCGATCAAATGCTCCCATCCTGCGCAAGTGGCCCGCTCCCGTAATCTGAGAAATTCGAGTTTTTTGCATCACTCGAGCTCTGGACCATACCGACGGTTAATTCTCGCGTTTGAAGATGCATGTCAGGCTTTCGCCTTAATAAAGAGAGCGAGAAAGCTTTATTGCAATACTAACAACACGGTCGGGCCCTTTAGTCCGGGGAACAAAGGACAAAAGTTCATTTTTGTATTTGCTGCTTAATCCCTACCATTTCAATGTGCTACAGGTCACAAATATTGTACATACACATATAGCTTTTTATTTTGGCCATATTGGCTCAATTCAGTCCACTGACACGGCCCGGTCTGAACACAATGCAATGTTTCTGCTGATAAGAAAAAAATTGTTATCCCGAACGATTGGCGTAAAGGTTTACGACGTGGTGTCGCCGCCTCCGTTTTTGTATCTGTGCGATTTCTGGGCAAACAAACGCGTTCTCATGGTAAGATTGGTGTTTATGCTCTTGTCGAATTAGGGTAATTTGCTAAAGCGAATCGCTTTTCTCTCATATAAGATCCATTTATTACCTCTCAGTTGTTAGTCATATATATAGAGGCCTCCGAAGCAGAACTGTTGGAAAGAACCTCTTCATCCATATACCTCGCCTGCATGCAGTCGTACGTAGAGTTGCTGTGGGACCGCGAGGCCCGTGGTCGCCCTATGGGATACTTCTTACGCGCTGTCGGTCTACTCCTGTGCGTGCTGTTCCTGCTCCCCATGAGCTGCGCCTTCATCGCCGGCCTGCATTACTCCCTGCTCTCCGTCTCACTCTACGTTTTCAGCGTGGGCCACAGCATGTTCTGGTTCAGGAGACCCGTGCTCTTTTTCATGTGAGTTTATACAGAATACAGTGGAATCTTGTTGATACGATTTTTAAAAGCACTAAAAATACAAACGTACCATCCGAAAATTCCTTTATCCAAAAGAGGGTGCAAAAGATCACAAACAGTACATACTTGGGCGCAGGACTTGCTTTCATTAAAGAACTTCAATATAGTCCGTCACATTCAGCTGAACTTTTGTGTTTTTAGACGTCACGCAGGAAGCTTTTCTGGAACTCGTAGAAACGAGTAGCAGTTTTAATCACTGAACTGTTCACCTGCGACAAGCCCCACGAAACGCGTCTAAAGCTTCGAGAGCATAGTCGCTTGTTACTTGCCGATGATCGCCGGTGCAACCTCCCGCCTTTTCGTGGCCGTCATCGCTCATATCTCCAACACCAACAGGAGGAGGAGGAGGACAAAACTTTTATAAAAATCAAGGAATTTCCTCGATTGCGGCAAGCGACGACGGTTAGTCGGCCAGTATGTCGTGTTTGACAGGGCGCGAATGTGCGAATGTGAGCGCGCATTCGCGCGTGCGTGCGTGCACACACACACACACACACACACACACACACACACACACACACACACACACACACACACACACACACACACACACACACACACACACACACACACACACACGCACGCACACACACGCACACACACACACACACACACACACAAACACGCACGCACACACACACACACGCACGCACACACACACACACGCACACACACACACAAACACACGCACAAACACACACACGCACACACACACACACACACACACACAAACACGCACGCACACACACACACACACACACGCACGCACACACACACACACGCACACACACACACAAACAAACACACACACACACACACACACACACACACACACACACACACACACACACACACACACACACACACACACACACGCACAGCCGCGAGCGTAGTGACATGGCGCGAAAACTAAAACCAGACGAGTTTTTCAGACGTTTTCGCGATCGTATTATCCAATCCCACGCGGAAACACGATCGTATGAGCCGTAAGAAATTGCATTACCTCTATGTAGCCGGCGCCACATAGAGGTAATAAAGTAAAATAAAATAAATCGCATTTCCACGAAGTGAATCATGACGAGTGGGCGAAGTACTGCGGATCGTTCTTATCGTAAACCACCCGTGACATTGCCCAGTCGTGCATGTAAATGAGTGACAACGCGTGTGTACAGTATATACAACGCGTTTTTGCCGTTGAGCCGCCGCTTTCCCGCGTCCTCAATCCCGGGGTAGCAGTTTGTTGTCGGCGTTGCCGTTTTGCCTTTCATGGGAGAGAGCGCGTTCACGATCGTTTTACATCCATGGCAGAAAGAGAATGTGTGGTCTCAAACGCGCTTATTCTTCATCGTTATCAGCGTCATCGTCATGGCGTAAAATGGTTACCTTGCATGTGCTGTGCCATGATGGCAGCGTCATCGTCATCGCACTAGCGTGGCTGCACCGGGGGACACCGCGGGAGTGATGTACAAGCCTCGACCTTAAGGAGTTTCATCCCTAAAAACACGTCACACCGAAAAACGTAATAATCGGGATTGTATCAACGGGATTTCACTGTAGTAAAATTTTCTTCAACTAGGAGTTTCCTTTCTTTAAGCGCTTAAAAGATCTTCTGTGTTGTTTTCGTGCAACGTTTCGTCAAGTGACAATAGCAAACAAAGGTTACTATATGGAGAATTTTCGACCAAATGATACTGCACGCCAGTTGTCTTGTTATCTTTTATCTTCTTATGAGTAACAGATTTTATAGAATGAATAGTCGGCAATCTGCAGTTTCTAGCCAAGACATTTCCCTTTATAGAGTGGCCTCCGAGACAGAGGACCGAATCATCTGATGGTGCTGGATTAGGATTACAAGCTTAGAACGTGCGCTGCGGACAGAACGTTTAGTAAAGTTTAAGAGTAAACTAAGATTTAAGTGTACCGACTGAATTAGTGCTCAACAAAGGAGCTTGAAAAAGCAAAGAATAACTATAACTCTTGTAGGAAAGTGCATCTATCACTTTGAAGAAAAATCAATGTAAGACAGGATAGTTCGCTTAGAGCTATAGGTGAGACGGTTTCCGTTACTAACCGTATGTATCTGCGATTTTTTTGTGCGTTTTTAATGATATAGTGAACATTAGTGGTATCGTTAAAACCTTGGTTATTACTTTTTAGAGAGTATATGCGGCTGGCACAGTATGGGAAAAATTGCATTTAGATGATTTCTAAGGACATATATTTTGAAACGGGCCCGGGGCAAATAGTCACGGAATGTGCGCATGCGTGTGTGGTACTTTGGTTGCACCAGAATTCCAGAAACATGCCGCCTCTTGCAAATATTTTCTGCATGTTTGTCTCCTCAGGCAGGCAGCTATAGAGCATCATAAAGCAAAGGGCTACAAAATAGATTATGCTTTCTTATCCGTCAATTACGTGTAAGTGTGCAGTGGTGAATTGTATGTTCTCCTCAATAAAACAGGCCATACAATTTCGCGAGAACTTATCCTAAAACGTATATCGGTGGATGACGATGTGACGTGCAAGTACGTGTTCTGATCATGAGACTAAATGGGCAAGCTGAAGAGTTGCGCCACGCTGCCGGGTCTAGAAGCATTGAACGTGACTCAGAGTTTTCGTTTTTATTCTTTTTTCTCTCTCTCTCTCTCTTTTCAATGCAGCGAGTTTCTGAAAACCACGGTCGAGTGGAAGCGCAACTCGTCCTACCTGAAGCTAGTCCTCCCCGCTCCGTGCGTGCCCAGCGCGCCGGTAAGTGAGCTCTGTTCACACGTTTGTATACATGTAACCGTTGATGGGGAGAAATATGCATGCCTAAGTAATCTGGCAGTAGTTATTTGCAGCGCTGAAGCACTCCTCACAGCTAACAGGAAAGGTGAAAGCCTTTCAGTATATGTACAGGGGTGATAGAAAGACGAACAGTGCGGCATCTACGTTCTCTTCTGTTTCGCTTTTTCTTTCTTTCTCATGTGGTTGTAGGGTGAAGGGTGATGTGTGCAACGCTAACATGCCTCCTTCTCTATGACATTCCTTTGTATGATAATGTGATCTGGAATATAATATTTCGCTACCCTGCCCTCATCTGATGCCCAATGCCAGGGTCTTTAATGAATAATAATGATGATGATGAATGTGCGTTGCGCACCTGTTTCTTTTTCATTGCGATAGCAATTATATGGACACTCTCGGCTGGTTTTCGCCGTCGGCGTCACCGTTGCCGTCGTCGTCATGTCCCGTATATGTATCTATATATTTATAAAAGCCACAAAGGAAAATAATTAACAAAAATGTTTCCGACGCGCGGCATCGAACGAGGGACCTCTCGCTCTGCAGTGCGCGGCGCTAACCGCTGAGCCACGAAATCGCGCACGTCCTGCAACGTTCAAAAGGCGAGCTATTTATATACAGCGAGTTTTCAGCGTGTTTTCAGCATTACCAGCGAGATGGCGCAAAGGCCGCGCTCGGCGGGGCTTAGCTCGCCCCCCTCTGCCCCCCCCCCCTCATCGTGACGCCCGCGCTCATGCGCTCAACTCCCTCGCGCTGCCTCGCGCACTTAGCCCCGTGGGGGGGTAGACGCCCTTGCGCGCGCGCGCGCTTATCTCGCGGTGGGTGAGAAGAGGGCTTTCGCCGGAACGATTGCGTTGTAGTTACCGAGCGCACGAAGGTCACTTCACTCACGGCAGTCCCCCCCCCCGTTTGCGAAAAGAACACGCTTTTCAAACACAGCGAACTAACAACTGTGACACTTGTTAGTTCGCGCTCGTCTGTACCTGTGCATACGTTTCGTGCGTCGTTTTTGTTTGAGCAGCGCGTTAAGTGTCGAGCTGTGAACGTTGTTAGTTCTGTCTCGTCCTGTGCGTGTTGTTTCCGTGCGTCATGTGTGCGTGAGCAGCGCGCTGCACGTTTCGACCTGCTTGACATTCGTCGCTTGACATTCCAATTTGTTGCTATCGCATTCATTGCTTCGCCTTGTGGCGAAACTGTGACTTTTTATCCATATGAACAACCACACAAGCTATATTGCATGCCCGCAACAAAAAGCGCCACAGTGGCTGACCCTGTTATATACTGCACACAGAAAGAAATGGTGGATATTGCGATTTTCTTGCGCACAGCAGGAAAGAAAGAGATGCACCAAGTGCCTTATGAGACGTTTCTTATCGATCAGCTAGTTACGTTCTTTTTTTGCTATTATTGTAGAGCAATGACGTAGATGAACTTTATGGACGGTGTCACTGTACCTCTTGGGCCATGTACGTGCTGCAGGAGGCCGCCCAGCCACCCTACGTCCCGGCGTCTGCTAGTCTTCGGTGCCATGTTCTCCCTGAACGTGGCTGTGACGCTGCCTTTGGCTTGGCTCGGCGCCTTGGAGATGCGCAAGGCGGTGCCAACAGTGCTGACGTACTACGCATCTGCCTTCCTGTGCCTGCTGTCGATTGTGTGGATATCCATGCCGATCGCTTGTTTCGCGTAAGGAATTCAGGCTTATTTGCAGATATAGGCGCGTGTTCACTCTAATTCATTATGTTAGAGATGATTCCAACAGAACTTTTCGGATAATTGGGACAGATGCCGGAGATATTGTTATGATTCCGAAGAAACCGGCCGGCTAATGGCAAGAAAGCATTCGCGCAAAACAGGTTTTGTGAATGCAGCCCCTGATTACAGTATGGTCAGGTCACCCCACCTCTCTTCTTCCACCCCCGAATAAAAAAAAAGAACACCTGAAAAATGCAGCAGGGCATATCTTTGAATACGAGGCTTTCCGTGAACGTAAAGCTGAGATTAATTGGCCAATTTTCTGACAACATTGACCACTGTACCGATGCTATCTATAGTAAGCATGATGGCAGTAATATATGTATATATTAATGGGCTGAAGGGTAACTACATTAAAAGCTATGTAGTGTTTATACTTTAAAAACAGGCTTATTTCTTGAGATACCCAAAGTGGGAAAGGAAGAGTAAGAAAAGAAAATGTTTCATAGCGACTTAATGGAAAGTGCAAAATAGTATATATCACGTGCGTGATTCTTTGTAAATGTTGGCTTGAGGTCAGCGCCTGTCCTGTCAATTTTCTTTTGTCCTGGCTACTCGGCGCTTTTCAATAAGCCACTACACGACATTACCAACCATACCAACTACCGGACTTGTCAGAATTTTTCATTGGCTTTTTAAAATTTGGTGGAAGAACTTTTTAAGATTTAGTGGAAACGAATTGGCAACGGCGTGCTCTATTCCGATTTCCTAATTGTTTCATGCATGCTCGTTTACGCAATAGCGGTGTGGACTACCCCCATTTTATTTTAATTTTACTTTTGGGGTGCAAAACTAGCCATGCACATCCCCAATTTATTTATAAGCCTAACCTAATACCCCCGATATGGGGCCCTTCAGCAGCCTTTGGTATATGGGGTAACTACCGAAACGACGTTCAAGCGCAGTGACGCAAGATGGAACGGGTATATTTTTTCATTAGTACTTCACCGCAAAAAAGAACAAGCTCAAATTTTTTTCAGGGGGTCTGAAAGAATAACCTGGAGCTGAGCTTTTCAAAAACGTGGAACATTTACAATAATTTTCAATTCAATGGTTACCGACGTCTTTCGTTTCGTTCACGCCTTAACCACTTGAAATTCATAAAGACACACATATGGGCTATTTTCTTTTGTGCCGAACACTCTTAGGAGCCTCAGCTTGTGTAATTACAACGCAGAAGGCATCGCAGTAGTTTAGGCATCCTGATCTGCCTAAATTTATCGAACATCGCCTGCTCGTCCTTCAGGTCATATGTTGTATATGCAAAAGTATTTCGGCAATAAATGCCCAATTACACCATAACACCCGAAAAACCATTCGTCCTCTTGGATTCTATATTTTGCGGTACAATGCAGCGACCGATTGTCATCACGTAACAATGGTGAATATGCTATACCCTCCTATTACACATTATCGCTTCTGCTTTAAATTTCAGGATCTATTTCAAGAAAAAGAAGAAGCCAGAAACTTCCGAGGTGATCATGGAATCCTGAGAAACGATGCTCAGCAGGTGCAAAATGATAAGTGTAATCGTATTCACGAAAGAAGATACAAGAAAGGACTATCACGTGATCATGTGTGTGTGGCTCACTTATTCGCTGCATTACTATCAAGGTATACGTAAACTGGTAGCGTAACTTCCATAGAGGACCGTGTATCAAATAGTCGTCGGCTGGTTGCCACCATCGCCATCTACGTATCGCGGGGACAATTAACAGCAAGCAAACAATTAAAAAATAAAATATGAAGTCACAACAGGAAACGGTAGCGACATCACGCATTTGCACAACAGGGCACGAAATTGAAAATTTTCTTAATAGCTGACGTTTCACATGCTTTTGATAACTACGCAATTTTATTGCGTCTCTATGGCTCGTCGATAGTATGTTCAAGAGAAAGGGAAGATCAACAAAAAAAAAATTGGAGAGACAAGCTTGTTTTATTAGCCAAATAGTGTACTTGCAATATACAGCGAAATACTTCGCAGATGAAAAAAAATTTATATACAAAGGCTCACGAGCACAGTAGCACATCACTTCGAAAACTCACGTTGCCCAATCGAGAAAAACCACAGTGGCGAAACAGAAGCCTTGAGAGTACCCAGTGGCATAGCCAAGGGGGGGGGTTGAGGGGTCTTGAACCCCCCCCCCCCCCCCCCGAAAATTTTCAATTTTGCTTGGGTGTATATGCACGCACACATACAAACGCACGCGCGAACATACATAAAGCATGGTTGAACACCCCCCCCCCCCCCCCCCCCACCTCCGAAAAAAATCTCTGGCTACGCCCCTGAGAGTGTCACTTTGGAAAAGTTAGAGTACAGCGTTTCCTCCCGAATGACGAGGGCACGCCGGCCGTGTGCCAGAGAAAGCAGTCTGCAGTCAAAGGGAGGGGTTATCTCCAGATTCTGTGAGCTAGTTCAGCTTCTCTGAAGTGTCACGCCAGTAAACAGGGTTGCCGTTGGGTACATTTGAAAAGGAGCCAAAACTCATACTAAAGAGTAACCGAAGTAGCCATGACATTTAATTTTAGCGCCGAATTTGTAGGCACATAGAAAAAGAGTGATATTATAAATGTATGGAGTTGTTAGCATTCAACAGTAAATAATATGATTTTGAATAAGCAAGGGTGGGGCGTAACCAACACACTATTCAACCCTCTTACTTGGTATCAAACCGCGGGTAAGTTGCAAATAAATTAATAAGCATACTTTCAGTGAGCCTGCACACAGTTTGTCTACAATACGTAGAGTTCTTGAAAAAGTAATTTTCGGGCCGACAGCTCAGCAGGAACATTAAACGTTGAAGCAGTGAATCTGCAGACCGCGATTGGTACAAGTTAAGTTACAGTAATACCAGTACAGCTTCAAGTAGCGAAATCTGATCGAACATGAACAGTGCAGCTTCATTTTGTTGTGGATATCTCTCTGACGCGCTGTGTTTCAGTATTATTAGAATATGGCGCCAGCACTGTGATATATAGCCACGCGTTTCCTTACGTGCGCGCGTCACTCCGTCTCCCCAGTCGATGGGACACTCGTCAGGTGCCTCTATTCGCACTAGCCCGCTGGCGAGGCAAGGACATGTGTGCGCGTAGGCCAACACAGTAGAAAAGCTTGCAAATAATGGTTATTTTTAGACTTGCTTGCTGTTTTAACTTCGAGTAATACAGATAAATGGCCAGTAACTGCGCCAAAACTAGAAGTTCAATGTAGCCAGAAGGTAGCCATGGCGCCAACCTGAAGTTTTTGTCGTCAGACAGGGTCAGAAAGTAGCCAAGGTTGGCGCAAAGTAGCTACCAACGGGAACCCAGCCAGTAAGCGCCACTTAAAGGGGCTCTGCAACACTTTTTGAGCATGGTCAGAAAACGCTGCCGATCGGTAGTCGAGGCTCCAGAGAACACGCGAGCCAAATATTACAGCGCAGCACGCGGCCCTGGAATTCACAATAAATTCTCAATATCGGCTAAAAATTGCTTTCTCTTCTCTCGACAAATGACGCTAAAAGCTCAAAAATCACTCGTCACAGCCATTGTATCAGCCATTGGCCGATTTGAGCATGGCGCGCTCGGTCGTTACTGAGGCCGCCGCGGGAGGCCGCGACTTGTCCACGCGTGCGATCGTACTGGAAAAGTCGCGTATTCGAAGAAAAAAAAAAAGAGAAAACGTGCTCGAGGTCACGAGGCGCGCATAACGTATTTTCTTTCCCCGTGCCATTCCTCCCTGGTTAGCTTCCAGCGCTTTCAACGGGACGAGAGAGCCTTTTTCACGGTGCCATGGCGCACGCGCCCTTCCCCTGGCGGGAAAGTCGCAAAACGATGTGGTAGGGCCTCCGTGCGCCTTTCGATCTTGGAGGCTGTTGTTCGGAAGAGCACGGTTACCTCGGATCACCCGGAGAAGCTCCGCCTCCCTACCAGAACGGCAGAGGGCAGCACAGGAAAATGGAAAAGGCGGAAGCGTGCGACAAATCTTTCTAACTCCGCTCGTACTGGACGGATTCTAAAAATTTTTGCGGCGGTGAATTCGTGAGGCAATAAGCTCCTTTAGTGAATCCATTCCATGGATACTTGAAAAAGTGTTGCAGGGCCCCTTTAAGGAAATAAATAGCCTACTGAAAGTACGCACGTCCGCCGCGGTGGTATAGCGGTTAGGGTGCTCGGCTGCTGCCCTGAAGGTCGCGGGTTCGATCCCGGCCGCGGCGGTCGCATTTCGATGGAGGCGAAATGGTAGAGGCCCGTGTACTGTGCGATGTCAGTGCACGTTAAAGAACACCAGATTGTCAAAATTTCCGGAGCCCTCCACTACGGCGTCTCTCATAATCATATCGTGGTTTTGGGACGTTAAACCCCAGATATTATTATTATTATTGTTATTGAAAGTACGCACGAATCCACCGCGCAAAAGTGAGCGATGCTTCGGTGACCCGAAAATGCATGCGTCGAACTAAACACAAGCCCACATGGCAGACTGCTTGCATACGCCTCCCCCCCCCCCCCCCCCCCCATTTATGACGCTTTACCAAAAAACATAGTTAATCAACTTGTTATCCAAGTGTGAGATAATCCGTAAGTGAATTTCTACTTTACTTTAGCGTATATAAAATTAGGAATATTCGAGAAATTCCCCTGAGCTCTTTGTTCTCGTTACTTCTACCCTTCCTCACCTATAGTTGGGTACAACTTTAGAAGGCAGCGGCATTTTCACTTCCAAGGCGGATGCACACGAGCCTCCACCAATAGGCGCGCACTTCAGGTGACGTCATTAGCCGAACTGCCGGTGACCCCGCCGACCAGGGTTGCCGTTGGGTGGACTTGAAAAGGAGCCAGAACTCAAGCGAAAAGTAGCCATGCAATTTATTATTATCGCCAAATTTGTAGCCACATGGAACATAAGTGGTATTATGAATTGATTCTTTAGTATTGATCAATAAATAATACCATTTTGAATGAGTAAGACTATAGAAAGTCACCGATAAGTTGGAAATAACTTAAATGAACGAATTATGATAAATTCATTATGCATGTATATATACTTTATGTAGAAAATATGAGTTCTTGGCCGACACAAAAAGTATTGTTAGAATATTCCAGCCAGCAAGTCAGTAGGAACATGTAAGTTGAAACAGATTTTCGTTGAAGCTGCAGACCCAAATTCTTGTTGTAGATGAACAGGCCAGCTAAATTTTGTTGCAGATGTCTGTTTCCCAAGTTTACAAGGAAACACGCACTGCGCATCAAAATTATTCGTAAAACTTGCGCGTAGCATCACAATGGATGGCGGTAAGCTTGAGCACCGGGCTGGCCACGCGTTCGTCACCTTGCACGCAACTTCGCCACTCCGTATTT
>JALIZH010017123.1:0-15409 GCA_030522465.1 Rhipicephalus appendiculatus | reverse complement strand
CGAAATTATAGTGTCTAGACGATGCGTTAACATTTAAGAGAAGTAAAAAAAGAAAGCAGAAGACGCTGTCCCAAACTAAGTAACTTATGAACATTATTTTTACTCGGTCGTGCAGTAGAAGATAAATGCAGCAGTGCTTCAAAACGGCAGCAGTGCTACAATCGTAGCACATCGGATGTCGTTTCAGCGCTTAACGAAATTTCAGCGTTGTTAATACTGACGATTTGCGAAGAGAGTAAAAAGATATATAGCGAAAGGTTTCAGTCCCTCCGCAGCAAAAAGTCATATTCTAGCTCTGAATTCATGTCTAGATTTTTTAGAATGCTTGTTACTCTGTTCTACAAAAGGAAAGAAAAAGGCATTATTTTACTTTCACATTTCCCCATTGGTCTGTCGCGCGCATTCGCGTTGATTTATTCAAGTATGGCGACAACATTATACTGTTGGCTAAATTTGCAAAGCGAGCCCCGCTGTGAAAGCCAACAACGTTTAAGCAGCTTAAAACATCGCTGATTACGGTGTCCCTTATATAGACGATCCAGGCAGCCGCTGTAGACCCGTAATTGCGAGCATCTTTTTAGAAACAACAAGCTACAAAACTCATAAATAAACGGAAGCGCTTATTAAGCTTCCTTGCTCCTAATGCAGTTTGCATGTTGCGCGTACGCAGCGCATTTTGGCGCGAGTGCTTGATTCGTTCCAATTTACGTTTCACGGGTCTGGAGGAATTGCTCCGTCGAAAAACTAGTCAAAAAAGCATACAGTAACAACAACAACGAAAAAAAGAAAAACTGTTGGAATGCGCGGAACGCGTAGCGCCGAGTCGTAAACTTCAGCAGCAGCCTTTCCAGAGCTTGTCCTACAATCTTTTGCAGCACTTACTGCAAGTACTAAGCTCAGAAAATATAGTCGTTTAATGCATTTATCAAAATATCGCGTGAAACGGAGAACACGGTTTGCGTTTTTCTCCAGCATGAAAAAGTTTCGTGTTTTTACAGTGTAGGTGTACGTCGAAACTCTGGGCAATAACTTCCGCTCTAACGTGCAGTTGGCCGTTTAATTTTGGAATTTAACTTCCCTGTCTGGAACGAAGCAGTTACAGAAACATTCTTAGGTAAACACTTCGAGCTCGTCGTTCCTTGCAGTGCCGGAAGGAGTAATAACACTGTCGTGGCCCGTTGAATGCGTACAGAACACTCTACGTGAAAGAAAAAAGACTGCAGTTTTCCCGTCTGAATCTGTTTGTTATTACGACAAAATGAATACTTTGGCTTTCATTATAAGGATGCCTGTACAGTCGTCAGAAAGCTTAACGCGAACGCTCCGCAGCGTGTCCTGAAACAGATTGATTGACGCTAGCGCCGTGCAGTTTTGCAGGTTTGCCGTTGGTGGCTACCTTGCGCCAAATTGGCCTCTTTAGGACCCCGTCTGGCCGATAAAAATTTGAGGTTGGCGCCATGGCTACTTTCTGGCTCCTTTGAACTCATGTTATGGCGCATTTAGTAGTCAGTTCCCTTAAGATTTGCAGGTAAAATAACCAGCAAGGCTAAAGAGCACCCACTGTTTTCAATATTTTCTTACGCGTGAGCTGATGCGCGCGCATCGATGCGCCCCTGCTGCGGGCTGGTGCGCAGCGAGGCACTCCCACGCAACGCACGGCGCGCCTGCAAAGACGGAGTGTCGAAGTTGCTTGCATGCTGGCAACCACGTGACTAGAAAAAAATGCCCCCCACCTCCCCGAAGGGAATCGTGAGGAAATGCGAATGCATTTCGCGCGCTTCACTCCATTTATATATGGTGGTTGTGGTTCGAAGAAGGAAAAGGGCGCCTAATTTCTGCAGCCCGGTCGGGAGCACGGCGCAGCGCCTGTTTTTTTTTAATTTTTTTATATTTTTGTATTTTTTTTATCGCGGGAGCTCCGCCGAGCTCCCGCGATGCGAGCGCCCTCACGCACCAGAGCGCACTCGTCCTCTCCACTCACTCTCCGCTACTCCGCCCGCACCACCTGCTGCGGTTGCTAGGGGCGAGGATAAGCGCGCGCGCCCGCAGCTGTTGCTATGGGAGAGGGAGTGAGAGCGGAGAGATAACACCTGCCGGCGCGCGGACACCTCCTCAACCTATCCTCCTCCCCGCGGACAACGCCGGACAACGCCACCGACGGACGCCTGACATAGCCCGACTAAGAAATGCATTCGCATTTAAAAATCCTGCCTACGCCGATGCGCGGGTGCATTACCGCGCATCGCGGGTGCATTACCGATGCGCGGGTGCATTACCGGCGCATCGAGCAAGCTGGCAGCGCCTCCGACTACAGCGCCACCACTGCAGAATCGCGAATGGGGGGCCAGCTTGGAGCGGCCAATTTTCACACCTTCCAATTCTAGCCACACTAGCACAGCTCTAGTGGCAGGAGAAAGCACATGACCGGGTTGATTGGCGGAACATGGGAGAGGCCTTTGCCCATGCAGTAGACGTAGTCAGGCTGATGGCAATGATGATGATGATGATGATCTATCTATCTTTCTATCTATCTATCTATCTATCTATCTATCTATCTATCTATCTATCTATCTATCTATCTATCTATCTATCTATCTATCCGCCTACGACTTTGTGCTCTACAGGCCGTATCTTCGATGGAATTTATACCAAAATTGGTATGGCATAACATGACTATGACGAACATGAACGACTGGTTATATCATAAAAATCATGAATGATTTGTCATGAATGGTACGGTTTACACGTCATGACCGTGATGCTACTGCGGCCGTTTCCTTAACTTGATATATTTAAAAATTTGGTGTGATGAGACATTTCTGATATGACCAGCATAAGGGACAGGTGGTAATATGATAAACCTGACGTGCGTGTCATGTACAACATAATTTACATGCCACGCTCATAGCACGCTCGCGGCCGTTTTGTTAGTTTCATATACACCAAACTTGGTATTCCCGCGACGTGACTGTATGACCAACATAAATAACAAATGGTAATATGGAAATCGTGAAGTGTCATGTGCACTTGCTTGCGAAGCTCATGGCCCGTTTCTCTAGTAGGATATTTGATATTGCGTGACGTGACTGTACAAAGAGCATAAATGGCAGGCGGCAACATGAAAATCAAGACATAAATGTCATGTACAACATGATTTACATGCCATGCTCATGGTGCGCTCGCGGCCATTTCACTTGCTTGATATACACCAAAATTGGTACTTGCGTAATCTGACTCTATGTTGAACATAAATTACAGGTCCTAACATGTTAATCATTACATGCATGTTATGTACCGCATGACTGGCTCCTTGCTGGCTGCTTCGCGTTACATCGATTCCCACAACGCGTAGGTTCTGCCGGTTTTTTACTAGGGGCTAACTTGTGCCCGAAACGTAAACGAAAGATGCTTGCCGTGTTGCTCTGAGGAGACCAAGAAGAATCATTCTCTGAGAAGTTATCGAGCGGTGCGTCACTTCTTCATCGCATCACGCACTGAGAAGGCACGCGCTGTCATGGCCTTTTCTTGTTTCATCATCGGGCTCTTGTTCTCTTGGACGGCGCGAAGCTGCGCGCGTAGTTTGAACATGGTATCTGTCTTGCGTCAATATGCAGGGGGAAAAAACGGCATAGGCTGCTAGTCCCTGCTTGCTCCGCATAGCATCGACTCCCACAATGCGTGTGATCAGCCGTATTTTTTTAACCATAATTGCATTGAAACAAGAAAAACCTAATACAGCCGCATGTGAAAGAGCTTTGGCGGAAACATATGCTGGGGTTCTAATGCTGCGTGCGTAATGAAGCAGATATACCCGCATGGGTATTTTGCAGCGGAAGAAGACGACGAAGACCGGTGCTGCCATGCATAGACTTAATATAACAGACTCTATGGGTGTTGCGATTGCTCCAGGGCATGTGCTGTTCGCGCACCTCGCAGTACTTGAGCGTGCAGTCGTTATATATTAATTTATGACAATAAACCTTGTCACACATGTGACAGTTTACCGTGTCCTAATATTTAGTGCGAGTAGATTAAAGGAAAATTCAATAGGGGCAAGAATTTGTGGTGGACGACTGTTTCAACAGCGTGACATAATGAAATGAATGTTGAAGTTCTCGTAATCCCCCCTGTTTTTCTGCAGGCGTCACGAAAAGAAAATGTTGCTCGGGCTGGATTTGCATCATTGTTCGACAAACTTTTGCTCGAATACGCAAAATTCTGAGAATTTCAATTCTAGATTATTAACCCGACGCAGCGAGCAGTCAAGTGAGTTGCAAGAATGTATGAACAATTGTCTTTCCGGCAGTAAAACTGCACTAAAATGAAGGCAGGGTCGCAGTAGGGGTGTCAGAAGCACATGAAACGAGTGAGGAGCTAAGTGGCCTTCTATGTTTCTATTTAGTTTCATCTTTCCTTCTTCCTCTGTTTCTTTGTTTTTCTCCCATCTCTCTGTGATTCCTGTCTTTTTTTGTCTGTGCTTATTTCCATTTCTTTTTTTTTGTCTCTTTTTATTCCTTCGTCTTTTTTTTCTCTTTCTGTCTGTCTCATTCTTTCCAATCTTTGTCTCACTCTCCCTCTCTATTTCTACGCTTGCTTCCTCTTCGCTTGTATCATTTTTTTCTCTTTTTTCTTTCTTTCTCATTCTTTGATTTTTTCCCCTCTTTTCCTTTCTCTCGCCGCTTTTCTTACTATTTCTCTCTTTCTCATACTTTATATGCAACGCTTTACTCCCTCTCTTCGTCGTTTCGCTCTCGTTAACCTCACTTCCCTTTTATACCCCTTTGCTATACGACAGTATATAAGGCTATGATATGTTTTGTTAGCGTGCCTTGATGGCCAAGTGGTTAGGACGCACAAGTTTGGATCGTGGGTACGCGGGTTTAAATGAGGAAAATTCATTTTGTTAAGATATTATCTCTCTTTATATCTTTTTTTCTGTCTCTGTGTTTTTTTTTCTTCTCTTTCTTTCTTTCTATCTTTCTGTACTCGTTCTCTCCTATCACTCATCACGGTTTTCACATGCCGCGCCGGAGAAATCGGCGCACGTGTTTTAGGAGCGAAGCAGAAGATGACGAAGAGTACTGAGAGAAAGAAGAGGGTGAAGAGATTACGTGGTGATTCATAATGATGTTCCATTTCCTTTCGCACTACCCGGTGCAACGAAAAGCTTTAAGGGCCCCACCCTTAAAAGTCGCACATGCGACTTTTAAATAGATGCGTATATTCCGTACTAATGAGGTATGCCCTCGCATATTTAGTTGATAACATTCATCTAGAAAGCGTAAGAGCGCACACCAATTTCTTAATGAGCAGCGCTGACCACGCGTTTAAATAACGTCGCAAAAATTTTTTCGCTCGCACCATTATCGCTTAAACAAACGTCACACACGACGTATGTTCATGTGCAGTTGCAACATGCACCGTCAGTATATGCTGGACCCACATCATGCCGTATAAACTGCCGTGAAAGCGTCCAGAATCGCTCCACTTGGTTTATAGCACCTAATTTCCATCAGACGGCAAAGTTGAACCACATGAAAGATACGCTGAACCTTGTATTCCCTCTTAACCCGTCGGAAATAATCACGCCGATACTTATTCAATAAAATTTACTACCCGAACGCAGTGCCTCGGTCAGCATGCATTAATTCAGCATCATCCTTTTCCTCACTTCGAGATCATACATGGTCCTCGCATGTTTCTTGCTCTAACACACTAACGCACTGGCAGTTATTTTTTACCTAAAACCTGCAAAGAATGAGACTCTATGCACTGTATGTTGTTTCCGTAAGTGTATATTTCTTGTTCTATTGAAAGCTGCGTTAGTTGACTACGTGTAATTGTAAAGCTCCTTGTTAATAATGCATCACACGGCATTTCGTTGCTGTATAAGCGTTATCTTTGCAAATTAGGTGCATATGTATTATTCTAACACAACTAATTTATTTTCATAACTGTTGGTAAAGAGATTTATTTGACGTAGTAATGTTATTTTTTTTAGTTTACAACGAACTTTGCCTGATTATATTCGATCCCCTGACCACGTGTGTAAGGTATTAGGAGATTTGCCCACCAGTATGAACGCAATAGTTGAAAATGATGTTTGTGTTGGCTGCCATCATTTAAGTATTGCAAAAATATTCGTTATGGAACGTCCTCAGTGAGTTAACAGGATATTTCATTGTTACTTTATAAGAAACATTTCCTGTGCACTCATATTTTTGCCTTATTTTTATATAGCCTCTTCAATCTACGATGTATACTTACTCCGATGGTACTGTAAATCAATAAATGAATAAGTGGTCTCACGTCAAATATTTTTTTAAACTACAACGAAAAAAGTATCAGGTAGCGAGAAACCTCCAGCAAACGCTGTGAGTATTCAAACAAGAGGGATGCCAGCTAACATTATTTGAGCTTAAAAACGACACAATGAAAACCAAGTGCGAATGTATGTTTATATTATCTATAGGATGTTTTGGTCATATTCTCCGTTCATGCGCACACACAAGATATTTGTGGAAAGTGCTCGGCTAATAAGAAGAAGACTAAAGTGATGGCACAAATAAACAAGCAACAACTTGCCTTACACCGACATGGACGCCTCATACAGGCACATCTCTCAAGTCGAAGACGAGTCCTTTTCTAAGACGCAAACAGATGTTGCCACACCGGTGCGTACCCTGCCGGTATTTCAAAATGCGATCGTACTGCCGGCAACGTTTCGCCAGCTGACGTGAAAATAACCGCCGTGTGGTCGATGCCAAGAAGAACGGGCTCCAGTGCTTTCAAGGAGCAAAAAGCCACGGCGTATTGATCTGACCAACTTCCGCCCGCGGCTGCAACCTCCCAGGCGCGAAGACTCTGGCTCTTTCACACAATCACGCGGAGAATGTTTGCCCCGGAATTGGGGCCGTGTCTGCCATCGGCGGCAGATGGCGCGAGGCTGTGTTTTTGTATGCCAGCCTTTACCGGCATCGCTTGTGGCTCACGGCTCAAAACAAGAAAGCAGGCATCACAGGACGTGTCTGAGTTAGTTCTGGTAAACAAAGCTGCACATTATGGTCTCCAAGAAAGGAATTTCCTCGTGTGTACTTTACAAAGACAGTTTGACCTTATTATTTCCGTTTCGTAGGAACCGATGGCAGACCAATCCCTAAAGATTTCTACCCACTTGAAGAGAAAGAAAACCCAGTAGAGAATTGAAGATGACTCTAATTCAATTTCGTTTGAGGCAAGACAGTAGCACAATATATTTTTAAATGCGAATGCATTTCTTAGTCGGGCTATGTCAGGCGGCGTTGTCCGCGGCGGTGTCCGCGCGCCGGCAGGTGTTATCTCTCCGCTCTCACTCCCTCTCCCATAGCAACAGCTGCGGGCGCGCGCGCTTATCCTCGCCCCTAGCAACCGGAGCATGTGGTGCGAGAGAGTGTAGGAGCAGTGCTTCGCCACTCCTTCTCTCGCCGTTCGCTCTCTCTCCTCCCTGCGCCCCACTCTCCCGTCCGCTCGCGCCTCACTCTCGACCGTTCGCTGGCTGGGCGCCTCTCAAGGCATTCGCATTTCCTCACGATTCCCTTCGGGGATGTGGGGGGAATTTTTCTGCCTGTCGCTTTTACTGGTTTTTGAATCAGCGCGATAGTTGATTACATGTTTCAATAATTGCTACCCTTAACGAGCATATCTTCTTCCTGTGCCCACTCTTTGCCGTATTTTCGCGCAAGAAATTTTCGGAAACCCTCCTACCTTCACGCAAGCAGGTGCTACATAGTCTACAAGAAATTTCATCTCAAACACCAGACGGTTGTTGTGCGGTGGCTAAGTGAGCGTGTGACGTTTGCTGTAGGGCAACATCACCTTTGGTTCCTTGACCTGCAGATACGTTCGCAATTAGGCGAAAACGTCGTAAAAGGAGTTGCGCGTGCAGCGTTAAATGCAGTTTGATGAACCAGAGGAGGTGAAAACTAATGCGGGGAACCACTGCCGCAACGACCTCCTTCATACTCCACTATGAATTTTGGGGAGATTATGGCCTTTTAGAGTTTGTGTTTTGCCTAATCGAAAGTACCGTTGTACACTCAGGGCCCATACTTCCTTTTTTTCTCGACTACTTTGTACCTTGGGGGCGAAAAACATGAAACATATTGAGAGGAAGCGTTGCATCTAGGTCACCTCGAGTACACCATAACTGCTCTTACGAGGCAGGAGAGGATAAAATTTATTGACGTGGTGCTTTTGGGACGCAGCATGAACGTCTATGACTCTAAGCAGCAAAATCTTTATTTTGGCCAGTCATTTGTCAACGAAAATGTCGCCTATCTTTCAGGCAAGCGCAATGCTTACATATTATTATGCGCTTGAAGAGGTCAACAAGGTCTTCCATATACATGGCAAACGTCTCACTGTATTTTTGTGCTCGAACGTGTTTTAAAGAGGGCAAGGTGCGTATGGCAGGGCGGTGGAAATCTCTAGTGGATGACTTCTTGAAATCCCACCGGTTCTGAAATCCACTTTGTTGTTCATACAGGACAGGTGTGTCACGTTAGATCGAAAAAAGTTGACTTTAATCGTTATCCACTTGTCATCCCACTCGCTGGAGATTATCCCACTTGTGTGCGCTCGCTCTTACACTCTAAACACGGCTACCTATAATGTAACTTTTGGGCGTAAAAAGCATAAAAGTTACAAGGGGGGTTTATTTTTATGTTTTCGTTATTTTGTGGCGTCTACAAGTTACAAAACCCACATTGCGAGCAATGCGTAGGTTACCAGCGCGAGAAGCGCAGTGTAACCTGCCCGTAGCAACCTATGAACAACTCAGTTACTTATGTGTACACAGCCTCGCTGCTTCACTCGCCTAAAAAAAAGAAAAGATAAAAGCATGGGCGAAAGCATACCGCGGCTGCGAGCGCGGGTTCTCCTGACCGCTTGGCGCTCGGCTGCGTTCGGCGCCATGAAGTCTAGACGGCGGGAAGGCACCACCGCTGGCGCAGCGCACGCGCACCGCGTGCGAAGCGGTGCGCAGCGCCGAATCACCCGAGCAGCACGCGTGAGGTAGAGTGCCTCGATGCGCTCGTTCGCCTCCGCTCCGTTCAGGGTGGACACAAGCGCGCCGTCTGCTACAGCGGTCGCCATTACTGATCCCAATCGTCAATGCGCGCACTGACAGCGCGCGTATTCGCAGCTTTTTGCTCACGAGTAAAGACACTTTGGGCTGGACTTGCCTTCGCAAACGCATAATCATTTACGGATGTTGCTAGTTATAGGTTTGTAGGCACGTATCACAGCAAGTAATCGAATGTTTCGCGCCTAAAGGTGTTGCAGAACGTAATGACCCTCACCGCCGGCGCGGCCGCTGGCGGCGGCTGAGTGTTGCACAGCTTCTTTGGATCACTGAGAACTGGAGGCATCACTATTCACTTTTATACTTTGCGGGTGTATATGTTCGTGTATTTATTTATTTATTTATTTATTTTTACACCGCATACAGACATCATTCCCCAACATGCATCAGCAGTGATAAATCTGCTGACGTGAGAACCCTAAGGTTTAAATTACTCGCTGTTTAGCTAAATCTCGCGCGCAGGTTCCGAGGCTGCTGTTTTGATGTGACCGATTGCCGGATATATTCGTCCTCGTGTCCTCCTATTGAATGCCTTTCCATTTCGAGAAAATACCAGCGAAAATGCGGTAAGCATCACAATGTCGTTTAGCGATCGCAGCGGAAACGACTCTACTCTGTGATGCTTCAGTTTTTAGGAGCGAACCTCCTTAAGCTCTCACGATGTCCGTTGTCACCGTCGGACCGAAACACAGCTGTTACATATACCGTACAAAGAGCGTTCATAGCCCGCATATGATTTAAAAATAGACCGTACTCTGTCCATCCGTCCCAGCATATATCCGTCCATCGGCCCGGGCGTCCATCCGTGCATCTGTCAGTCCCCCCCCGTCCGTCCATCTGTCCGTCCGGGCGTGCGTCCATCCGTCCGTGTATCTATCCGTGCGTCCATCCCTCCGTACGTCCGTGGATCCGACCGTCCGTCCATATGTGCGTGCGTCTGTCCATATCTGTCCGTCCTTTATACTAGTCGGCGACTTCAACGTAGACAATATGGACCTTAGGACCTAGCTTCGCTCCGTCATCAGCATTCACTTCGTGGATCTGCAGCCATTTTTTTCAGCGCAGCAAATTCCGCGTTGAAATTAATGACCGTGTATGGTACACAAAGAGCGTTCCTTCAGGGAGGTAATTCTGGAAAATTATTCCACCGGATAACGAAAAAAATTTTTTTTATTTGTCGTTTTTGTTCCGCAAGAAAACACAACTCGGAGTGAATAGTTGCAGTTCATTACAGACGCGACAATATTCGTAATCACACGTTCATGCATCAAAAAGAAGAAGAAGAAGAAGGAGATGCCCGCGACAGCGACAGTACGATTTCCAAGCACACCCCGAAAACAACGCCAAATTTATGAGAACGGTTCTCAACGTTCGAGGCACCAACACGCAGTCAAAACCACACACATAACTTGTAATGGTGTTGCTAGTAATATACACGCTGTTTTAAAAATCATCCCAAAAGTACCCGACGTGCTTGCAATACTCACGCTGCATAGACGAGAGGCACTCGTCGGCTGCCACTTGTCACGCTTTATTATCATTGTCCATAAAAGTATTCTTTTAGGATCCCTTGGGAAAGAAAACATCTTCCATCCATTCCTAGAATGGTTCGTGCACTGTGGCACGCAACATCCAGTCATCTTGCGGGACTCGCGACGAATCAGACGGGCGACAAGGCGGCAGGCGCCGCGTGCACGCTTAAAAAGAGCGCGGCGTGGGGTAAAACATGGCGGACGCGCGAGGCGAGGCGGCGTCGACCCTTTCAAAGAATTGGCCACACTCGGGCGCGCGCATCGAGGCACTCTAGCGTGAGGCTCGCCGTAACGCCGTTTTCTGGCGGCGGTTGCGAACTTTGTTCGCCATTCGCTTCCTTAGGTGTGTGTGCGCTGCGTTAAAACCGGTGATGCGCTGAGCAGCAGAGACATGTGGGGTGTGCTGCATGGCAGCTGCAACGAAACTTCTTGTGAGTGTCAGCGCTGCGTCGTTTTTTGTTCACCGGACGACTCCACAGCAAGCGCCATTCTTTGCGACTACTGCAACTACTGCCCAACGGCTGATGGCCGAATAACTGAGTTGGGTAAGTGGCGTTTGTTCCATATTCGCAATGCCCATAGACTGTCACGCCCCTAGCGGAATTTAGGAGCGTCCTCTCATGGATGATCAGTAGACGACACCATAGCAGCCCTACGCAGTCGCGCACTTGTTCGGCTGTGTTAGCAGGAAAGAAACACTACGAGTTTGCATGTTTCCTGCTTCAGTGAACAAACCGGGCCCTCCGTGACACGATAAATATGACTCGTTCTTTCGAGACGCGAAGTTTTCGTGAAAATAAGTGCCAACTCGCGCGTTCAACGATGACCCACATCGTACAAATATCAGCTTCGCGAGGTTTTGTGTAGCCACGTAGGTTAGTTAAACGCTGTCGTCTGACCTTCTCAGTTGAAACTCACCTTGTTTTACTTGCATATAGAATTCGTCAGTGTCCTTGTAGTGCATGAATATAACATTGTAGGCGGGAAGTCGCGCGAGCTAGCGATGTATAACTGAGTAATCTCAAATTGGCCAGCGCTGCGCCGCTTATTTTTGTACGTTTGTTGATAGATGGCAGCACTCTGCAAGCGATTTGTTTGTTGACCGGTGTGAGAGCATGTGAGAGCAAGAAGTTCTGTGCACCTAGATAACGTTGTGACGAGGACTAATCGAAGTCGTTCGGCGGAGGAAATTCTTCAGATTGCTTTCACCAATGATGTTAAGAGGAATCATCTTGGCGACGAGGATTTTTCACTGGACGGAGAAGGCTGTGAAAGCGTGTGTGTGTGTGTGTGTGAAGGAGTGTGACAGCGACGATGAACGATCAGCTGCTAACTCACGAGGAGCGAGTTGCACTTCACGACCCCTCGCGCGCTAATGTTTTTTCACGCTCGTAAGTCACTTTGATTGTATTTAATGTATAGTAATCCTTCAGCGAGATCAAAATTAAAACATAGTTTTTCTTGTACATTGCACGTAGCGCAGTTATTGTGGATATTATCGAGCGCCGCATTCCGCCAAAACACTCGAGTTCGGAACAGGGAAGCGAAATGGTTAGAGCGATGAAACGTGCAGTCACGGCCACAATCCACGCCTATCGGCTCACTTCTCCTGTGCTTCACCGGTACCTTCCGATCGGCATAGTTGCTCGACGCATTTTCGCAACGTCGAAGAATTCGTCGTTGCGAAAAGCATACGTGCGTGTTCTTTTCGATATTCATGTTTCGATCGTGCTGATCGAACCTGCGGCATCCCAGTGCAGTGAATCGCGCACGGCTTGAGTCTGAGCATGGCTGTGACACAAGCGCTACTAAATAGGATGTTAAATGCTTGTGTTCCGTTGAAGAAGCAACTCCGCGTTCCTGACTGCGCAAGTAATGACGACGGCGTATGTTTGCAAACCATCGCCACGTTAAACATTCGGTCCCGTGCAGCAGCGATGACGCTACTCGCTAGCGGCCTACCACTGCGGCAAGTCCGTCAGGCAGGCTCGGTACACAGTAGCTCGGAGTGCCGTTCAGGTAATACGTCAATTCTAGTTCATGAAGTTTTCTGCAGCACGCACAGGATTTCGCACAGCATCGCTTATGCACGGTAACGGAGCTGAAATATAACCTTTCACACGGCGGCAAATAATTAGGTGGCGAGCTTCCATGGTTTGAGAAAGCATTTCGGTCTCATATCCATTTCAGTGCAGCTCATGACTTCATCCGGTGAAAGTGGCACGGGCCGTACGTACGCACGTCCTATCAGTTCCTATGCTAACAAACTGATTGACCCTCCATCGGGCGCCATCTTGAATCGTACAGCGCGCCACATATAGTTCGTGGGCATTGCGAATACACTTCAACGGCGTATGCTAGTTTCAACGACGTACTAATTGCATGCTCATTTTGTCCTGTTAATAAAGAAAGCCCGCGAAATATACGCCGTACCAGGGCGCTGTCCATGGAGCTCCTCCTGCATGTTCCTGGCTAGGCACGGGAGTCGAGGTTCCGGCCTTGGACTACAGATACCTGGCGTGGCCCCTGCTGTGTCGGCGTGCGGAACAGGGAGGACCGGTTCCTGATCACCGCCGCCTCATAGGACGGCATAAGGCCGTGGACGGACGCGAGGCCTAACAGAGGCCTTGTCTTCGTGCCGAGGCCGCACACGAGACGTGTGCCACCTGCGTGCCCGGGAGCGCCTTCGAGAAGGGTCGTCGCAGCGCGTGAAGTGCTGCCTCCTGAAGACCACGTTGTCTACAACCCGTGAGATCTCGTCGTTTCACTTAGATCGAAGATCCTGCTGTTAGGACTTTGGGTTTAAGTGTGTTTAGCTCTGTGAATGTTCGCGTGTCGTGTACCTCACTGGAGTCCTTTGTTGTTTGAATCTTACTCGAGTGTCTTCTCTTGCCGTTCGTCCCGTTGACCGCACGCACGCAAACGTGACGAACCACTCTATCGTTACAATGATAAAGAGTGGTGCTCGCAGGGCCGAAAAAGAAGACGAGGTTAGAACGGGCCCTCCATGTCTGAGTCAGTCTTTCTCGTTCTTGGTGCGCCATGAATTGATTAATTTACTTACTGACCACCTGAGAGTGCACTAAATTCGCCTTTCTGATTCATAGTGACGCAAGATTTTGAGGAGAGAGGTGTTTTCTTGAGAGCAGTTTCAAGCTTTAGCTTCCTTTTCAGCAGGGCATGTGCATCATGTCCTCATGTCACACAGGCCGACTTCGGCTGTACATTTGCGGAAAGTACTGCACATGAGGGTTTGAGGGCTTAATATATCATGAACAAAAAACAATCGCCTCACTCTGTTGTATATTTTCAACTATATACCATGCAGGAGTGAGTATTGGTTATTCTTTTATAGCAGCCCTTTTATGATTGTAGGTTTTGTATTAGCGCACTACTTTCCATACGTAAACAGCACAACGTCCGGTTAACAATTCCTCCTGGAGTACCTGCCTACTGAGGGCGCTACTAACACTGTAAGATGTGCCTGTATTAAACCTGTAAAATATTCCAAGTGGAAGATCTTAATTCAAGACTGATGATACACTCGGTAAGCAAAGTGCAGTCGCTTTGAGTTGATTTTGATAGGATAATCATGAATAATGGATTGCCCTACGCAGCGTGGGCGTACGAATGCAGGACGGCATTTTACGCCCGCCTACGTCTGCGCAATTCTGAGGAACATCCAGACTGCTTCAAGATATTCCGAAAGTTGATGCCTTACCCAACAAATCTACTTACGCATTCTGGTCTCTGCATAATTCATCCAAGTTTCCCTGAATATTTCCTGGACATTTCGTCTTTGAGTTGTTTTGAGCCTACACATAACTTTTCTTATTAGGGTTCTTTGATGATAATCTTCATATTATTGTTGCCTACGCTACGAGTGTTATTTTCTGACCTTTTATTTATATCTATAATTTCTTATACAGTGAAACCTCGGTGATACGAATCTCAAGGGACCAACAAAAATATTCGTATCACCAGAAAGCATGTAAAATTAGCGTGCTACAAAAGATAGCTGGCGTACATTTTCATTTACTGTTTTTCAGGACCGCAGCAACGTCAGGAAGAACTCTGAATGATTGTCAGTCAAGTTTTTAGATGTCGGCAATCAAAACAGCACTTGTAAATATACGGCCCGTATGTGCGTGTCTAATTAATGAACAAGGTGCGTTGGCACCCGCGATAGCAGTAGCCCCTTCCAAATTTTAGTATGCTTTCTCATGACATTGGAGCACCGCGGCGAAAGTAACGGAAGAAGCGCTTTGACGCGGTAAATCAAGGCCACAAAATTTGAGAACCACGGTTCTATGTTATGATTTTGTTATCGCGGAGGTGTTGGGGATGTCTTTTGGGAGATTTACAGCCGTGCCCGCACGACCTCTGACGATTTGACCTCTGACGCACCGCGATTCTGACGATTTGGCGGTGCGGCGCGCATGCCCGCGCTTGCGTTCCCGCGATCGCACGTACTTGGCGCGCCTTCCGCGACAGCGGGGACAACACCTCTTCGTACCTGGGCGGTAGCGTACGTTCGTATCAAACGTCGCGGGGTGAAAATTGGTTCGCAACAACCGTACTGCATTACATTGTAGGTCAATGGACCTTCGCCGGGACCAAAGAAAAATTCGTATCACCCCGAAATTCGTATGAGCTGTGATCGTATCACCGAGGTTTCACTGTAGCAAGTTCCTTACTTCACAAACGTAGTGGGGATGCTAATCTACTTGGTATCCTTCGTTATGACACATTGACA
>JALIZH010017122.1:0-37448 GCA_030522465.1 Rhipicephalus appendiculatus | reverse complement strand
CACGTTCTGAACTCGGTGGTAATGAAAAGATGCTAGGTGGTCCTTGATTGTATCATGGGTAGTTGTCGTAGCTTTAGTTGAGGTAGCACTTATATGGACCGTCTCGACGTGTTTTGGCCGCCGTTGGAGTCTCGTCGAGTATAAAATCCCAATTAATAAGCTCCCCTAGTGCATCGTACGTTCTACCCGCAGGTAATAAACGCGCGAGCGGGGGTGACGAACGCAGCTGAAGCAAAGATCAAACAAGCCGGCCCGTCTCTGTCGCTTCGAGGCACATGCGATAAGGCTTCCCCGCCTGTTAGACCAGCCGTCGAATGCTCAAGCGGAGTGGAAGCGCCCCGTCCATCTTCAACGGGCGTGAGAAAACGCGAGGGGGGGGTGGTCACTTGAGCAGCAACAGCAAGAATTGATTTTACGAGCGCGGTCGTCGCTGGCCCGCGCGTTATCTGGCCATCTTGGCAGCGATCAGAGGGCGTCTCGACGCAATGAGACGGTGCGAAAGGTGGGCCTGGAGCGGCCGTATTCTTCTACACCAGCGTTTTGTAGAGTTGCTTGAGATCGGATTCAAAAGAGTTATCTGCCAGCTTCACTTCGCATAACATTACAATTTGTTGCTATCGCATTCATTGCTTCACCCTTACGTTGAAACTGTGACTTTTTGTGACAGTAAATGAGACAGAGCACAGAATGTAGATGCCGCATGGTCGCGTATCTTTCCATCCCCGTCTTACACACGCACGGTCACCTAAATCTTTCGTGTAAATGCGCACTGTTCATATGCATATGCCTTGATTCTGAAAAAAAAGAAGAAAAAAAAACATGGCTGATCCCTGTCATGGGAATCGGTAAAACGCGAAAGTGCTAAACAAAAAAGTACAAACTTTATTATTTTGAAGTGTCGCGACGGCCGGCGTGTGTATTTGAAATAAATGTTTTCTAAACCATTTTTCTACCAAAAAATAAGTTATACGTAATTTTTTCTGCCCACCGGTGATCACGAGGCCGAGCCTTCTGAGTGCCACACACAATCGTACATGTTCTTCAAGTACAATATTCAGCCTCCTACTATTTCACGACGCTACAGAAAACGAAAAAAAAAAAGTTTTGTTATAACCTCGACGATGCTTTCCCGAGCAACATAAACAAGCAGATCAGCGGCGTGCGCCTATCCTTCCGAAAAGTGGAATTCACTGGCGTTATCCTATATGCTTGCCACCATGTTCCCATCGCATTGGTACCATGGAATGACTTCAAAAGGAACCCCCACAAGTTCGAAGCCGAGAATTCCCTGCGCGCGCTAGCCTCCGAAGCTGCCGGCGGCAGGTTGGCTCGGAGCGCCCCCCACCAAGCTGCGGCGATAGGTAGCAACAACCCCCCGTGCGCAGGCCGTAAAGGAAGGAGCGAGCGCGCGCCTCCAGACCGGCCGTGACTGGAGGCGACTCCAAACCAGAGCAGTTCCCAGCCCGGTGCACCTAAATCGCATCTACCCCGAGCGATAGACAGATGACTCGTGTAAGCTATGTATCATGCAACACGCCACCCTAGAACACATTTTATGGGAATGCGGGATAATACAGGATGAAAATGCGGTCTCCTCAGAACAGCTTGGGGCATGGTAGAAAGCCGCGCTGATCAGCTGAGATTGACAAGATCAAATATGGGCCGCTAGCAGGGACCGAACCTGCGACCTTCGAATAACGCGTCCGATGCTCTACCAACATAGCTATAGCGGCGGCCATCTCTCCGTCCGATTTATAGGGTATATTGGTCAGCTGCCAGCTCGTAATAGGATCACGTGCTACGTGACGCCAACAGGCAGCAAAAAGAGTGTTCCACACTCGTCGTCATGGCTACTGGCGGCGCTGACTGATACTCACACGTGTAAATGCACATATATACTTTATAAAACGGACGGAGGGATGACCGCCGCCGTAGCTCAGTTGGTAGAGCATCTGATGCGTTATTCGAAGGTGGCATGTTCGGTCCCTGCTAGCGGCACGTTATCTTTTCGTTCACTTTTCTTTCTTGACATTTACATTAAAATTACTGCGAATAAAAATCCTCTGTACTTTCCTTAGCATCACTGTCTGTTAGTTCTCACATTTATTGAGGAACATTGAAATAGCTGGTCGACCTCCGCTGCGCATTGTTCTTTTAGGGCTAGAAGCGATGCACTTTTCAGCAAACCAAATGTTCTTCGAGCGTTTCTATCTATCTATCTATCTATCTATCTATCTATCTATCTATCTATCTATCTATCTATCTATCTGTAGCAACGGAACCAATCTTGCTGCCATCACTGCTTATCACTTCACGACACAGCTACACTGTTAAAAGTGTCCGTGAAATCGACGAACAAAGTCTACGTAATCTTGAAGGATGTCTTTCCGTTGATTCAAATATACAAGTAACCGCCCTAAATAAAAAAATAACATGCCCTGTTTTTTGAGCAACGGAAAGTGTCTCCGTTTAATGGGCCAGTTGCAAAAGGTGTAAAAGTTGGCTTCCCTCTCTAATTAATGTTTTATTTAGTTCTAATTAATGTGGTGGCTTCCCTTTAAGTTATTTTCCAACCAAAGGGCTCTGGTTACCAGGCTACCTTTCCAGACAAAGTTCTTTGGTGGAAAGCATGGGCAACGTCTGTAGGTATATGTATATATAGCACATTCTCCGCGTGGATAGGTTCCCTTCTTTAATGGTTTTTTTATAAGTTCGGAGAACACTTGAGTCCCGGGCTGTCTTTATGGCATCCTGTCGTTGTATCATGTCGCTTGGCGTCACGCAGGCAAAACTATGTATACCTTGGCCATGTATAGTATAGCCATGTGGAAGGGAGGGATAAAGCTCAGCATAGCCATGTGTGTCATGAAGGCACAATACATGTCAAGCATAGTAAAGTAGAGAAAGGGTTTGGGAAAGAGAAGAATATGAGTAGAAAGGAAAAGAGAGGGAGGGTAAAGCATAGCATCGTAATGAGTAGTAAGTGAGGTCGTTATGAGTAGTAGAGTATAGCGAGGGGGGGGAAGAGAACAGAAAGCAATGGGGAGTGATGTAAGGGTGAGGAGGAGGGAAAAAATGAGGGGACGGTAAACAGCATAACCATGCGTAGTACCGTATTGGCCTCGAGGGCCACCACTGGAAACGCCGGCACCACCGTCGGCGTCACGTGCTTGGCAGGATCACGCGGTCTCGGCGGCCGCGTCGGCTGCTTGCGGAGCGCTGCCGCGTGCTTTGTAAATGAGTTTCAAGCTCCACCTGCGCTGCGGTCGGTACGAATGCGGAGGTTTTCTCGCATTCTGAACACAACTGAACCGAATGTAACAGGAGTGGCTGCCTCCGAAAGCGATGAACATGGTGATCTTACTGCTCGGTGCCGTAGTGCCGGACGTACGCAACGAAGTCCGGTATAAGCCTGCACCGATGCCCGTGGGACAAGAAACTGCGTGAAGAGTGCGTTGAGTTCCTAAGAACAGGCAAGCAGCGATCGGCTACGAGTAATGTATACAACAAGCACTTCCGCGACGACGATTTTCGCTACTGCGTCGGGGCTGTGATGTTGAGTAGCAGAAAGTGCGCACTGCAACGATCGTTCGCGCGCGCTTCCCGTAGGCTAATGGTGCTTATCTACCGCAGTATGAAAAAAAAAGCGCTGCCTTTTGCATCCTGCGATACCATTTCAGAACGTTCCTGTGCGACCTCTTGATCGTCGGCCCCGTGCTCTGTGTCTCCAATATGGGCTGCAGATACTTGAGTGACTGTTTAGATACGTTGGATTTAAAAGCTCGCAAGGTTCCTTGTACATTCCAATAAGATGACCGGAAGGCGAAAGCCACCTTCTTCTCCCTCTTGTCAATGTGTTGATTTTCCCCGCCCCACTCCAAAAGCTTCGTGCACCTAACGAGGTTTTGCACTGCCTCCGTGATCGGCCCACCGATCACGGAGGCTGTGCAAAGCCACCATGTCGTCTGAACACGTCATCATGTGACATCACTTTATGTGGCGTCATGGCGACATCATGACGTCTTCACAAATTTGGCCAATCTGTGACGTCATGATGGCCACATATGGGGACGTCATCACGTGATGGTTATTTTTTTTTTTTGCATTACTCCTGCCGGCGCTGAGGAGGCGGGATGCCAACGGTCAATCTTCCCTTTTGATGAGGCAGCGAAGGTTTTCGCCTTCATAACCTATATTCGACGTTTGCTGGTGGATGCACATAGCGATCGAGTCAAATGCTGCGGCTGATGTGTGCTGCATTTATGTTGGCAATAACATTCTTTCGGTCAATCGTGCATTCTCATGACGCAAACGCTACGTGCTAAAAAGCCCAAATTTACTTTTGCCACTCTCAAACTCAAGTTGGGCCTATCCAATTAACCCCATGCAATTTTTTGTAGCCTTATTTATTTATGTGGAAAAGATGCCGCGCTGTTGACGTTAGACTCGGCATACTTCTCTTATTGCTGGGCAACTCGCCGCATAATGCTGGGCATTAAAATTTTGCATTTCACTCTTTACGTGTTTTTACTGCTTTGCAGCTGCAGGTTGCTGCAATAACTTCCCTTTCTTTCACCGCTGTTTCAAGTCAGGTCGGTCCTTGTTCGCATCGACGTTTGCAAAGCAACTGCGGCGAACGTTACTGTATTTTCATGTATATGCTACTACATGTCCTCGTAGACCACTTCTTTTCCATGAGCAATCTCGAAGTGGTGAAGCTTTGGTCCATGAATTTGTTGATGGCAGAGAGCGGCAAGTTCAGTGGAATGCAATGGGAACTATAATTAACGTATTAAAAAAAGGCATCGCTTTTTCTCACGCTTTGTGTGACTACCAAACGAAACGAACACACTGAAATAACAGGAGCAGCGGCAATTGCTCGCTTAGAAGAGCGACCTATATGCAGTGCGAGGCAACATGTCAAATGACATTGAAATATACATTAATTTTGACAAAAAAAAACGAAAAAAAAAACGTTGACTCGCCGGGACGGGTCGTAGTTGTAACAATAACTAGCGCAACAATAGCTTTTGTGTACTCACAAATTCTCATATTTTGCGGCCTAAAGTTCACGGCGCGGCACCAAAAACGCTCGTAGCGAAAGCGAAACCATCAATACGAACATATACATGCAGACGCTCATACATGCAAAAGCTCCGTCGGTCGCCGCGAACCCGTGCGATCACTGGCTTGAGGCTTCTCTCTGTTATGCTCCATTTAGGTATACAGGCGTCTACTCTAACAAAATGTTTCACATAGTTTGTACTCAGCGACTGACTACATTTTACGCCAGAAGCCGGTTCAGGGGTCTCATCGCGGCGACCGCGTGAAGCGGGCGCTCCGTTTTCTGCAAAGAGACAGCGACTGTAAACTATGTTGTGTTTTCGTCGAAAATTATTATTTTAACAGTACAGAACATATTTCGTTTCGAAAGTACGCACAGAAATGTCCTGGAGCGCTTCCGCGAGGTGTTTTGTAGGCCGCCGACTGCAAATCTTATGGGGAGCGCGCGGCGGTATCCTGCCTAGCACGCAATCGAGGCGCGCCCGATAGAGGGCGACTCCGTAACTCCTCGAGGCCAATAGCGAGGGGGGAAACATAAGTGTGGGGGAAAACTAGGGAAAGGAGTGGGTGGTAAACCATAGCATAGCCGTGTATAGAACAGTATAGCAACGGGGTGAGAAAGTGAACTGAGGGTGAGGAGGATAGAAAAAGAGGAGGGGAGGGTAAAGAATAGCGTATATGCGGGTGTAGTTTATTGAAGAACAGTGCGATTGAGTGAGGCCGACATAGGGGTCAAAACGAAATATAGCTCGTAGACTCATTGAACCTTTGTTTATTGTGTAAAGTGCATTCATAAAGAGACTGCCTGTCAAAGGCCACACAGTGGTGGAACTACAGAGAAAACCTCCTATATATAGAACTCGGGTAAATCGAATCATCACTTGCATAGCACTGTCTTCGAATACGACAATGCTTTAACATCAATTAATATGAAGATCTACAGCCACATCGAACAAAATTAGCCGGAGCATTTGATACATCAAATACATCGCACAGCATGAAACGCCCAAAGAAGTCGGCTTTCCCTCTCAAGAGCCTGTCTTTTCCTCACGGAAAGGGACTTTCCCGCGTGTCCCCGGGTGACACTCCCGTATTTTTGTGAATTCGATATATGCGGTTTGACTACCCGTGAAGGCGATACAATGAATTCTCGAAGAGAAATCTACTGTGCCTGCTTTTAAGGGTGTCGGATAAAATGGCACCAAGATTTTCTCGCGCCTCATCGACGAGACTTCGAACATCTAGCTAAAGGTATACGCTACACAAACATAAAATAAGTCGTCCTGAGAGGTACCAACAAGTGAAACAGGCGATGTTCGTAAGCATAGGCGGGCGCAGGGTTCACCTTCAGGGGAGGGGAGGGGGGGGGGGGCGAAGGTTCGTCGCAGTGCCCCCCCCTCCCTATTATGCCAACATATGGGGCTGGCTATGCACCCCCCCCCCCCCCCCCTGGCTCCCCGGGGGGCACGCCTGTTTGTAAGTGCACCCGTTCGTTTCTCCAAGTGCACCCGTTCGTTTCTCCAACCACAAATGCACCGGACCTACCGCACTTCCTCCTAACCTCACCAACCAACCTTCGCAACTCCATGTTTCGTTTGTAAAAGTTCGTCGCTCTCTCTTTTCGAGCCATCCTTTCTCATGAAACTTGTATCTGCAGCTACGACTGATTAATACAAAGGAAAAAAAATATGGGCGTTGGAGGGGGGGTAACGATTGACACTTCGCGATAAATATGTACCGGTGCGCTTCTCGTTCTCTCCCATCGCGATTTACGTCCCTTCAGATAAATATGTTTTGTGTGCATGCGCGCGTGTGTTCTTTCCGTGTTTCAAAGCCGCTAGGCTAAGCTCGCGTTTGATGGAAGCGGAGCAAGGTAGCAAGGGCAGAACGGGGACGATCGTCACAGCCGGCGAGATTCAGCGTGTCTCGAAGCATCACACAGGTCAGCCCGACAAGGTCAATAGGGTGGCAAAAGAGCACGATAAAGAAGGGGAGAAGAGGGAAAACAGAAAACACGAGGAGGCTGCGCTCCACAACTCAGTTCAAATCACCCGCTGCAATTTAGCCAATCACTTTAAATCAAATACTGCGTGCGGGACCATGTCTAGCACAAAAAAAAAAACAAATAAAAAAATAAATAAGTTTGCTCCATGCTTGTATAATTATAATGTCTGTTGATATTATGTGTGTTTATTATTGCTGTCAGTCATCGACTGGGGATATATTGTATTGCAACGTGCATGATCCAATCACTTCAAACCAAAACCACACGTGCGGAACTACGTTAGAGTGTCCAAAGCGAAGCCAGAATACATGGAAGGATTGAGGGGCCTTTCGCAGTGAACTCCCGCGCCGCGGCGCTGCCGTGCAGGACCCGTGGGCTTCCTCCGAGGTGGAAGCCGCGTCAAACCAGCGAGCGTCTGCCTACGTGCCCGATATTTGGGCCGCTATTAGCCAACATTGCGGTAATTTGGGCAATATTTAATACTACGTCATTGCAATATAACACTGCAGCGACTCACTGCATAGAGAACGCGTTTGTGTGTTTTGAAACGGGGATTTTCTATATTTCCTTTCAGCTCATTTGTCACCGCCATCGTCCGCACTTACGGGCCCGTTTGAGCGAAGCTGCTTAATTTAGTCTCGTGTGGAATGACGAACGTAAATGTGCAGCAGAAGAGAAATGTGCAGCAGAGAATAAGCTGGAGATCACAAAGATAACCTCGAGAATTAGCGCAGCACATATACGCTCGTAGTAAATGGCTATCTCATGCTAACGCGATTGCACCCTTTATATCGTTTCTTTAATTTCGTGCGTTCAATTTGTTTTAATAGGCTGCCTCCCGTACTCTGCTGTTTCATGCGACGCCTTTTCATGCGAAGTGGAAGGTGTCCGTCGGCGTGGCTGCGGTTTCCAAAAGCAAAAATAACTCGCGTAGCTCTCGCGCCTCGTTCACTTGGCAAGTTGGTATACACGAAAATTGGCATGAAGGGGCATCAATGTATCACTAATTTGACATGCTTGATCATTTGCGTAATGACCGACTAATGATAAAAATTTCGCAGATCCCAAAGTACCATGGGAATCGATGTTATGCGAAGCATGCGGAGGCAAGGTGACTGGGTTTTAATTTTTTTTATTGAGCGAAACGATACGAAATGGACGTTAAAGATATGTGCAAATGTTGTACGCACAGATATACGTTCAGCAGTCGCATACGTTTCATATGACCAGTCCTTTACAGTTGCGTAACGATGCCAACAGAAACATGGGTATTACCAACACCAGAAGCGGTAAGCTGTTATGTAGCACTTGCGCTTGTGGGGATGGTAGCCCTGGATAGTGTTTCGTGGACCGACTACAGTGGATAACGCTTAAGTGTACAATTGACGTTAACCTGACATGACGCCTGGCCTCACAGGAGTACGTATGTAATGTTTATAAAATTAGATAGCCTTCACTGCAACCAATATTGACGTTTCACCAACATTACACCTGCATAGGGTCTTTTTCCAAAGCAGTTCCGAGAACCTGACGTGGCTCTGTGGTGGAATAGTTGATTGCCACGCAGATTGCTTGGGTTCGATTTCCTGCTGGGACCCTGATATTTATTATTTGCATTCGTCGGGTCAACGCTGCGGACGTCAATTTTTCTTAACGCGCTCGCATTTAAAGTACTAATGTCTGTCCTCGCCGTTCCTGGGCAGATATAAATTGTCCAACGCCTGTGGCGCATACCCGCATACCGCGGCCCGTGGTATACGGGTATGTGCCACACGTGTCTGCAGAAAAGGGTTTGACGACGTATGCGAAAGGATCTTCACGTTATTCATGTGATGACCAGCCAGACATATTCGTGAATACCTCTTACCCTCCCATACAAATTTTGGTCTACATCAAGTTAAGGAGGCGATCACGAGAGCACCCAGACGTAGGCGGCTAGATAGATAGATAGATAGATAGATAGATAGATAGATAGATAGATAGATAGATAGATAGATAGATAGATAGAAACGCAATAGCGCATACAGTACGCAAAGAAATGCTTCGCATTTAATAATATGGCGTGTGGCACGTAAACCCGCTTTCTCCAGCGAGAAATAATTCTGAGGATGCGTGGTCTGATGATTTGTCTCCGTCAGGTGATGAAAACATGATCATCAGCAATATCGATCTCAAAATTTAGGACTCACCTACACATTTTGAAGAATGACCACTTAGGTCAGTTCTTCAAATGTTCTTCAAAAAAACCCTCACGGTCCCTTTATGCATTCGCCTAAGACGACTCGACAGCGAAAGCCATGTGCTTCTTTTTCTTCATTCGATGCCTTGATCCTCCCCCCGCCCCCCCTCCTAAAGTTTTCTGCACCTTATGTGGTTTCGCACTGCCTCCAGGATTGAAGGCACTGGCACCTCACCTAGTTTTACATAGCCTCCGTGATTGGCTCACGGATCATGGAGGCAATGCAAAGTTACCATGTCATGTGATCATGTCATCACATGACATCCCGATGAATGACGTCATGATGGCTTCATAGTGACGTCATTATACCGTCACAAATTTTGCCGATCTGCGGCGTCATGGTGACGTCATCACGTGATAATTTTTTTGCAGCGCTCGTGTTGACGACGCGGGACGCCGACGGTTAATTAATGTACGTGTTATATGAGGCATCTAAGGCTTTCGCTTTAAACAAAACAGGACAAACCAAAGTAAATGAATCGATAACAGTGCAACATCGTGTGTGCCTCACTTCATTTTACCAGCGATCGCCCGAAAACAAACGCGATTCTGAGCTTTGATTACACACGTCTGTAGTACAAAAGAGGCTTGCTTTTGCCCGTGTGGCCATCTCTTCATATATATATATATATATATATATTAAAGAAATGGACCATACACGCTGTTTCAGTACTAGGGAGCTTCAGCACGAAAGCGTGGTGGACGTTATATTGAGCTCATCAGGAACAAAGCGGGAAATTGCGGCCGGGTGCCCTGTTGAAGCGCACTTCATTGCCGCGGAAACAATTGCATTTCATGTAACTACTCGTCTACATTTTTTCGTAAAAGTCTGAACTACGCGAACGCTAACCGCCGAGAACCTTGAAAATATATGAAGTGGAGAATGAGGTGTTTGAAACTGTTTCCATTCCGTATCGATGAAAGCTCGAAGAAATGCACGCATCTTGCACGTTGCATACTGACGTTCAGCGATCCGGGTAGATGAAAAAAAAGCCGACGTGTGGGGGACCACAGCCTGGCTCGCAAACCACTAGTCCCGATATACCTGTCTATAATATATATATATATATATATATATATATAAAGGAAGGAATCGTAAACTTAAGGGCTCGTTTGCTTTGTTAAACATAGTATTAATGAGAACTAACAGACAAAGATGCCAAGGAAAGTATAGGGGAAGCTATTAGAAGTAATGGTAATGTAAATGTGAAGAAATGAAAGTGGACGAAAAGATAACTTGCCACCGGCAGGAATCCGAACCTGCGACCTTCGAATAACGCGTCCGATGCTCTACCACTGAGCTACGGTGGCGGTCATCTCCCCGTCCACTTTATGGGGTATATATGTGTACTTAAACGTGGGAGCGTCAGTCAGCGCCGCCTGTTGCCATTACGGCGAGTGTGGAACACTCTTTTTTGCCTCTAGGCGTCACGTAGTACGTGATCTTATTACAAGAGGGCAGCTGACTAGTAATCCCTCGCATACCAGCTGAAGGCATCAAGTCTGCCAGAACGAGACCCTCGTTATGAATGAAGGAAGGAATTGTAAACTTAAGGGCTCGTTTGCTTTGTTAAACATAGTATTAATGAAAACTAACAGACAAAGATGCCAAGGAAAGTTAGGGGAAGCTATTAGAAGTAATGGTAATGTAAATGTGAAGAAATGAAAGTGGACGAATAGATAACTTGCCACCGGCAGGATCCGAACCTGCGACCTTCGAATAACGCGTCCGATGCTCTACCACTGAGCTACGGTGGCGGTCATCTCCCCGTCCACTTTATGGGGTATATATGTGTACTTAAACGTGGGAGCGTCAGTCAGCGCCGCCTGTTGCCATTACAGCGAGTGTGGAACACTCTTTTTTGCCTCTAGGCGTCACGTAGTACGTGATCTTATTACGAGAGGGCAGCTGACTAGTAATCCCTCGCATAGCACCTGAAGGCATCAAGTCTGCCAGAACGAGACCCCTCGTTATGAATGAAGGAAGGAATTGTAAACTTAAGGGCTCGTTTGCTTTGTTAAACATAGTATTAATGACCACTAACAGACAAAGATGCCAAGGAAAGTATAGGGGAAGCTATTAGAAGTAATGGTAATGTAAATGTGAAGAAATGAAAGTGGACGAAAAGATAACTTGCCACCGGCAGGATCCGAACCTGCGACCTTCGAATAACGCGTCCGATGCTCTACCACTGAGCTACGGTGGCGGTCATCTCCCCGTCCACTTTATGGGGTATATATGTGTACTTAAACGTGGGAGCGTCAGTCAGCGCCGCCTGTTGCCATTACGGCGAGTGTGGAACACTCTTTTTTGCCTCTAGGCGTCACGTAGTACGTGATCTTATTACGAGAGGGCAGCTGACTAGTAATCCCTCGCATACCACCTGAAGGCATCAAGTCTGCCAGAACGAGACCCTCGTTATGAATGAAGGAAGGAATTGTGAACTTAAGGGCTCGTTTGCTTTGTTAAACATAGTATTAATGAGAACTAACAGACAAAGATGCCAAGGAAAGTATAGGGGAAGCTATTAGAAGTAATGGTAATGTAAATGTGAAGAAATGAAAGTGGACGAAAAGATAACTTGCCACCGGCAGGGATCCGAACCTGCGACCTTCGAATAACGCGTCCGATGCTCTACCACTGAGCTACGGTGGCGGACATCTCCCCGTCCACTTTATGGGGTATATATGTGTACTTAAACGTGGGAGCGTCAGTCAGCGCCGCCTGTTGCCATTACGGCGAGTGTGGAACACTCTTTGTTGCCTCTAGGCGTCACGTAGTACGTGATCTTATTACGAGAGGGCAGCTGACTAGTAATCCCTCGCATACCAGCTGAAGGCATCAAGTCTGCCAGAACGAGACCCTCGTTATGAATGAAGGAAGGAATTGTAAACTTAAGGGCTCGTTTGCTTTGTTAAACATAGTATTAATGAGAACTAACAGACAAAGATGCCAAGGAAAGTTAGGGAAGCTATTAGAAGTAATGGTAATGTAAATGTGAAGAAATGAAAGTGGACGAATAGATAACTTGCCACCGGCAGGAATCCGAACCTGCGACCTTCGAATAACGCGTCCGATGCTCTACCACTGAGCTACGGTGGCGGTCATCTCCCCGTCCACTTTATGGGGTATATATGTGTACTTAAACGTGGGAGCGTCAGTCAGCGCCGCCTGTTGCCATTACGGCGAGTGTGGAACACTCTTTTTTGCTTCTAGGCGTCACGTAGTACGTGATCTTATTACGAGAGGGCAGCTGACTAGTAAACCCTCGGATACCACCTGAAGGCATCAAGTCTGCCAGAACGAGACCCTCGTTATGAATGAAGGAAGGAATTGTAAACTTAAGGGCTGGTTTGCTTTGTTAAACATAGTATTAATGAGAACTAACAGACAAAGATGCCAAGGAAAGTATAGGGGGAAGCTATTAGAAGTAATGGTAATGTAAATGTGAAGAAATGAAAGTGGACGAAAAGATAACTTGCCACCGGCAGGATCCAAACCTGCGACCTTCGAATAACGCGTCCGATGCTCTACCACTGAGCTACGGTGGCGGTCATCTCCCCGTCCACTTTATGGGGTATATATGTGTACTTAAACGTGGGAGCGTCAGTCAGCGCCGCCTGTTGCCATTACGGCGAGTGTGGAACACTCTTTTTTGCCTCTAGGCGTCACGTAGTACGTGATCTTATTACGAGAGGGCAGCTGACTAGTAATCCCTCGCATACCACCTAAAGGCATCAAGTCTGCCAGAACGAGACCCTCGTTATGAATGAAGGAAGGAATTTTAAACTTAAGGGCTCGTTTGCTTGGTTAAACATAGTATTAATGAGAACTAACAGAAAAAGATGCCAAGGAAAGTATAGGGGAAGCTATTAGAAGTAATGGTAATGTAAATGTGAAGAAATGAAAGTGGACGAAAAGATAACTTGCCACCGGCAGGATCCGAACCTGCGACCTTCGAATAACGCGTCCGATGCTCTACCACTGAGCTACGGTGGCGGTCATCTCCCCGTCCACTTTATGGGGTATATATGTGTACTTAAACGTGGGGAGCGTCAGTCAGCGCCGCCTGTTGCCATTACGGCGAGTGTGGAACACTCTTTTTTGCCTCTAGGCGTCACGTAGTACGTGATCTTATTACGAGAGGGCAGCTGACTAGTAATCCCTCGCATACCACCTGAAGGCATCAAGTCTGCCAGAACGAGACCCTCGTTATGAATGAAGGAAGGAATTGTAAACTTAAGGGCTCGTTTGCTTTGTTAAACATAGTATTAATGAGAACTAACAGACAAAGATGCCAAGGAAAGTATAGGGGAAGCTATTAGAAGTAATGGTAATGTAAATGTGAAGAAATGAAAGTGGACGAAAAGATAACTTGCCACCGGCAGGATCCGAGCCTGCGACCTTCGAATAACGCGTCCGATGCTCTACCACTGAGCTACGGTGGCGGTCATCTCCCCGTCCACTTTATGGGGTATATATGTGTACTTAAACGTGGGAGCGTCAGTCAGCGCCGCCTGTTGCCATTACGGCGAGTGTGGAACACTCTTTTTTGCCTCTAGGCGTCACGTAGTACGTGATCTTATTACGAGAGGGCAGCTGACTAGTAATCCCTCGCATACCACCTGAAGGCATCAAGTCTGCCAGAACGAGACCCTCGTTATGAATGAAAGAAGGAATTGTAAACTTAAGGGCTCGTTTGCTTTGTTAAACATAGTATTAATGAGAACTAACAGACAAAGATGCCAAGGAAAGTATAGGGGGAAGCTATTAGAAGTAATGGTAATGTAAATGTGCAGAAATGAAAGTGGACGAAAAAGATAACTTGCCACCGGCAGGATCCGAACCTGCGACCTTCTAATAACGCGTCCGATGCTCTACCACTGAGCTACGGTGGCGGACATCTCCCCGTCCACTTTATGGGGTATATATGTGTACTTAAACGTGGGAGCGTCAGTCAGCGCCGCCTGTTGCCATTACGGCGAGTGTGGAACACTCTTTTTTGCCTCTAGGCGTCACGTAGTACGTGATCTTATTACGAGAGGGCAGCTGACTAGTAATCCCTCGCATACCACCTGAAGGCATCAAGTCTGCCAGAACGAGACCCTCGTTATGAATGAAGGAAGGAATTGTAAACTTAAGGGCTTGTTTGCTTTGTTAAACATAGTATTAATGAGAACTAACAGACAAAGATGCCAAGGAAAGTATAGGGGAAGCTATTAGAAGTAATGGTAATGTAAATGTGAAGAAATGAAAGTGGACGAAAAGATAACTTGCCACCGGCAGGATCCGAACCTGCGACCTTCGAATAAAGCGTCCGATGCTCTACCACTGAGCTACGGTGGCGGTCATCTCCCCGTCCACTTTATGGGGTATATATGTGTACTTAAACGTGGGAGCGTCAGTCAGCGCGGCCTGTTGCCATTACGGCGAGTGTGGAACACTCTTTTTTTGCCTCTAGGCGTCACGTAGTACGTGATCTTATTACGAGAGGGCAGCTGACTAGTAATCCCTCGCATACCACCTGAAGGCATCAAGTCTGCCAGAACGAGACCCTCGCAGGTTCGGATCCTGCCGGTGGCAAGTTATCTTTTCGTCCACTTTCATTTCTTCACATTTACATTACCATTACTTCTAATAGCTTCCCCTATACTTTCCTTGGCATCTTTGTCTGTTAGTTCTCATTATATATATATATATATATATATATATATATATATATATATATATAATCGCATGTTTCATTTTTGTTCAGGCAGCTGTTCAACGCTTCTAGAGCAAGAATGGCGGTACTTGTTACTTTAATGTTTCATATAGTGGTTTTGGGACGTTAAACCTCAACAATTATTATTATTATTAATATCCGGATATTGGTACAGCATTTTCTATAATACGTCTTTTGATGCACAAACCTGGGAAATAATGTAAGTTTACTTGGCATTGCTTTTCTTTCAAATGCCGGAATTTAACACAAGCGTTGCACTCGGTGAACCTTGTACGCTACCTCAGAAGTGAGATTAAGCCAAAAGTATTGCGGTCGTCTGGCCGTCTCTACTCTTTCTTTTATTTCCTTTACGTCTTCCCGATGTGCTATGTTCATAAGTTCATAATAATATGGTGGAGGCTAACAAATTGTCGAATAAAGCGGTGTGCATATGACTAGAAAACCACTGGCGACAATGAGTAAAACACTCGTAGTGGTAATAAAGCGGTCACTGCGCGTAAGTACAGTGAAACCCCGGTGATACGAACACGGCTCATACGAATTTCGGGGTGATACGAATTTTTCTTTGGTCCCGGCCAAGGCCCATTGGCCTGCAATGTAATGGAGTACAGTTGTTACGAACCGATTTTCACCCCGGGACGTTTGATACGAACGTACGCTACCGCCCCGGTACGAAGAGGTGCTGCCCGCGCTGTCGCGAAAGACGCGCCAAGCATGTGCGAGCGCGGCAACGCAAGAGCGGGCATGCGCGCCGCAGCGCCAAATCGCCAGAATCGCGGTGTAAGAAAAATATTTTCTTTCTTACGGTCAGAATAAACCTTCAGAGACCCGTCACGGCCTCCGGGATTGTGTGCGCGAATCTTTGAGGCTCTAATGTGCCCCCCGTGTGCCTTTGCGTTTAGATTACAGAGGGCGTTGGCGCCAGGCTTTTTCTTTTTTAACGCGTCGACGCGGGCTGCTGTCGTTGTACTGTGTTTACACGTGCCTGCCTCGTGCATCAGACATCCTATGAAAGGTGGACGAGGACCGAAAGAAGGCGAGGACTCTCTTGACGAACGAGTCAGGCCTCAAAACGTCAACATGCGCGACTGTTGAGATCGTATTTGCGCGAGCAGGGCCGTAAATCTCCCCAAAAAAACATCCCCAACACTTTCGCGATAACAAAATCATAGCATAGCACCGTGGTTTTGTAATTTTGTGGCTTTGATTTATCGCGCCAAAGCACTTCTTCCGTTACTTTCACCGCAGTAATTCCGTGTCATGCGAAAAAGCATACTAAAATTTGGAAGGGGCTACTGCTGTCGCAGGTTACAACGCACCTGGTTCATCAATTAAATACGCGCGTACGGACCGTATATTTACGAGTACCGGTGTGATTGCGGACATTTAAAAACTTAACTGACAATCATTCAGAGTTCTTCCTTAGGTGGCTGCGGCCCTGAAAAACAATAAATGAAAATGTACGCGAGCTTTCTTTTGTCGTAAGCTAATTTTTTTATGCTTTCTGATGATACGAATTTCGGATGATACGAATATTTTTTAGTGGTCCCCCGAGATTCGTATCAGCGAGGTTTCACTGTATTTCAGCTGACTGCGCGTGTAATTTATCTTTTTTATTACTCTTAATTCTTAGATGCTTAATGCTATTGGCCGATTCGCCGCGCGAAAAAGTTTCTTTTCGTTCCTTTGTGCCTGTTCACTTTGCTCGTTTTTACGAACGCACCAACGTTCTGGAACTCCATCACCGAACTAGGTCACGCTGATGCCGCTTGACACACGAGTTTTTGCAAGCTGTTGTTGCCCCCGCGCTAACACAGCGCTTAAATATGGGTAAGCTCTATTCCCCACCGCACTATTAAGGCTAAGTAGACTTCTAGTGCCCTGTGCGAAAACTCAGCGCAAGAAACAACAGCGCGTATCAGGCGCATTCCGCGCGCTCCCCGAGCGCTGAAAACCTACAGGTGCGGTGCAGCAGCGGCGCGGCGCGGCAGTTCACCGCAAAAGGCCCCACGCGGGAGCCGGCGCTTTGGGCACTCACTACGTTTAGCATGAAAAAGAAAATGTCCGGACGGCGCTGCCGCGTAAAGTTTGTACCGCGCTTGTGTATTTGCGGTGTTTCTGCATATTATCAGTGGTCGTCTTCGTTGTTCGTCGTCGGCTGGAGATCTATGCGTGCCGGATGGAACGGGCGGCCAAAGTTGTGCCTAGATTTTGTGATGGTGTTCTCTGGTGTGTCGTCGTGGCTGTCGTAGCCTCAACGGGCTCGAAGCTTTGTCTGCGCGCTCAGTGCTACGTGATCGGCGTGCTTACCACGTTTCTTGACTGCGCACGTTTAATGCGTGATTCAATGGAATGCACCTACTGGTACAGTCCACGACCCAGTGCCTTGTCTGACGACGACGGCGATTGTAAAGCACAAGTGTGCGTCTCAGCGGATACGTAGGTGAGTTGAAGAAAGTCGCCAAAATACGTAACTATGTGACCTTATTGCGTGGCGACACTTTACGCAGGTAAGGCAGCCCGGGTGGCGTGTTCACACAGCAGCGATGATTTGCAAGAACAGGTGTCTGATAGGCAAGTATGGATTGTGCTACAGGTAGTATATTTGCTTTTCTATGATGTTTGTTTTACGCTTCTAGGGAGTGGTTGCTGTGTTTCCGTCATTCAAGCCTTCTGTTGCGCCGTTCTTCCCCGGCTGTGCTTTTCGCGAGATCGCGTCCGCCGCGGTGGTGTAGCTGTTACGGTGCTCGGTTGTTGACCTGAAGGTCGCGGGTTCGATCCCGGCCGTGGCGGTCGCTTTTCGATGGAGGGTAAAAGTTAAAGGCCCGTGTACTGTACGATGTCAACGCACGTTAAAGAACACCAGGTGGTCTAAATTTACGAAGCCCTCCACTGCGGCGCTCTTCATATCGTGGTATTGGCATATAATACCCTAAATGTTATTATCGCGAGATCATCGCGTGAATCAATTGATCGTGCAATAGCCTCTCGCCCTAAAAAATGGGCCTGGTTTTGAATTTCCAGTGTACTGGTCGCCCCGTACATTTTCTGTGAGGAAAATGCCACGGTAATCATGAATAACGTGAAAATCAAGTACAAAGCAGTAGACGGAGGCGCAGATAGACAAAATGCTTGTCAAGTTGCTCAGAAGCGTAGGTATTTCTGGTTGCGTCGCCATCTGCCATGCTGCACATTTTTTAGCCATGACAAATAGTATAATTGCTCTATGGTGAGGCTGTGCAAGGTCGGTACGCATAGCACTTGGTTCAGGGGTTTCAAACTCACTTCGACTGCCGGGCTGCAGTCGCCAAATTCAGTCTCATTATTTAGTCTCCCGGAAATTCAAGGACAATGGAAAAGGTGGCAGCAGAAAGGAGGGGTGGGGGAGGGGGAGTGAAAAAAAATGTCTGATAACATTGCCATTTCACGATGGAACGCATTTATTTACAGAATGGCCCACCAACCCAACTGCCGAGCAGCACGCCTACCGGCCGAACATCTGGAGTGACTTGCCCGTGTCTGTGTGCAGCTTGACACCGCCTAGCCTGCGTCAGCCTTGGTCACCATCGCCACGGTCCCGGCAACGGTTTCATCTACGCCCCCGGGAAACTAGCCAAGAGGTGTGGTTTCTGGACGTACTGATTTTCACGAAAGTACCTCGCACCTCCACCACAATTGCGACTATAGAAGGCGTTTATTTACAGAATGGAGAATGACTGCAGAGGTGTAGCACTGTCTGTTTAGCTGTTAAAGATACAAAACAGTGAAGTGAACAGCCCAATATGGGGCACCTAACCCATCAGCAATATAACCTATAGAAGACCGAAATTGAGGTGCCGAAGTATCAAGTGAAGTATCAAGTCTTTATTTTGAGGTTATGTTTAAGCATATGGTGTCCACGTGCGGTACCTCACGAAACTTTCTTGGATCGGTCTTGCTGTGTACTTCATGGACATATTTACTAAATAAGTGAAAGAAAATATGGGATGAGGACAGTCTTACGTAAGCTGGGCTGCCGCCTAGAGATACAGAAGCCGTATGCTTAAGACCTTTGATTTAGTTGGGCAGGAAACTTAAGGGATGGCAATACATTTGTGCTAATCATTTTATGTGCTAGTAGTAATAGTAAGTGGGTATATTCAATTGCAAGCTTAATTGGAAGTCGTACGGCATATATATAAATTATCATTGACAGAAATGTGTGCCAGTTTAGTTAAGTTTATTAAGCTAGCGCATGCTTTGCTTGTTGCTGTATTTGCCTGGGAAGAAACGGTGTCAATTATTAGTCCTGCCATTACATGTCTTTGTTTGATGAACAAAACATGTTCTTTCTTATACCAGTTCTTTTAATAGTGAAGTAGCACTATTGCAGAAGCTTCTTATCATAAATGGTTTAGGCTGTAATGGTGTATTTTTTAGTACTCAAGTGCAGGCAAGCATGACATAAAATCCATAGCTACATTTGTCTGCTAAATTCATTACTCCACTAATACTTGCTTTAATGCATCCTGAGCTCATCATGCAAGGTCAAATTTTGGTATATCAACGTATACCTGTGTTTAGCTATCATGTTTGTATGTACTACTTGCATACTGTAAGGCCTCTATTCTGCAGAAGCTGATGGAATGTTTTTTGTGCATGTACCCAGCGTAGGCAACTGAGCATTCAAGGGACTGAAGCAGTGGACAGCTTGCTGTGAAAGATTGGAGCGTTCTTCGTTAGGTCTGGACAAGCACATATTAAATGGTAGGTATTTGTTTCCATGTCTACAAATGGGCAGTTCGGCCATTTTTGACCAATCTAGAAGTGAGGTCGAGATGGTAGTTCTTGGCTTGTTGCTACATAATGTGAGGAAAACAGGGCACACTTAGAGATTGACGGAGTCAGCAGCATGACGCAAGCTCTATACATAAATATTTATTTGAAATAGCAGAGAAAGTTACTTGAAAGACGTGACGAAAAGTTCGAAACAAGAAGTGACAGAAAGAACGCCAACCAATAAACCTAGCACTGCAAGAAGCAAAAGTGATCAAGCGCACGTAGTCCTGAGCCTGAGTAGAAGGTGAAACAAACTGGAAAGGGCCCACTGTAGAAGAAATGAAGCTTAATTGTACATTTTGTTCGGCCAGTTGGTGCATCGTTACTTGAAAGACATGCACTTGATCGCTTTTGCTTCTTGCCGTGCTAGATTTATTGGTTGGCATTCTTTCTGTCTCCGCTTGTTTTTTCTCGTTTCTAACTTTGCGTCACGTCTTTCAAGTAACGATTCACCAACTGGCCCAACAAAACATACTATAAAGCTTCATTTCTTCTACAGTGGGCCCTTTCTAGTCTGTTTCACCTTCTACTCAGGCTCAGGACTACGCGCGCTTAATCGCTTTTGCTTCTTGCCGTGCTAGGTTTATTGGTTGGCGTTCTTTCTGTCTGTTCTTGTTCCTTCTCGTTTCTAACCTTGCGTCACGTCTTTCAAGTAACGATTCACCAACTGGCCCAACAAAACATACTATAAAGCTTCATTTCTTCTACAGTGGGCCCTTTCTAGTCTGTTTCACCTTCTACTCAGGCTCAGGACTACGCGCGCTTAATCGCTTTTGCTTCTTGCTGTGCTAGGTTTATTGGTTGGCGTTCTTTCTGTCTGTTCTTGTTCCTTCTCGTTTCTAACTTTGCGTCATGTCTTTCAAGTAACGATGAACCAACTGGCTCAACAAAACGTACTATTAGCAGAGAAAGACATGAATAGAAATATGTGCGTCAGAGTGCGCATGTCACACAGGTGTGACTGCAAACAATCTGAAATCGACACGAAAGAATGTAAGTTCCTTTTCAGACACTAACAGGAGGCGTGCTAGCACAGGTCCCCAGCCACTCCGTCCCAGGCACACTACTGTTGCAAAGGCTGAAATGTTTTTGACTGGCGCTCAACACAAGAGGTACATCAAGAGCAGTCTTCTTCAGATTATGCACAATATCATGGATGTAAGCCACTACAACTATGTGCTCGATAGTGCGGGCAGATGATATGTGAAGTAAATTTTCGACCACTGCTACCTGTAGATTGCTCTGATAATCAGCTTCCACCAAGCGACATGTTCTTTAGCGCAAAGACATAGATATCTATTGCCCTCTGCATGTTATCATTTCTGAGAAAGCAGAATGTCAGAAATCGGTTTCTAGCTTCTTGCAAGAAAAACTAAATCCGCGGGAGGGTAATGATCCTTTTCAGGTGAAAGATTCTATCCAGTAAGGTGCGCATTTGGGCTGGTTGGTTCATGATTACGAGTGAAAAACAGCGCTAAAAAGACGGGACAAGAAAGAACACGGGGCCACGGCGCTGACTAACAGCCATATGTGTTTATTTCTTCAGTCAGCATATATATACTTCACCACTATCACAATGAAATGACAAAAAGTTTAATACTCAGCCTGCGCAGAGGCTATGAGGCGATCAATCGGACATGCATTTTATCTCTTTCGGAAGGAGGGAGATCGAGGGGAGGCTAACACATGCCTCGCCGCTGTTGTGGATGTGATAAGCCTCTGAAATGAGACGCGCTCGTTCGTCTTGGTATTTCGACGGTAAGTGGTATCTTCAAAAGATGGGTGGCACCCGCAATTGTTACAGTGAATAGACAACTGACTATCAGCAGCATATGGTTGTTAGTCAGCGCGGTGGTCCCGTGTTCTTTCTTGTCCCGTCTTTTTTAGCGCTGTTTTTTCACTCGTATTCTATCCAGGTTTTGGATTACGTCCGCGCTGAATGAATTAGCTCAAATTCAATTGCATTTTATATTGACTGTAAAGATCGGCATTATTCTTCAACCCACTAGAGTCTAATAAAGTTCTTTGAAGATTCTATTGAAAAGTGCGGTTCAGTAACCTTCCAAATGTTTGCTGGCATTCCAGTTGACAGTTTTCAACTACTAGGTCAGTGGTTCTCAAACGGGTGTCCACGGACCCCAGGAATTCCGTGAAGATATTTTTGGGAGTCGCGAGACCCACCCTTGAAAACAAAAAAAAACTTATTTTTTACAGGCACATAATGCCCCGTTAGAGTGGCCCCTTTCAAGTTTTAGTATGTTTTATCGCATAACATTATTTGTGGCACAGCCAATCTGTTTCCCCTTGTTCATGAGATGGTTGTAAAGCTTTGGTTGCACTTTTCTACGACATATACACGCGAGCATGCTTTTTTATGCTTGCATATTTGAAGGGCTAACGTAGCTAGAACAGGTTGAATGGAGCTACAGACCACGCAAGTTATTGACAAGCTGTTGAGATCGAATTGGCGTGGCATTTTAGTTTGACCATCCTTTGCCAAGGAGAAACAAAAGCACCTATTCCACGCTGCATGCTGTGTTAATTTATGACCCCTCCCCTTTCACTCTGAGGGCTCCCTCAGCTTTCACCAGCCCACAAGGTGTGACCAACAATCCATGGCTGAGAACCACCGTAGTAGGCTTTTATCTAAGGTTTATGTTCATTAAATGGAACGCTGTTTCATGCTTGCAGAAGTATGGCTTATATGTTGGTTCTTCCATCGCTCCTGTTTATAGGGCTTTATCCTTAGACAAACTTGCCTTTATTCTTTAACGGCAGTCATGATCTACTACCATTTTAAAGGCCTTCCGATCTGTGGCAGCCTTTCTGTTTTTTTTTGTAACAATGACTCGAACTTCCTTGACAGGAGTGCTCGTAGCATTCTTATACTATGCGAGTATGCGACGCTTTTAGAATTAACATTCGAGCTTGTTGAGGGAAAATTGATATTTCTGGAGATGTTTCATTGTAGCAGTCACCACACCTGCTGGTGTTATGAACCTTTAGCGAATGAGCTGTTCCTGTCGTCGCATTCAAAACTGCCAGAAAGGAGCGTGTTAACATGACCTTCCGTAATGCTGTGTTGACGTGTCTACATTTGACTGTTCAGGCACTTTGGAATAAGGCAACTTGTTTGCTGGAAGCAGGTTATACAAGTAATATACAGGTAGCAGTGGCAAGAAATTTACCTCACAAATCATCCTATCAGTGCGCCCGCACCATCAAGGCCACTGACAGGAAATGTAGCGGCTACATGCATGAGATTGTTCATAATGTCATGAAAATTGCTGGTTGCATTGACGTATCTGTTGTGTTTAGTGCCCCTCAAGGACTAGCTTTCGCAAAATTGGTGTGCTTGGGAAGAAGCCACCAGTGATGTGCTGAAAGAAACATCTAAGTTCATTAGATGTCCTGATCACCCAGTGTATCTGGTCTCGTTAAGTTGTGGAAAGTTCTACAGCGGCCAGTCTACTATATACCTTAAGGATGATTTGAGATAGCACTGTGGCAATGAGGAAAACACAAAGGCCCCATGTAGTCATGCAATTTGACTCATGTGGGTGTCAAAATGAATTTGATGAAGTTGACGTGATTGTCAAAAATTAAAAAAGTTAGTCCTGAGATATTTCAAGCCGAAATGATTGAACATTGTGCACATAGTTTTCACACCCTTTGTTAGTTTGCACGAAAAGGAACTTTCATTTCTTTGTGCCGATTTCAGATGGTTTGCAGTCATGCCTGTGTGACATGCACACTCACTTCACCTATTTCCGTCCGTATATATTTTTCTGCGGTTTCAAATAATCATTTGTTATAGTTAGCAGTGGTGTCGTGTTGCTTTCTCCGTTTCAGTTTAATGTGCACTATTTACTATTTTACTCACCCACTCGAGGGACTTATCGCACCTATATTATGAGGAACTCCAACATAGGAAACAGCATGTAATAGCAAGTGCTTGTCATATTGTTCAAACAGTCGTGCAGTTGGGTACACGTCACGCTGTTGTTCTGGGTCACCTAAAATGTGGCCGGTTGGATCAGCGTGATGTGACATGTATCCAAAAGAAATGTCTTAAGAAGGGCGCTCACCATTTACACACTTGAGCTCAAATAAAGAACCAAGGCTTTTGCACTCTACAATAGCCTCTACAATAGAAATCTCACTCTTTTTGGACGTCGCATGCTTTCTGCTGCTTACAAGTTGCCCCAGGGGTCACTTGAACCGATCCTGTCACTCTCTTGTCACCTTTGAATGATGCCAGCTTCTTTTTCCGATGAGCCCGGGAACTCAGTAACACTGCTAATAAAATCGCTCCCATGGCAGTGGTTTCATAAGCATGTTTACAGCCTCGCGGGCCTCTGTGGTGTGGTTGTCACTGCAGTCAAATTCATTGTGCTTCATTGGTTCTCTTTGCATTGCCCCATTAAAAGTATGTGACTGCTCCTTTTGGAGAATAAAGTCACTTTTTTTCCTGCATTCAGTACACAAACCCCTAGACAACAAATTTGAAACATAACTTACTTAGATGTGGTGTGTATTGCCCTCAGAATGAAGCCCAATACATATAGTGAAAAATTTTTTCCAGAAGGTGGCAAAAGGTACACTAAATTTTTTTTTAATGATATATGATATCAATAGCTTCATTAGTAAAGAGAAGTGGGATAAAGCATGCCTGAAGCTATGTTCTGTTAATGGCTGCAGCTGACTGCGCTTGCATGTGGGACAGCCACTCAAAGATGGACAAAAAATAACTCAATAGAACCTGATTTCTTGTGTCACTCTCTCATTAAGATGCCTTTTTCATTTGCTGTTTTATCATATATTTTTCAGTCCTTCCTCGGTGAAAGTAGGATGATCAAAACTAGTAAAACAAGTGAAAACGTTTTTTTCCCCATCAAGCTGTCCGACTAACTTTTTTCAGTGTACAGAGTTCCATTCTTTATGAAGCACCTAAAAGAAACTTTTCTACTGAAATATACATAATGCAAGCTCCCTCATCCTGTGAAGCACAGTGTTTAAAGCAAGGGGCATGTGAGCTTCTGTGGATTTTTGTTCTTTTTAATGCACGATTGCAAGCTTCAGTAGTTGCTATGTCTTAAATATCGCTGTTGGTAACATTGTGACTGTCTAAATAATTTTTGTTCATTACTGAACTTTATCGCTGCATTGGTTCTATCTGTATTGCTGAGATGTACAGAAAAAGGATGAAAAGTTAGCTTTTTTCTGTGATGGTTAATTTTCGGGAGAGTTCTTTGCTTTGTGGCTGGTATTTGAAAGCTCATTTTAGTTGTAATTATGAACTACATAAATGAAAAAACCTAGCATTAGTGATAAAATTTAGTAAAACAAGAATGCTCAGTATCATCAGATCTCATTGCCAAGGGCCTCCATAACTGCGCGATGTTTTGTGCGAATCTAGACAAAAGAGTACCATGGATGAGTACAAGAATGATCAGCTTCAGTTTTCTCTGTTCTGAGGTGGAGTTTTATTTTGTAGGGTCACTCTTAAGTAGGGTTTCAGATTTTACATGATTTTATTTGCTTTTTTAAGATATATGGGAAACAAGAGCTCCCAGTCATTAAGCACCATTGCCTTCATTAGCATACTGCAAAAACATTGCTTGCAGCCTGAGTGTTACTGTGTAATGGCAGCATTTAGGCCTTCATTTTATATTCCATAGCTAGGGGGCACTACATTATTTCGTTTTTTTCGGACATTCATTCTGTTTTTCTTTTTGTTTCTCAGTCTCATTTTAATGAGTCATTTGGTTTCAGAAGTACTTCAATGGTACAACAGAATGTAAAGTGCACTCTGACTTACGCCCGTGTAGTTAGATGCCTGTACAATCGTGAGCAAGCTTAACACGAACGCTCCGCAGCGTGTCCTGAAACAGTTTGATTGATGCTTGCGCCGCATAGCTTTGGGTTCTGTTGCTGAGATGTTGCCCATGCATGCGAACATACTATCCAAGCATACCGAGGTATTATCTACGCAACAGTGCCCAGCACTTTGTGGCTGGAAAGTCGTCTGCGCAGAAGTCATTTCTCTTTTTTTCTCTGCGAACACTACATTTATTCACTGGTGCAAGAGTTTTAGACACATGCCCTGTCTTCTTTTATGAGTTTGAATATGCTGTGGATGCATCAAAACTCAGAACATGCTGCTGTGTGGCTGGTTTGATTTTGCAAGGTACCTGCAAAATTCAGTTATGGCACAGATTGCCTTCTTTCTTTTGGTTCAGTTGTCCTGATCTTTTTTGTTTCTTCTCTTTGCAGATGGGCCGGGGTGCGAACAGTATATCCGTTCAGTTTGGCAGAATAAACCCCATCTTTGTGCGTTCAGAGCAGCTGGGTGTTCACTGTTTACTTGGCAAGAAGCTGTATGTATGCATGCTTCCTGCCACAGCTATCCGCTGTCTCACACATTGTAGGAATCAGAGTGAATGCTATAACATTTGCTGAGGAATATATGCGCCAAATAGTGCATTTTGTTGCTTTACAATATGACACCACACTGTGCTTAAAAAAGCTGTAATTATAGGTGTTGTGTGGTGAAAAAAAGTCATGGTGCTTTACTTGCAGCTACCGCAATGGTTATTGACTGATGCCAGCGGCAGCTTCTACTTTGCTTCTAAGAAGTTGTTAGAGAGACGATAGATATATTATGCAGTGATGGCGACAAAAATTTCCACTGGATGTTTAACACAAGTCATCAGAACAGACATGCATCTACACATAGGGACATATACGTTGAAACGTATATGAGGCTAAAAGTGTCGTGATATTTGATCTGCCAATTTATTTGTTATGGCTGAACAGCAATATATGTTTGTATTACCAGGCTATTTGTGATTGGTGTCCAACTTTATTTGTACCAGTTTCATCTTGACCAGACGAGATTTTGTCAGACCCTCGACTTCATAAAGCCAAACTACATAAAATAATTTTTATGTGGTGTCAGGACGCATCAGTTGTCAATGAAGTTAGCAACAAAATACAATCTCACTTGTAGCCCGACATTCGTGTCAACAGGGGCAGTGTGTACATGCATGTCTTTCCTCATGACTGTTGTGTTAAGCATCCATGTAAATTTTCGTTGCAATCGCTGCATAATGTGCTTATCCACTCTCCAACAACTTCGTAGCTAAGTAGCAGCTGCTGCTGGCATCAGTCAATAACCATTGCGGTAGCTGCATGTAAGGCACCGTTACTTTCTTCACCACACAGCACTCATTATTACAACTTTTTTAGGTAGAGTGTGGTGTCAAGTTGTGTGCATTGGTGACTGCAAGGCAACAAAATCACTATGTGGCGCATATCATATTCCTCATTACATACGAAATTTCCAAGGAGACATTGCATACATTCCTCAGGTGACATTACGTGCAACATTTCTAGGCGACATTACGTAAGGCATTCGTACGGAGACATTACGTACGCTTCTACGAGGCGTTACGTACAGCGTTTCTAGGAGGCATTACGTATAACGTTCCTGGGAGACGTTACGTACAACGTTCCTGGGAGACATTACGTACAACGTTCCTAGGAGACATTACGTATAACGTTCCTGGGAGACATTACGTACAACGTTCCTAGGAGACATTACGTACAACGTTCCTAGGAGACATTACGTACAACGTTTCTAGGAGACATTACGTATAACGTCTTTAAGAGACATCACGTACAAAATTTTCAAGGAGACTCCGTTTAAGGAAATTGCAATAATTTGAAAAAGGAAAAGTATTCGGCGACACTTTACCTTCAGCTTTTTACGTAAACAGGGGTACAAATTTTTAACAGTGTAGTCGCACGTGGGCACCAAGCCGTGCACACATCCTCCTCTCCGCCCCTGGCTATAAGAGCCCTATTCTACTATGAATAAACGTCATTCTTATGCTTGCACTTCAGTCATCTTGTTCGGGGATCGGAGCACACACTGCGCGTGACGCTACGATGTAATAGTGGCTACGCAGCCAGAAGAAACCCTCGGAATCAAGGAAGAGTCAGCCAACGGAGACCGAGCAGCGGCTGCGGAAACAATTGTCCCAATGGCGCATCAACAGCTACCAGATTATGAAGACGAAAGGGAGAACTGCAAAGCATACGTCATCAAAGCAGATGCTTACTGGGAAGCGACGCGCATCAGCGACCAGGCCAAGAAGAGGGTGTTGCTTATCGCGGCGCTGAACACAAGAACCGTTCAAGTACTCGCAGAAAGGCTGGCACCAAGGAAGCCTAACGCGCTCAGCTACGACGAAATAGTCAAAACACTAGATCATTACCAAGGTAAAGGTAAACTGGTAGCGTAACTTCCATAGAAGACCATGAATCGACTAGTTGGCGGCTCGTTGCCACCATCGCCATCTACGTATGGAGGGGACAACTAACAGCAAAAAAAAAACGAATAAAAAATAAAATATGACGTCACAACCGGAAGCGGTAGCGACGTCGTGAATTTGCCCTACATGGCGCGAAATTGAAATATTTCTTAAGTGCTGACCTTATACATATCTTTTGATAAATTCGCAATTTTATTGCGCCTTTATGGCTCGCCAATTGCGTGCGCGAGAGAAAAGGAAGACCAACAAGAGAGATTGAGGAAGCAAGGTTGTTTTATTAGCCAAATAGTGTACTTGCAATATACACCAAAATACTTTGCAGATGAAAAAAAATTATGATACAGTGGCTCAAGAGCACAATGCTTATAAAACTCGCGTTGCCCAACCGAGGAAAACTACTGGAGCGAAACAGCAGCCTGGGAGTATCACTTGGACGGGCTTAGAGTACAGGGTTTCATCACTAAAGGCGAGCGCACACGGGCCGCGTGTCACCGAAAGCAGTCAGCCACTGTAGCACTTATCTACATATTCCGTGAACTAGTTCAGCTTCTCTGAAGTATCGCGCCAGTAAATAACACATAAGCAAATAAATAACCTACGTACGACACGCACGAAACCACCGCGCAAAACTGAGTGATGCCTCGGTGACCCGACAATGCGCCGAACTAAACACACGCCCACATCAGCCGACATCCCAAGTTTCAGACTGCTTGCGTACGCCCCCCATTTACGGCGCTCGAAAAAAAAATGAGGCAATCAACTATTTTGCGAAGTGTCAAATAAGCCGTAAAGTATATTTTTTAGCCTACTGTGGCGTACATAACATTAGGAGCATTCAAAAAAATTCCCTTGAGTTTTTCGTTTTCGTTTTTTGTCCCCTCCTCACCTAGTCGCGCTTCAATCATACGGCGGGCGTTGATGTCTGTGGCGATATGTTCTCGACCACTTTTCGTTCCAAGTTTCGCGACCGATATAATTTGACCATGTCATTACTTCGACCCAAAGCGACACGAAAGTACGGAAAGCTTCCGGTTTTTCGACCGCTCCCAAAAGGAAAGTGAGCCTGTTCATGAACTTATTCTGTAACTATGGCGCATTACCGACAACTGCAATTTTGGCACAATGCTGGACCGAATGCTTCGAGACCGTATCGTATGCGGTGCACGGTCAGCACGTTGCAGAAGCATTTGCTGGCCAAAGAAAATCTGACACTGGAGAAAGCCGAAATCATGGCGCTCGCAATCGAAGCGGCAGAAGAAGGGGCGGAGAAAATAAATTCAGAGTTAACAGTGCTTAAGGTTGATGCGCGACAGAGGACGGCAAACGAGGGGGTGTCAGAATGCAGCCGGTGTGGCAGCAGCAAGCATAGCAGCAATGCTTGTGGTTGGTTAAGCGCACAGTACTACCGCTGTGGTAAGCTAGGGCATATTGCTAAGAAGTGCTTGAGCGAAGCCCACGGTCTAAGGCCTCGGTCAAGCAGGCGAACACCTCAGGCCGTACGCAGTCGAGCTCTAGTGGCGATGACTTCGATGACGCTATGCTTGTTTGGACACTAAGCTCGGCACGGATTGGTTAGCTGAAACCTCCTATCAAACGCACTTTTACTTGGGGTGGTGTGGACGTGTCAGTGCATGTAGGTACTGGCTGTCCAGTGGTTGTAGTACCAAGGCACATCTTTGAGAAACGTCGACAACAATGGCCAATTCCGAAGTCCACAAGCATCAAGTTATCTTGCTACCTCGGAAAAATGCAGTGATGGCGGAATTGCGCGTGTCAGTGTCGTATAATGTCGTATCCTTCGACTGTCCCTTGATCGTCCTAGACTTTGCAGGTCCCGGTCTGTGCGGGCGTGACTTGATCGCCCAGATTTCAATGTCAGAAATGCCAATCATCAACCTCATGGCCCAGCCGGACCCCCATTCGGTGACGACCAGGTCTGCCGTAGAAGACATACTTGCCGAGTTTCAAGACGTGTTCTAAACAGAAGTGGGAGTGACTGACCCGCCCCCGGTGCGCCTACATCGGAAGGAGGGAGCCACACCAAAATTTTGTTGGGCTCGTTCTGTTCCTTTCGCATTACGCGATAAGGTAACGCAAGAATTGGAGAGGCTTGTGTCACAGGTAGTGCGCTCTCCCGTCACACACTCGGAGTGGGCCACACCTATTGTGCCGGTTTTGAAAAAAAGGCACTGTGAGCATTTGCGGTCATTTTGAGGTCACTTTAAACCAGTGTTTTGAGTTGGAGCAATATCCCTTGCCTCTGATCGATGATATGTTCGTTAGCCTAAACGGAGGCAAGTATTCCAGCACACTCCACTTACGCAATGCCTATAACTAAATTCCCTTGGACGAAGACTCGCGGAAGCTTTGCGTTATCACCAAGCCCCGCGGGCTATTTGCTTATCACAGATTGCTGTTTGGTACTGCCTCGGCACCAGCTATCTTCCAGCGGCAAATTGAGACTCTTTTGAGGACCTATAAGGTGTCAAGGCTTATCTGGACGATGTTTTGATATCGGAAAGAAAGGAAGGTCGCCAGGATTTACGGCTCGTGCTGCAACGATTCAGAGAGCGCGGAGTAAAATTAGGGCTAGACAAATGCAAGCTCCGTGAACAGTCGGTCACGTATCTAGGACACCGAATCGATCAAGAAGGTCTCCACCCGATGGAAAAGAATGTGGAATCCATCTTAAAGGCTGCAGAACCACATAATGTCGGCGAATTGCGTTCGGTTTAGGCATGCTGACATATTTTTCCAAGCTTATGCCTAACATGTCTCTGCTCGCACCACTGTATCAGTTGCTCGAGAAACATTCGCGGTGGAAGTGGGAACACACGCAGAAAGCAGTGTTTTTAACGCAAAGCGCCGTCTGAGGGAGGCCGGAGTGCTCGTACACTTCGACCCTGAAAAACCACTCAAACTGAAATGTAATGCGTCACCGCATGATATTGGAGCTGTATTATTTCACACTGATGGGGAGTGCCAACAGGCCCATCGGGTATCGTTCCCGAACGCTGACAAAAGCCGAGCGAAAGTATTCGCAGATTGAGCGAGAGCCCCTTGCTCTCGTGTTTGGTGTATCTAAATTTCGCGACTATATTGTAGACCACGGCTTCACCTTGGTCAGCGACCACGAGCCGCGCCTGGGCCTACTGAAGTCGGACAGGCCTACACCACCACTGCCTGCTGCTCGTATCCAGCGGTGGGCTTTGTATCTCGGGGGATTCCGTGACATGTCACAGTACTCCATCAGTAAGCTGCTCATCAATTCTGACGCCCTGAGCCACCTACCCCAAGGAACGACCGAATCGAAGGCCGGAGGTGAGCCCGCTGATTATCTCTCAGCTTTGGAAACCTTCTGAGACGGGATTATTAGGGCGAAAGCTTTTAATGTCTCATGCCCACGTCCGTCCGTCCGTCCGTCTGTCCGTCCGTCCGTCGATCCATCCGTCCATCCGTCCGTGTCCGTCCGTCTGTCTGTCCATGTCGTCCGTCCGTCCGAGCCCTGGCACGGAGCCAGATGGCCGCCGGGGTGCGCAAACGCCGGTCGCGTCGGACTGCAGGGCTCGCGCTTTGATTGCTTAGCGTGGCTATGCCCAGCGTTTGGAATCATCCTGACCGACGCCGTCTCAATGGACACAGGCGTTCGAGGCACACACTTCAGAATTTACAAAAGGGTCCGTGAATTTAAGCGCTGTAACGCGGGTGGCGTTGGCGCGATGCGCAAAGCGCGAGAAAATACGAACGCAGGCGAACGGAGGAAGATTAGTCTCGCGTCTCGCTGCGATTCGCGGTAAAAAAATTAAAAAAAGAAAACACGCACACATTGCGTTTGTGTGTCATCCAACTGACAGTGTAAAAGAAAAAATTACAGCATCTCCCGCTAAAGTGAACCATGTGTAGATGCGAAGCAGCGGGCGCTCACGCTTGCACTGGCGGCCGCGTTGAAGCTGACGCTCATCGCAGCGTTGCGCAGGAGAGAAACCTGGGGAGGCGCAAAGCACGCAGTGATGGACCGGTGTTTCCTACTGGAACATGCCAATCCCTGCTAGTTGGCAATGAGAGACAGAAGACTCGGACTGCACACAGAGACCCGCAGTCCGCTTTTAGTTAACGCGCACGCTGCCAATTTTTATCGTTCGACAACGGACAGGAAAATCTCCCACCGGCACCACCTTGCAGGTCAAGATCCAGTGCCATATATACGGGGTGGCCAGTGAACGGTTGTGCAGCGCGAGCGGTCGGTTTTTTCAAACAAGAAACTCGCTAGCCGACGCTGCCTGCGTCGGCGTCGTGAGGCGAGAGAGGGGGGAGCGTAGGAGAGGAGAGAGAGGGGGGACGCGCATGCGCAGTGGGGGGTGTGGACGCCGCTGGGAGTGATGCCTAGAGGAGAGAGTGGGAGCGTAGGAGGGGAGAGAGGAGGGGACGCGCATGCGCAGTGAGGGTGTGGTCGCCGCGGGGAGGAATGCCTAGAGGAGAGAGAGGGGGACAGGAGGTTTTTTAATGTTTATTTTTTGAAGGGTTTGCGCATGCGCAGTAAGGGTGGTCACGCCGCACACCACCACCACCAGATTGAACTTCGCCTTAAGCTGCTTCGCATCTAAAAAAAGACATGGCGTAGTCAGTCGAATGGCCACACGCTTTAGCCGTACACACTTTGGAATGTACAAAGTGTCCTTCAAATTTTTCACTGACGGAGTGAAAACGGCAAACGGCAATTGACCAAGTTATGTCAAAAGTCGTAAGATATGTGTGGCATGGCTGGCCAGCAAGTAAGGATCTGGAAGCACTCATGAAAACATTTTTTACCGGCTATTGGAGCTTTCGTACAGGAGCAGGAGAGTTGTGATTCCAGAAGAACAGCGACCACGAGTGTTGGAACACTTGCATGAAACGCACCAGGGTTCCTGTGCCATGAAGACAATCGCTAGGTCCTCGTTCTGGTGGCCGGGTCTTGATAGCGACATCGAACGGCTATCCGCTTCCTGTGAAAGATGCATTCAAAACCTCCCTATGGGGGGTAGCCGCACCGGCAAGGAACTGGCTTAAGATAGAGGAGAGCTGGGAAATAGTACACGCGGACTTTGCTGGGCCGGTCGCGGGTACAGTGATCCTCGTGCTTGTAGACGCCCACAGTAAGTGGATAGAGGCTGTTCCCATGAAGAGAGCAAGTACAGGCGCGCTCAATATGACTTGCAACACGGGAGCGCGTGGCATCACGGGTTCAAAGGTTGCGCATGGCTTCAACTTGTTTTTATTTCAACAAATAATAATTATTTTCTTATTTGGGATCATACCCAAGTGAGAGAAACGCGTTTAGTAATTGAAATAAGGGCTAGTGGAAGCCATGCGCAATCTTTGAACTCGTGAGGCCGCGCGCTCCCGTGTCGCAAGTCATATTGAGCGCGACTGTACCTCCGCTACTGTGAGTTCCTTGAGGAATATATTCTGTCGATTTGGTATTCCCCGCACCATCGTAACAGATAATGGCACAAAGTTCACCAGCGATGGCTTAACAACATTTGCGAGGCGGAATAATATAACCCATGTGTGGACACCTGTGCACCACCCGCAATCAAAGGAGTTAGCGGAAAGGGCAGTCGGCAACATTAAAGACGGCAACGGCAGAAATATAGGCAACGGTAGGTAGAGTAGAAGATATCCTGGATCGTCTTCTTTTGAATTACAGACGCACTCCCCTCAGTTCAGGAAAATGCCCTTCTGAACATCTTTTTGGCTACCGCATCCGATCCCTCTTGGACGCATTATTTCCCTCATTCACGCAGTATCCACGTGAACGGACGAGTGGACTCTGCCAGCGGACGTTGCCGTTCATGCCCGTAATTACGGGCAGGTAGTGAACGCAGGGCAGAACGACGTCCCTATCCGGCGCCCGAATGATCACCATTGATACGCCTGATGGACGCGTACGGCGGCACGTTGATCCACGCAGCAGGTAGTGTCACCAGTCCGACCACCAGTGCAGGGGCCTACGCAAGACACCCCACCTGCAGATGCTGGTGAAGTTCCGCTACGTCGTTCGAAGCGTCAGCGCAGACCCCCACAGCGTCTATAATCTGAATTAACGTTCTTCGTGTGCTTGCACTTGACCCGTCTTGTTCGTGGATCGGAGCGCACGCTGGGCGTGACGCTACGATGTAACACTATCCATCCGCTTCCGTCTGAGTGTTCTCGTGATCGCCCTCTTAACTTGATGTAGACCAAAATTGGTTTTGGAGGGTAATAGGGTTTGAAGAAAATGGTGGTATGGTCATGACATGGATAACATGAAAGTGCTGTTGCGTACGTCGTCAAACCCGTTCCTCCAAACCCGAGTTGGCACGTATCGTTATACCATGGGCTATAGTGTGCGGGTATGCGCCACAGGTGATTGACAGTTTGTACCTACCCATGAATGGCGGCAACTGACATTGGAACTTGGTAGCGAGAGCGTTAAGAAAAACCGATAGCGGAAGCGTTGACATGATAAATAAAATTCAGGATCCCTGCAGTAATCAAATTCAAAACCAAGCATTCATTCTATGTGGCACTAAGGTATTCTCCCAAACGGCATCACCAAATCTTGAAACTACTTTGGAAAAAGGGCCTATGCAGGCATAATGCCCGTGCAACGTCAATTCTGGTTGCAGGGCCGGCTATCTAGTTTTATTAGAAAGAAATGAACATGACATATGCGCTCTGACATAGCGGTCTAATAAACATTACATTTGTATTGCTATGATTCAGCAAACAACACGTGGTTGGCACGTGCTGTTTGTCGGAACGTTGATGTTCATGTTTAAAGCAGAAGCCTTTTTAAGCACACATGAAACGAGGACGAAAGAACGAAGAATTTGACAGGACGTCGTTATTCTGTCCTCGTTTCATGTGCGCTTAAAAGAGCTTTTGCTTTAAACATGAAAGTTCACCAACTAGCCCATCTCGCCGTCTTGTTGCAACGTTGATGGCCAGGAAAAACAGTCCATGTATTATCTCAGAAGGCAGCGGAGCTGTTCGTTTTCGGCAGTGAGGAGGGTCTCATTGATATCCAATGTTGGTTCACGTATCGGGATCGTGGTTGTAGATTCTTTAGAATTCGAGATGACACGTGCAGTGCAGAGATCCACAATTTAGTATATCTATACCACCATGTTTGAAAAAAGCGCGAGAAAACCACAACACACAGGCATGAAGGAGACAGAACGACGCGTTACTAGCAACTGCAGTTCTAATCAAAAAACGTAGAAACATATACACACACAGTAGAAAAAAGAATAATTATAATTAGGCAAGCGCACAATGAGTATGCATATAAAAAAACATCAAGCAAGTTTAGACCACCATATTAAGTTACATCAAGGTATTATACCTCGCGGCTTCATAGCGCTACCGAAGGACTGATTATGCACGAAAGACCCGCTTTAGCAATATACGCTTCTTCAACAATTTCTGGAGTCATCTGATCCCGGTTTGAAAACAAAACACATGTTACTTTAAACCAAGGCTAGTACCCACAGGCCTGACAATGAGCAATAGGTGCCAAACTTGAACGTGTGCCAAAGATTGTCAATCCTCAAAGCCTGTCGTGTTCACGCAGGCGTATATTGACACATCGCCCAGTATGACCGATGTACGAGCGTTTGCAAGTTGTCGGTATGTATACACTACGGCGACTATGTATGATTCTTAATCTTGTATTTTGTACTGTTCGTGTCGATCTTTCTACGCTTTTGATTAAAACTTCAGTTGCTAGAAGCGCGTCGTCCTGGCCCCTTCATGCCAGTTTGTTGTGGTTTTTTTTTGCGCTTTTATCAAACATGAATTTGCAACAACTTGCCCAACTGTCCCTGCTAGATCTATACCATCATTGTGCCCTTCCTTTGGTGTTTGTGGCAGGGCCCTTTTCCCTCATGCAATCGAGCAATTCCTCTCGCGACGCAAATTTTAAGGACAAGCAGCACGTGGTCATAACCCTCGATAATTTCTTGTATGTGTGCGGATGCTTCAGTGCCAGCCAGTATTATTTCACTGCGGCGTGGCGGATGGGTGACTTGATCCTCGAGCATAACCAAGGCTCCGTTGATAGCCTCATAGCTTGGTCCATAAGTCGATGACTTCGCTGTGTTGGTGTGAGAAGTCCATGCGAAGGATGAAATGCCTTGAGCAATGCTGTTGGATGACAAAGCTCGAAGAATGTGTCTGAATATTAATTGTAATCATGCTGTGGAGACACCAGCCAGCGTAATTTGGCAACCTCGAGCTGTCCAGATTTTGGGGCCTTCCAAGGCTGTCTAAACCGTTTACAACTTCGTGGCGAACGACCTGCTGATGACGGAGTACAGTAAACTGGGCAAGTTGGTATTCATTCATTATGTTACAGCGCGAAAAGAACGATATAAACCCTTTATAAACCCGTTTCTTGAATAAAAACTTTCATTTTATAGTAAGCACCGAGTCCTGTGTGTTTTAGTAAGTTTTCTCGTTCTTTTCGAGTTGTGACATAATGATGACGGGAGTAGTCAGCTCCGGTGTCGACTAGGGTGATGTTGTGGCCGTCGATAATCCCGTCGATGTGGCTAGTTCGCCATTGGGCGTTGAGCATAAGTCGTGCAATCACATCACCGCTGCGTTGGTTTGTTCCCCTGCTTACACATCGCGTCGTCAGGTCTACATCCGGCGACGATGTTGCGCCTGCAGGGCTCCATTGGGCTGGCGCAGCTGCGTCGTTGGCGCTTTCACCGGCATTTCCTCCACAGCGTTACGATCGGCGGCGAATGAACTTAGGGATCGCGAAAAACACCTACCTTATCTACATCGGCTACTTTCGGCATTCTATTGAACGTAGGAAGCTGTATCGGACCTAGATAATGCACCCATACCGGCGGCGTTGCGGTGAGATGTAGCTGTCTGGTATCAGTTTAAGGGTAGGCCGTCGAAAGGCCCATGTGCTTTTGTGAGGTAGCGCGGTCGTTCACCTTAATGTGGAAGCAGCACTTTAATAGTGAAACAATGCAGTCTCCTTTTGCGCAACTGGCAGCGGTGCTATGCCTCGCCGGCTTCCACACAGTGGTAACAGAGCGGGCCAACCGATGTCCCTTGGAATTATAGCATTTTTTCACTTTTAATACCATAATATCTGTCCCCAAATTTGGATAACACGACCATGAAAGCTGATATTCACCGACATATCTAGAAATCCTACGTATATTTTTCGGTATACTAGCTGAAAGTGTGTTCCAACAAGCCACAATGTGCAC
>JALIZH010017121.1:0-104735 GCA_030522465.1 Rhipicephalus appendiculatus | reverse complement strand
TTTCGCCTTCGAGTGAATTTAGGCAAATACATAAGGAACTCGAGTTTCTTTAGTACACTGATCGCACCAAGACCTGTCAAGAGTTGACCGTTGAGACTGATTTACAGTATTTTATTGCAAATACATCTTCTTACGACTTTCGATGCGAAAGGTTTGTATTTATCAACGTTGGTATGATTACACTAATTCTGTTCAGCATATTTTCAGCCCACCATGAACGAGTGAGGAAACGTCGATTTATTAGCGTGAGGATTAAAATATGTTCCAAAAAAAGAACAAAAACAAAAAGAAAATCACTCCGGACAACCTACCAATATTTCATATCGCCGTCGTGAATCCCCTTTAGACTCACCCTGTTGATTTCGTGTTTCAATTTAAAGAACTTACGACGCGCTTACACAGCAGCTGCTAAAAAATGTGGATTTAATTAAACGTTGTTGCCGGTAACGCCATTTAATTTGTTTGAATGACATCACACGTCGTTTGTCATTCTCCGAACATAGGGATTGAACCTAACGAGCAGGCTTGGCAACCGAACACGCGCAGCACGCGGTATACATTTATTGCGCTTTAACGCATACATGGAAGCTGAAGCCCGAATGCTGAAGTCAGTGATCGAAAACGGGCAGGAAAGCCATTTTGAGTGCGCCACGGCCATAGAACAGTCGCGAAAAGAAAAATTCACCATAGAAGCAGATGTACACATGGATGGCTAGCAGACGACACCAGGAGCAATAGACACAGAACGTGCTCCTGATGGCAACTCCGCTCGATTTCGCTGGGCAGTTTGCTTGAACATTCAGTACAAGTTGCTTTGTGAACTTGCCCACCAATGTTTCAATAACTTCAATAACTCGAGCACAATAGACAGGCCGGCAGCGTCGAGCAGCCTTCACGTAGCGAGCGCGCGCGAAGAGCTGCATCCGGATTCCTCTCCCTGACGTCACACGCGAGAGGGCGCCACTCAAAGATCTCGAGGCGAATAATGAAGTTAGCCCATGAAGGGAGCCACGCTGGTCACCAAGGCGTAACGCGGACGGTCAGTCGAATCGTCGCTGATTTCTACTGGCCAGGAGTACAGTCGGACACCAGATGATTTGTTAGGTCGTGCGACGTATGTCGACGGGCGAAGAGCTCCACGCCGCCTGGTAGGAGGCCATCCTCTTCATAACGACTCAACATTTCTACAAATGAATTTGCGTTACGAGTCGAGACCACATCGAGAAGTCTCGGAGTACTGCTTTTACAAGAGCGCAAAGGACCTCGACTAATGGCGTGATCTTCGACGAATAATGTCCGTCACCTTTGTGCTACGTTCGACCGACGTCGTGTTGTGCTACGTCGCGTTTGTGGTCCTCCTCGACTTCTTGGAATTGGGGGGAAATGTGATAAGAAGTTAGCCCATTTAAAGTGCGCGGCCAAGTGAACGAGTGTAGAATGGGACAATGAACAAGACGCCAATGAGCTGGGCTCGCGCTGGACGGTCGGTCATGGCGCTAGCATGGGCTGCCTGAGCGGGACCCGCGTTCCCGGAAAAGCCAGCTGGACTGTCACCCAAGGCTCGTGTCCTGGTACAAGTGTTCGTGTTCCGGTGCGGCCGAGCTGTGTCCTTGGTCGGTACGGTTCTGGGTAACGGTCCAGACCATTCCAGCGCCAGGCCTTCGACCTGACGTGCGCCTGGATCTTCTGTTGCAGCGTCGTCGTGCCGACCGACGTGCCGTGACGGTGTGAGTGTGTCGTCGCTGCGCCGATAGACACTACGGAATAGACGCTAGGCCCGAATGTGTTTTATGTGTTTGTGCTTGTGTAACGTGCCCGTCAGTCCCGTCTCGTGTCAAGATTAAAGCCTTCTACGTGTTCGTCGAGCCATTCTTCTGTGTGAGAGGCCTAAGCCCACAACATCATCACAACGTCGTACTCGACGGGATTTTCTCATTATTCATGTCATGACCAGACAATTGTAATCGTCAAGCCCCTCTTACCCTCCAATGCTAATTTTGGTCTACCCCAGGTTAAGGAGGTCGTTACGAGAGCACCCAGACATGGGGCGGCTAGAGAGATAGATAGATAGATAGATAGATAGATAGATAGATAGATAGATAGATAGATAGATAGATAGATAGATAGATAGATAGATAGATAGATAGATAGATAGATACGTATATAGAAACGCTCAATGTGTCTGTAGTACCCAAAGAAATGCTTCGCATTTGAAAAAAAATCTCGGGGGGAGGGGGGGCACGAGACCGGTGTGCCACTCCTTGGCTACGCCACTGCCTCCGTGTCACGATAAATTTGATTCCCTCTTGCGCGACGCGAAGTTTTCGTGAATATACGTGGCAACTCCCACTTCCAATAATAGCCCACAGCGTACACATATCAGCTTCTGCAAGGTTTTCTGTAGCCAGGCAAGTTAGTTAAATGTTATCGTCTGACCGTTTCCGGGGAAGCTCACCCTGTTTTCCTTCCATATACCATTCGTCAGTTTGTAGTGCATGGATCCCAAAGCAATGTACGCGGGAAGTCGCGCGGGCTCGTGATGTGCTGTTCTGTAGTTGAGCAATCTCAAATTGGCGATTCTTTAAAGTTGGGCGTATCTTTTTTCAGGAAAGCGCTGTTAGTAATCGCGCGAGAGACGTTTCAGTCGTTCGTAGACGCGTCCGCTCCACGTCTACGTGAAGTGAACGAACGCCGTGCTTCACTTGTGTGTTGTTTTAGGGATAGTTGGTTTCATAGCGAGCGCTGCGTCACTTGTTTTTGTAGATTTGTTGACAGGTGGCAGTACACTGCAAGCGATTTGCTTGTTGACTGGTTTGAAAGCAAAATGTTCTCTGCGCCCAGACTGCCCAGGCGCCTCTGTAATCGTAAACATGGTGACACCGAGTGGTCGAAGTCGTTCGGCGAAGGAAATTCTCCAGATTGCTTTCCGTAGTGATTTTAAAAGAAACCTTCTTCACGACGAGGACTTTTCACAGAACGTAGAAGGCTGTGACAGCAACGAGAGCGACTCTGACGATGTACGATCAGCTGCTAACTCACGAGGAACGAGTTGCACTTCACGTCCCCTCGTGCGCTGATGTTTCTTCACCCTCGTTAGTCACTTTGATTGTATTTAAGGCATAATATGCGTGGGCGAGACCATAATAAAAGCATAATTCTTCTTGTGCATAGCATGTAGCGCAATTGTTGTGGATATTATGGAGCGCCGCATGCCACCAACACGCTCGAGCTCCACCAGCCAAGCGAAATGGTTAGAGCGATGAAACTTGCAGTCACGGCCACAATCAATGCCTCTTGGCTAACTACTCCTGTAGTTCAACGGTACCTTCCAAACGGCATCGTTGCTCCACGAATTTTTGCAACATCGAAGAATTCGCGGTTGCGAAAATCATACGTGTGCATTCTTTTCGATATGCATGTTTCGATCGTGCTGATCGAACCTGCAACACAGCCAGGGTCCGGGCATGGTTGTGACACAAGCGCTTATGAATGGGATGTTAGATGTTTGTGTTCCGTTGAAGAAGTAACCCTGTGCTCCTGACTGAGCAAATAATGATGGCGTAATATGTTTGCAAATAATCGCAACGTTAAACATGCGGCCCCGTGAAGCCGCGATGCCGCTAGTCGCTAGCGCCTACTACTGTGGCAAATCTGTCAGACAGGCTCGGTACGTACTACCTCGGAGGGCCGTTCAGTACATACGTCCCTTCTAGTTCATGCAGTTTTCTGCAGCACGCACAGGATTTCGCCAAGTGTCGTTCATGCACGGTAACGGATCTGAAATATAACCTTTCACACCGCCGCAAACAATTAGGTGGCGAACTTCCATGGTTTGGGATAGTATATTGGTCTCGTACTTTTCAGTGCAGCTCATGACTTCATCCGGTGAAAATGGCACGGGCCGTACGTCCACGCATCCTGTCTGTTCCTATGTTTACAAACGTGTTGACCCTCCGCCGGGCACCATCTTGGTTCGCACAGCGTGCCACCTATAGTTTGTGGGCATTCCGAATAGCTCCCAAACATCGATATACATTGTACAAGGTATCATATATCACTACACTATAAGCACTACTTTTGTGAAGACACGTTTCGATTTCGTGTTATAACCAGTTCCTATGACAGTGGGATCAGACATGTTTTTTTAAAAGTGTCTAAGTTTGGCATGCTGAATGAGCAGCACGTATCCAAAGTCTACGCTAATTGTCACCTCTAGGAAACGAATGGGAGGGTGTGTCGCGACCAACGATCCTGAACTTACGACAGCCTTCAGCGCAGAAGTAGTTAGGTATACTTTCAAACGACTAACCCTTCAAAACCGAAGTCTGACTACGCGAAATCATGTGTCATACAAAGAGACAAGCTTCCCCAACGTCTCAGGCCTACCACAATTGCAAGCGAGTAGCGCCGACAGCAACAAACAGGCACCGCAGCCCCCTCGGCTTCTGCGGCCGCGCGCACGTGCGACGTCACGACGTTTTTCAGTTGCTGCTGGTGGCCGCTAGGGAGGTAGCGACTACTGCAAATCGCTGAAAACAGATGTCACTCATCCTTGTTTTCAAACCATGTTTTTGCATTTTTCATTTTTAGCTGTTAAACTCTTGTTGTGCTACAAAATGTCACCCTCAAAGTTATCGATCCGTATTCCTTCAAAGTCCCCTTCCTTCGTTCATTCATAGCGAAGACCTCGTTCCAGCCGACTTGATGCTTTCAGATAGTAGCGATGGCTTATCGGTCAGCTGTCCACTCGTTAAAAAAACAAGTGATAAGTCACGCCAGCTGGAAAGAAAAGAGTATTCCACACTCGCCGTCATGGCTACAAGCGGTGATGACACACACTCCCATGTTTACATGCCCATAAATACCCGATAGATAGGACAACAGGGCAACGGTCGTCGTAGATCGATTGGTAGAGCAGCGGACGCGTTATCCGACAGTTGCGGGTTCGGTCCCTCCCAGCGGCAAGTCGCCTTTTTCTCCACTTTATTTTATTCCCATTTACATCGTGTTTACTAGAGTATAGCGAAAGTAATACAATTAATGTCTCCTAGACCTTACTTGGCTTCACTCTGTTTTGGTTTTCAATAAGGTTGTATAAAAATGAACCGAGCCCTTAAAGTTTCCTTATCTAGTTCAATGTAATATCAGGGTGGTTATTCGTTGTCTGGGCAAACGTTTTTCAGAAAAATAGGTAATGTTGCTTTGTAGCTTCTTTAGCTACCAAGAAACCTCACCTCATCAATTTGAAGCAATTGCGATATGTGTAAAAGTTATCATCGTTGCTCTCTGCCTACTACGGAAGCGCTTCATCATTAGCATGAACACAATCAAACACAAAATCAATGAAACGTGTGTCGTTGCCCAGATTCTGTGGTCCAGTATGGTAGATGCTTTATCAGCAATGCTGAATGAACAATCCGCGGCTCAATCTGAAGCACAGATGAACTTTAACGGGTCAAATTCTCACTCTGCCCAATGAATATCGAATGGTGAAGCGGCTGGGTGGGCGCATGATGCAGCAATGAAATTATTGAACTGAAGGACATTGAGAAAAATACAATATCACTGTCTTCGAAATGACGTTTAAAGCAAAATGAGTCCGCTGTTTAGAACGCCAGTTCGACTACATCCCACGCAGGCCGCATCTCAATTGTGGACACCTAAGCACAACAGTGTACTTAGGCTTGTTTCCACAGTGAAAAATCCCCGATGTTCGAGCATGGCGTGCCCTGCACTCATATTTTGGTTTCGGCAGTTAACACCCACTTCATGGTGTGAATAAATATATAAGGTTGTATAACGGTAACTTTTGTGAAAGCTCTGCAGAAGTATCAATAAATTGGAGGGGACTCTTATGAAATTTAAATTCGCTTCCTTTCTGACAAAGCCCGCGCAAGCCATTCAAGCTACTACTCTGTCATTCTACAGTTCAGTTATATTGGTCTTCCACACCACCAGCTCGATCATATAGCAAGTAAACTGTTTTGTTGCCAATTGATCAGGTTTTGCTGTAAAACTGCCACATTTTATTTTGTTAGCATCGCTGCAGCAAGGAGGGCCAGGGCGCATGTTCCTTGATGCGCGCGGCTTTATTAGCAAGCACAGCGTGCGTCCAGTGCGTTGTACGGACCACCGGTGCCAGTGGAGTAACCAGAAATTTTCTTCAGGAAGGGGGGGGTTCGGGCTCACTCACCCTTTATGTGTATTCGTGCGTGTGTTTGTGTCTGTGTGCGTGTGCATATGTAAAATAAAAAAAATGCCCCCCACCTCCCCGAAGGGGAATCGTGAGGAAATGCGAATGCATTTCGCGAGCGCTTCACTCCATTTATATATGGTGGTTGTGGTTCGAAGAAGGAAAAGGCGCCTAATTTCTGCAGCCCAGTCGGGAGCACGGCGCAGCGCCTTTTTTTTTTTGCTTTTTTGTGTTTTTTTTATTTTTTCTTTTTTTATTTTTTCTTTTCATATATAGCTCCGCCCAGCTCCAGCGATGCGAACGCCCTCACGCGTCAGAGCGCGCTCCTCCTCTCCACTCAGAGCGGAGAGAAAACACCTGCCGCGGACAACGCCGCACAACGCCAACGCCGCACAACGCCGGATGCCTGACATAGCCCTGACTATGAAATGCATTCGCATTTAAAAAAATCTAGAGGAGGCGGGGATTTGAACCTAATGTTAACTAAAATGCTCCATACTCCTGTTTATTGCTTATTCTCTGGTCCATCCTGCTGTGTCCCACTCGCTTAATTTTAGGGGTAAAATGTTTCGCTCCAATTCACGCTACCTGGTTTTCGGCAAGGTCTTTCCTATCCTCCAAGTTAAAGATCCTTATGCAGTGATTTCAAACTTGTCGGGTGAGTGACACCGGGGGATTGACCGTCATGATTATATGTAATGCAGATATTTATTGTACACATCTTCGACATATGTGCGTGATCATCATCGCATGGAGTTTTTTTATCCCATGTTAGGACTGATTTTGAGTCCTCGTTGAAAGTGGTCGGTTTGTGTCGTTTTCAGGGCGGAACAAAAAAAGTCGAGTTAACTGTCACGTATATCGCAATCGCCTAAAGTTAGGCGTTTTTCGATAGATAGAAAATCAACAGTGCTAAATCCTGGACTGTAATTTTTAACAATAATAGTTATTTGGTTGACTTATGGCGGTTAACATTCCGAAGTGACTGAGGCTATGAAAGAAGCTCTTATGGAGGATTACGGATGATTTCAACCATTTAGCCTTATTTAGATAGCGCGAAAATCGCATTCTACTCGGGCCTCTGGCATTTCGCTTTCAACTGATCGAGAATTTTTCTGTCTATTGAGCAGCTGAATTCCACCATAACTGAGATTCTTTGCCACGAATGGAGGCGTCAGTTATACCACTATGTATATAATAGCACCCATATTTCATTGCGTTATACATTGTTATAGATACTGTTCTGCTTGAGTTTTACCAGCACCAACACATTCCTGAGCACACCGAGACAATTACTGCTAAATGTTTGCTATTCCAGCACTGCTGATACCCATCGCATCTGCAACAGGTTGGTATAACCTCTTGTCTGCCAGTGACCCCATTTGGGGCCACTGCTTCGAGCAAGCGCGACTAATTCTGAAGCAAATATTTTTAACCTTCAATTTGAATTTTTTGCGTGGAGAGCATTACTTTACTTCAGCTCAATGAGATGGCGGTAAATATCTAGTTTCTGTGACGCATGACAGGTTTAAAGATGACGTTGCCCATCGAACGTCAACTTTACCGTCCTCCCAGATTGTTCTGTGGTTGATTTTTACCCAATATGTGGGAAAGAACTAATCTGGGGTCTTCAATGAAATTTTAATCAATTAATATGCACAATCGTTCTTGTAATTAGCCATGAACACCTCTCTAACTAAATTAAATAAGGTGTAATACTTAAATTTAATGTCACCATATCATTAAATTTCGACATTTTTCTTTTTTTATTAGGGACCCCATGTGGGGATAGGATACAGTAACGCAGCTGTAAACTGATAGCTCGTGAGGAACTTCATGCGTATTGCGTAAAGTATACAACACAGTAAGAGGCAAATAAAAGGCAGAAAAACCGAAATATGTGTATGTGTCAAGCACTAATGCATTGACGGTACGGCTGTCGCCTTCGAGTTTTCGTAATGATAGTTTAACAGAATGTGTGGAATTGCGTTCCACACATTCTGCGTTCCACACATTCCACACAATGCGTTCCACACATTCCAACCCCCGTTTTACGGTCTTCCTACTGCGGTGGTGTATACCAGAGCGACTGGTATACGCCAGGTACTCTAGTATGCGCAACGCCTTCATTAGTCGCATGAAGAGCCTACTCTGGTCGAAACGTCGCTAATAAACACTTTCATTGTAATTTTTAAAGACGATAGTCTTTCTTGGGATACCTAAACGGAAAAATTTTGGTCTGTCTGTCTGTCCGTCTGTCTGACTGTTCCTCTGTTTGTCGGCACGTCGCACGATTCAGCGGCTGGCCAAAGTTTGACTGCTTTCTGAACGCCCAGCCAACTTGATCAGTCGTTTTTGTGCATACTTGTGAACATTGTCGATCAAAAAGCAAATATTACGCATATCTGAGGTGCAACAACAATACGGAAGTATTAAGTGGTGTGTTCTTTTATAGAAAATACATAGACACTTAATTCTGAAGACCCTAGTGTTTCTTAGGCTGCGCTGAAAATGCGGGCTGCCTTGCAAAAGCGAAGAGCCGTCGTCTATCTCCGAGGTCGCGCGAAGTGCCGCGTGTTTCATCCGACGCGCGATAGCTGGCGCAGTCTGCCCTCGTCGCTGCAAACAAGAGAATCTCTTTTTCGTGGTCGCTCTGCGCGCCTTCTCAGCTTTTTACACGCTGCCAAAAACACCGCGCTTGCGGCGAGAAGACGCTTGGTCATGCCAGGACGAAAATGGTCGAGAACAGCATCACAGGTGGCCGCGGATGAGACCGGCAGAAGACTATCGTCTTTCGATGACATTTGCAGCGAAGCACGCAGATACGCGGCCAATTTTTTTTTACGAACAATCTACTTGACTGTTTAGAACGCTACGGCCACTTTCGTCACTACTTATATATATATATATATATATATATATATATATATATATATATATATATATATATATATATATATATATATATATATATATATATATATATATATATATATACGTAGATTATGAAGAGTCTGGCTTCGGTTGCCGTAGAACAAAATAGGAAAAATATATATACGCTTCTAAAAAACTGTATATTGGTGACGTTTCGATCGGAGACCGATCTTCATCAAGACGAAGCATATATATATATATATATATCTATATATATATATATATATATATATATATATATATATATATATATATATATATATATATATATATATATATATATATATATATATTGTCATCATCAGACTGACTATGCCTACTAAAGGCCCCTCCCATGTTCCGCGAATCAACCAGGTCCAGTGCTTTCTGCTGCCACATTATACCTGCAAACTTCTCAATCTCATCTGCCCACCCCTCATTTTCTGTCGCCCCCCTCACGCGTTTGCCTTCTCTGGAATCCACTCAATTAACCTTAATGACCAGCGGTAATCCTGCCAAGGCGCTACGTACCCGGCCCATGTCCATTTCTTCTTCTTGATTTCAACTATGATATCCTTAACCCCCGTTTCTTCCCTCCCCCACTCTTCTATCTTCCTATGTCTCTTGAGGTTACACCTATCATTTGCCTTTTTATATATATATATATTGTAGCGGTCCTCGGTTAAAGAAAGGCACAATCGCATAACCAAGGAAAGACGGGTGTCGTCCGCCATTTATTCCTATTTCACACTTCTTCGTCTTCTTTCTACTTCAATCCTATTCTTCTTTCACGTGTTCATTGCAATCTGCTTCACCCTCCCAGGCTCCTTTGGCTTACACCTCCTGGTGTAGTACTTGAACACATTTCCAATTGAAGCACACTCAGTTTGACCCGATGATCCTTGGTAGCAAACCGTCTTGAGCACGCCGTTCTGAGACAGGGAATGGTCCATAAAACTGATCATTCGCAGCACGAATTCCTTTTCGAATTATAACTAAGTATTCAGCTTGTATATCTGGTATGTCGCTGTTGTGCCTCTTGTCGACGTTCTTCTGCATGCGTTGTCTGTAGGAGGTCTCTTGGCTTTCGCTTTTTTTTGGCTTCATTTAGAACGAGCTTTTCCAGGAGGCCAAGCTCGGGGTCAGCAGGGAAGGCTGGGACCACTCCAGAGGCAGCAAACAGGGGACTACATCCTAGGCCACTGGTGTACGAGCGGTTGTGATGTCTGGTGGCAGCCTCGAGGTAGCATTTCCTGCCACCTGGAAACTTGGGGTACATTTTTAGGTACTGTTTAATGTCGCAAATAGTACGTTGAGCAAGACCGTTTGCTGCAGGTTGGTATGGTGAGCAAACTTTTGTAGTCATGCCACAGTCTCGTATCAACTTCACTAGCTTTGCACTTCGAAAAGCCGGGCTGTTGTCACAAACTATAGTCTTGGTGCATTTGAAACACTCGGCTTGAAGAAAAGCCATAACAATGTTCGTATCCTCTCTTCCGGCCTTCGTCATGACCATTCTCGTGCATTCGTCTATGCCGAGCAGGAATGCCTGTGTGTCCTTGTTACCGTCACCCTTCTTTTTTCAGTCCCGCGAAATCCAAGTGAACAAATTCAAAGGGGATGTTTGAGTATTTTGGCGTTAGCATTATATCGGTTGCCTGCTTAAACTTGACTTTGTTCACTTTACATAGGTGACACGTGCGAATGTAGTTTCTCACGTCTTCTTTCATACTTGGCCAAGTAAACCTTTTCAGGAGCTTGTCGTAGGTGCGCCCGAAACCGTCATATCCCCCCGACTCTGGGCTGTCGTGACACAGACGAAGTATCTTGGACACCATTGTCGATGGTACATAATACTTCCCGTCAACGAACTTTATTTTCTCTGTGCCTTCCCATAACTTGACGCAATTTATTTCTTGAGGTTGTTCGCTTGTCTCGTGAAAAAGTTGTTTAGACAGTGCGTCTGCATCTCTTAGCACCAGACCAGGGCGATGTGATATTTCAAAGTCAATTTGTTGTGGGTAGTTCACCGATCTAGCAATTCGGCCCTTTGGTTGTGCCATATTTAGAGTCAGAGCTTGATCATCAGTAAATAGGGTGAATTTCGTTCCTTCCAGGTAGGTACGAAAATACTCTACTGCTTTCAAAACAGCCAATGCTTCTTTTTCAGTGGTAGTATAATAAACTTCGGCAGTCTTTGACGTATAGCTGTAGTAACCGACTACGTGGTGCTTCTGGTGGTCAGGTAGTTGTGACGGCTTCTGATACAGAACTGCACCCCTTGCATAATGCGATGCGTCGGTTTCAAGCACGAAAGACATGGAGAAGTCCGGTATTCGAAGAATCGGATCGGATGATATGAGTTTCAATAGCTCGCTGTCAGCTCTTTCACATTCCGGACTCCATAGGAAAGGAACATCTTTTTGCATCAGACGTGTGAGACACCTGGTCTTCGCCGCATAATCCTGCATGAAAGATCTGAAATGACCAGTTAGGCCTAGAAATACCCGCAGTGAATGAATATAGTATGGCTTCACCAACTTAGAAATCTTGTCAACTGAATCCTGCTTTGTGCTTTTTTGTAGTCCCGTCAAAGATCCTTCCGAGGAACACAACTTCATCTTGAAAAAATGCGCTCTTCTTGAAGTTCACTTTCAGCTGAGCTTGGCTAAGAGCACTCAAGACCTGAGAAAGGTGACTTTGATGCTCCTCTTCAGTCTTTGAGAAAATGAGTATGTCGTCTTTGTAGACATTACAGAAGATTCCGAGGTATGGCTTTAGTATATCATTCATTATCTTTTGGAACCAGGCCGGAGAGTTCTTCCATCCAAATGGCAGGCGATTATATTCAAATAAATCAACTGCTGTGACAAAGGCGGTGTACTTCTTGGTGTCCTCGGTCAAAGGAATTTGCCAGAAACCCTTGCATAGGTCAATACGAGAAAACCAGTGGCATCCACCTGTTTCGTCAATAATTGCGTCTATATTGGGCATGGGAAATGGTATCAGCTCCGTTTGTTTGTTGAGTGCCCCTATAATCCGTACAAAGACGGAATGTTTCATCTTCCTTCGGAGCGATAGTGATAGGCGAAGCAAAGGCGACACCGAGGGTCGAATTAAATTTGCATCCAACAGTGCCAGCAATTCTTTCTTCAGCCAAATCTTCTTTGCTCTCGACATATTGTATGGAGATCTTCGTACCAAGGTTTTATCCACGATTTTAAATGGCACATGATGTGACTTCATTTCGGGAGGTTAGTTCACAATGCAGACGAGCTCAGGGTACATAGCTATGATGCCTTCTTCGCAGTGAACGACTCGCAATTGACGAGGTGTTGGAGCATTAGTCTTCAGTCTTGAATCATCTTCAACAAGCACATTGTCATCCCGGTAAAGGTTAATCTTGAGCTTCTTCATGTCAGGGCGAGATAGCAGAAAGTCGTACGTCGCATCTGGCATTGCCAATACAGTGGTGGTAACAGAATTATCTTGGAATTCAATGACGACGGACGCCCACTGGTTATGCGAGCTCACCGAGCCGTCGTATCCTTGCACTCGGATGGTTTCACCAACGTGCGAATGACTGATGTTGACTCTGCCTCTGTTAATGATGGACACGAAAGCTCCACTATCCACTAATGCATACATTTCGACGCCATGGATTCTCACAGGTATAGGGAGCAGGCTGGACGATATCAAACACACTGTCTCACGGCCGCTCTGTGTGTCATTTTGATCACACTGGCTAAGTTCAGGCAGCAAATTGTTGAAAGGCGGGTCATGCGCAACGCTGTAGGGTCTTTCAACGATGTCCCCGTCAGAACCACCCCATTGGCAGGGGTTGTCCTTACAATTACGTTCATCCTGACTTGCAGATAAATAAGAGTTAGTGTCGTTCATCTTGCACACGTCATGGCTATTGAAAAGACGTTTTCTGTTCCATGCCGGTCCTCCTTGTTCCTTTCGTACCCTTGGCAGCACATTTTTCAGACATTGGAGAAGCTCTTTTAGGGTCCTTGGAGATGTCAACGCAACTTCTCTTCGGATCTCCCCAGAGAGCCCCTGCGTCAGAACGCTTAAGACTGTCTGCGAGGAGAGGTTAGGCTCCGCTAATTGTAGCAGACGACGTTTCTCCAAGTAATACGAAAGGGGCGATCCAGACTTATATTGATAAGATAGCGCATCATCTCATCTTTGTGTACCACTGACTTCAAACGCCGCAAGGATACTCGCTTTTCATTGCTCCCAACACAGTGGTGTCTTGTCAAAAAGCTGCAAGTCGTACCACTTTTTAGCGGTGGCATCAAGATAACGGCGCAGGTTTTCTATTTTTTCGACATCAGACAGCCATTTATTCTTTTGGGAAGCATATTCATATAAAACATCCATTGTTGAGGGATTTGAGTGCTCTCGTCAAAATATCCGGCTCCACTAGCTTTTGCATTACATGAGCTCTGTTCACTGCATCAAAGAGCATTTTCATTAGCTGGCTGTGCTGAGTCATCTGTAGTTGCTGCTTTTCGACAATTTTCATAAACAGACTCACCTTCTCTGTAGAAGCCTCTTGCGAGAGCCGTGGATATCGCATCGGTTGCAGTACAAATTCACCTAGCACCCGCAGACTCAGATCGACCTTCACGGATTCCATCTGGAGAAGCTCCTCGCGGCCCACGGCAGCTTCCTGCATCACTTTGTCGGTCAAGGCTGCTGAACTAACATGACGAGGAAGGTCAGTTGCTGGCTCGCTTTGAACTTGGAAACCTGCGAAGACGACAAGCTGCTACGAGGCCCGGTCAATGAAGAACTTGATCCATATGTTCGCCTTCGGGTGCGCAAAAATAGTGTAGCGGTCCTGCGTTAAAGTGACACAATCGCATAACTAAGAAAATACGGGTGTCGTCCGCCATTTATTCCTATTTCAAACTTCTTCATCTTCTTTCTTCTTCAATCCTCTTCTCCTTGCACGTGTCCATTGCAGTTTGCTTCATATATATATATATATATATATATATATATATATATATACTGTCGCAGTACGAACTCAAGTACGAAGTACTATTTTCTTCAAAACGGACGGCCAGTGACCGTTTTTAACTATGTGTTCGGAAATGGCAGCATACCCAACACTCATCCCTCGTCGTAATTTTTAGATGAGAAAGAAAATGTGCGAGAACAAGTCTAGGGAAATAGGTACAAGACACATACCGTGATCCGAATTGCCTTACGTTGGAGCTCACGTGATTAAGATACCACTATGTGGTCATCTATTGACCCTCCTCTCGCTCAGACCCGTTTTTACCTGGCAGTCTGTATGGCTCATCACATGATACAAAGTCGAAGGTCCGCGTGTCGTATCTTGGAGTTAATATTCTTGGGTTTGATTCTTGCTGGGACTCTGACTTATATATATACCCTTGCATTCGTCGGGTCAACGCCGCTGATGTCAGGTTTCCTTCACGCTCTCGCATTTAAATTACCAATGACTCTCCTCACCGTTCGTGCGTAGATATAAATTGCCAAACACCAGTGGCGCATACCCGCATACCGCGGCCCGTGGTATACGGGTAGGAGCCACACGTGTTTAGAGAAATGAGTATGACGGCGTACGTGACGAGATTTTCATGTTATTCAAGTCACAACCAGCGACGCAAATGTGTCAAATCCTCTTACCCTCCTATACTAACTTTGGTCGATGCCAAGTTAAGGAGGTGATCACGAGAGCACACAGACGTAGGCGGCTATATATATATATATATATATATATATATAGTCAAGAAATGAAGGAGCACACTTACGAAAATTGCATATTTTTTTACTGGTTAACGTTTCGGCCGTGGCACGGCCTTCGTCAGAATGAAAAGAATTACAGGCATGTGGCCGCTTTTATGGGCATGGACACGTGGGTACAAAACACGTGGGATCAACACGTGAATGTTTAAAGGGATCAAAGCAACCATGATAACAACACCAAAACAAGGGGAAAATAAATAAATAAAGGAAAAAAAAATTCATAAATTTAATAAAGCAGGTTATATATATATATATATATATATATATATATATATATATATATATATATATATATATATATATATATATATATATATATATATATATATATATATATATATAAAGAGAGAGAGAGAGATAGATAGATTGATAGATAGATGGATAGATAGATAGAAACTCTGAAAGTGCTTGCAGTGCGCAAAGCAATGCGTTCGCATTTAAAGCCGGAGGGCTTGCATAACTGGGCGATGGTACTTCGCCGAACCCATACCCTTCATCACGACTGCACTTTGACAGCGCATATTCGCCGATCCGTACATGGATATATACACTATGCCTGTTATTGTTTCTGATATTGTCAATTTAAAGATTGCGGGAATGCTTAACTCTAATACACGAAACTACAAACCTGATGTTATGAAGATGGTCATTACGGGACTGATGCTGACAATGCGTCGCGTAGCCGACGAAACTCCCCCTCTCGCTACACATGAAGTTTCTGAAGTGAAGTTGAGCACCATCTCCACGTAATATATATACTCAAAAGAAGTATACTGGTCTTGTGGTGCTTTGCTTGCTACCATATTTACGTGCATGCTGAAAATTTTTTTCCGAGGCGAAGAAAAAAAACATGGTAAAGCGAGGACCTACGTTGCAAATATGGGCGCTCTTTCATGTCGACAACTTCAAATGAAGTACAGTCGTCGAACGCGCTATTTATACGACGTTTCTCGAATACGCTTGTTGTGACTAGTGACATGCAAGTACGTAAATTTGCCTGTTCGTGTTTGAGTCTATGTTACGATAAGTGACCACTCTGAATCAGTTGCTGACAAACACGATCAAAGACATATTATTCGGCAAAAATAAAGCAGGTTCCCACTAGCGGTGCAAGCCTAAAGGATGTGCGGAGCTCGGCGGCTGAACTCTTAATTTTTTCTTTTTCCTCTTTTTTTTTGCCTTTCTCTTTCTCTGTTTGTGCTATCTCTTCTTTCTCTCCAAGTTCTTCCTCTTTCTCTCTTTTTTTTGTGTTTATTTTTTGCCTCTCGTGTCTATGTATTATTGTCTCTCTCTCACTCTTTGTATCGTTCCTCCTCTTTCTTCCTCTCTCTCTAGCTATTCATTTCCTTTGTTTTATTCTTATATGGCCTCTCTGTTTCGTTTTCTCTTTCTGTATTCCTTCTCTAGCCCATAAAATTTATTGCCTCCCACGCCAGACAAATCGGCGCATGTGTTCGGAAAGCGAAGGAGAAATTGAAGAAGAGGACGAAGATGACCAAGAGAGTACGGGCTGCTCCATGATAATAATAATTTTTTCTCCGGAAATAAACGGACTTTCTCTGAGCTTAAAAGGACAACTGTTAAAATGGAATTGTAACAGCGCAATGCAGAGTGCTCTGTCAGGCAATTCTCAGTGTGGGCACCATATCATTACAATAATCAAGGGGTTTCGATGGCGTGTCTAGAACACTGTAGCTGATAGTTTTAGGGTGTAGCTCTTAAGCGCCCTCTCATACCTGTCGCGACTGTGTCTGCCGCTATCAGTTAACTGTCACTGGTAGTGTACTGGCACTGATATAGCTTGTGCTGTCACGTTTTCATTGTGGGCCACAAGTTTCCCCAATAAAGTGATTTGCCATTAACAGCCCGACTGCTTCTTTTTTCACCGTAACGAACACGTCACCTCTGGTGGTGTTGCTGGTTCGTTTATGCTTCGGATGCCTACAAGAATCCGTGAGCCGAGCCAACAAGGCAAGAAGACACCGAAGTCATGTATCATGATCCATTGAGGAGCAGGTGTCAAGGACTATCGCAAGCAAACGAGCATGTACCCACTCACACGAAACAAAACCAAGACGATGAAGAAAGCAAGAACAATAATGGTCACTGTATCGCCCGTAAAAGTAGCACGGATGCAAAAAATTTTGCGCCTTGTTTTTTTTTTTTTTTTTGTTTCAATAAGTTGCTTATGACCCATTTGTCACGGCTACAGAACTCGTTTGCACGAGTGCCCGACGGTTATTTATTTAGAGATAGTTTTAGAGCGCCCAGTCGCACTTTTGTTTTCAAAGAGCACCGAGCTAGGCACGAGCAGTTCCGGTGGCAAGGTAAATGCAGCTGTCCACGTGACCACGCAAAACTGTGACATGGGCTATTTAAGGTTGATACGGTGATTCAATAAACCAGCTGTGAGTCTGCGCTCGTTTGTCCTTTTTTTCGTTCTTCGTGACCCGTGCTGCTGCGCAGTTGTTTTAGATGGTTCTTCATCTTTTTTTCCTCAATTCATGGCTTATTGCATAATTACCACATTAAAAATTAAGCCCAGCACCATGGCTCCAATGTCAATTGAAATTAGGCAATCACATGCTTAAAATTAAAAGTCACATATAAATGATGCTCTTGGCTTGGCACTTTGGGTCCTACGATTGATGTGCCATGAGGTTGAATAAAATTTGACCAGGCACGTAGAGAGGCTGTAAGGCAGTAAGAACTTGACTTCAAAGTTAAAGAAAGCGGGAAAACAAAACCACAATACAAATAGAAATGAAGTGAACAGGACAACGTGGTACTAGCAACTGAAGTTTAACACGTGCTTGGCTTTTTTTAGCCATGTTTGTACTCTTTATTGTAGAGGTCACCACGATTCAGCCCTTTTATTAGACGCCACCGGAGCGAGGCGCCCCCTGCAACTTGCATACGTGCAGGCCTATATAAGTTCGTGCCCAATAAAGGGGGGTTCACATTTCATCCGAGGAAGCAGCGTGTACGCGTCGGTCTCTGCGTGTCCGTGCCCCCGCGGTACTAACCACGCGACATGGTGTCCGAAGTGGCATGACATTGCCTGACAGGGAGTCAGGAGCGAAGGGATAACGTCCCCCAGCGTAGGCGTCGCCACGACGTAACGGGAGCACGATGTCCCCTCGAGAGAGGCGAGCCGCCTAAACTGTAAAGCATCAACCTCCAGCCGCCGGCACCGTTCGACTTCACGAACCCGGCAACGTGGGTGGCATCGCTCAGGCGCTACGAAGACTTCGCGGCGGTTTCGGGACTGACAAAAGCGTCGGAAGACGTGCAGGGTACGCTCGCTACTGTACTGCATGGGCCCGGAGGCACGCCCGCTGCTCGAGACGTTCTCGCTCGACGCCCAGTCACTCGCCTCGTACCAAGTTGTTGCCGCCCGCTTCCCTGAGCACTACGCTTCACTGAACCGCGACGAGCTCTACGAGTCGTCGTGGTTCCACAGGTTTGTTCAGTTTCCTGACGAAAGCGTCGACACGTACTATGCAGAACTGTGCAGGACGGCCAAGCGCTGCAACTATCCGTCAGCTGCTGTCGAGGATAGGCTTGTTCGCGACCGATTCGTCGTCGGCCTTCCTGACTCTCGCCTCTCCGATCAGCTGTGCCGTAACGCGAAGCTGATGCTCAAGGAGGCGCGGACACAGGCACGTCAGTCCGAAGACGCCGCCGACAAAGAGAAGTTGTCACAGAACCGCACCGAGCACTACCGCGGGCTCAATCTTGACGCCGCGAAGGCTGGCAAGTTCGCGTCTCGTCGTCGCTCCGGAGATAAGCCTAGTTCGTCGCACGCACAAGCAGAACGCTCACTGAGCCGTCCACTTGTGAATTCTGCGGTCGCGCGCCTTACCCTTGTTGAAGCGTCGAGCCCGGCATGCAAAAACTTCTACAAAAAGAAGGGCCACTTCGCGGAAGTATGCCGCTCGCGGAAGAACAAGCAGAACAATCTCGGCTCCATTCACCTGCATGCCGTCGGGACGCCCACCACGGCAAAGTTCGTCGACGTCCCCGTTGTTAACTACACAGCTCAGTTCAAGGTCGACTCCGGCGCTGAAGTATCTGCTGTACCAAGCGACTTCCCCCACGCTGCCTGCCAAGCTCGACCAAGTCGACAGTCTGCTCACCGGCCCTGGAGGACAGCCACTTCGCGTGCTAGGCTCGTTTCTGGGACGACTTCAGTGGCAAGGGAAGACAGCGCATCTACCTGATCCAGTCACTCACTGTGCCTCTTTTGGGACTGCCAGCGCTCCAAGCTCTTCAAGTAGTGAAATTTCTTGACGAACTCAAAAGTCCGAAAGCAACCCTGCACACTGAGCTCTTCAAGGGATTGGACACTCTCAAGGACGAGTACACCACACGGCTGAAACCCGATGCCATGCCCTTCTCTCTAAGCGTCGATCGCAGGATCCCCATCCCCCTACTCGAGGTCGTCCGCCATGAGCTGGACAAATTGGAAAGCGCGGGCGTGGTGATCCGCAGGGTTGACAAGCCAACCCCGTGGTGATCCGGTCCCGTCGTCGTACAAGAGATGATGGTTCCTACCGGCTGTGCGTCGACTTGACTCAACTGAAGAAGGTCGTCCTCCGCGAATGCCATATTCTGCCAACTGTTGAGCAAATCCTTGGCCCCCTCGGCGACGCCACAGTGCTTTCGAAGCTGGATTCGACTGCAAGCTTCCACCAGGTGAAGCTTTCTGCAGATTCCCAAGAACTGAAGACGTTTATCACCCCTTGTGGCCGATACTACTTTTGCCGACTGCCCTTTGGCATCACCTCCACACCAGAGTACTTCCAAAAACAGATGGCAAGAATTGTGGAGGGCTAAGAAGGAGTCGCCAATATGATATATGACATTCTGGTTTTTTGAAGAACCCGCCAGGAGCATGATGCCAGACTAAGACAGGTGCTAGCTCGCCTTGCAAAAGCAGGCATCATGTTGAACCAGGACAAATGTCGATTTGGGGTATCTGAGGTCTGCTTCCTTGGAGTCGTCGTCTCAGCTCGGGGCATCAGGCCAGATCCAAGTAAGGTTGAAGCTGTCAAAGCCATGGAAGCTCCAACAGACGTCGCCGGCGTTAGACGACAGTTTGGAATGGTGAATCATATAGCCAGATTCCCTGCCACGCATTTCGGACGTCACAGCGCCCATCAGAGCCTTGCTGAACAAGTCTGCTAGAGTGGTGCGGCAACAGGAGCAAAAGGCAGCATTTGAGACAGTCGAAGAACTCTTGACGTCCGACAGGGGCATGGTCAAATACCACCCGTCGTACACCACTATAGTGTCTGCAGATTCAAGCTCTTCTGTCCTCCGCGCAGTCTTGCTGCCGACGCAATCCTCGGGATAGCGCCACCCAATCGCATTCGATGCAAGGTGATGACGCCGCTGATTCCAAACAGCGTTACAGCCAGACTGAAAAAGAAGCCTTCGCAGCGACATGGGCTACCCAAAGGTTCGATGGTTTGTCCGCGGCATCACTTTTGACGTCGAGACTGACCACCTGCCACTCGTTTTACTTCTGGGGAAAGTGGAGCTGGAAACGATGCCGCCTCGTATGCAGATAGCTTGTCGGGCATCACCCGCGAGGCATCCACTGCTGTAGACACAGTGGAACTCTTTGCAGCACAATCGGAAGCCTTGCCACTCAACCCCGAAGATGTGCGACAGGCACAAGAGCCTGATGGAGAGTGCGAGGCCCTCGCAACCTTTTGCCAGCAAGGTTGGCCGCGAAAGACAGATGCCACTGCACCTCTCAAAGTACGCCTCTGTGGTAGACGTGCTCTCTGTCTGCGAAGGTATCCTGCTTAAAGGCCCCCGGATGATCATCCCATCGTCCCTACGGCCGGCGGTCTTGACGCTGTTACACGAAGGACATCATGGCATCAACAGGACTAAAGCCCTAGCTCGCTAGTCAGTTTGGTGGCCCGGTATCTCGGCAGACATCACCTCTCTCGTCACCAACTGCGAACTGCCTCCACCCGCGTGAACATTGCGGAGCCGTTTGTCTCCACGACCCTACGTGGACGTCCCTGGGAATTTCTCGGAATGAAATTGTTCCACCTCAATGGCCAGACGTTCCTCCTAGTGGTGGACTATTACTCAAGGTTCCCGGAGGTGGTGACCCAGAGGAGCACAACAGCCCACGCAGTTATCGATCTCTTAAAAGCATCTTTGCCCGCCACGGCATCTGGCAAAACATCTCAAGCATCTCAGCTAGCCAATGTGAAGTCACTAAAAATTCACTTCGCGATTATCTTCATATGGGTTAGCTTAATCCGTTTTATTCCACGTTGGCTTATTCTGGCCATAAAGAGACATGCAAGAGAACTTTTTCAAGCACACGAGCGCCGCCAACGGGCGCTCATGGGAAAAGTGTGCACGCCGCAGCAGCCGCCGCGACGATCACGCGGGCCTCACGCTTTAGGTTTCCACTTGCGCCTGGCCAGTACTTCTCAGATAAGGTGATTTCGGCAAGGTGCAGCGTATTGCGGCGTGATTGAATCATGAACTTCAGTGTTCAGCAGCGACGGCCATTACGATTTCCGTCTGTCCCATTGTTGAACCAACTGAATGGCCCTGAAGCTTCACTTTGTTTTTGTTTTTTTGTTGTTTTTTTGCGCCAGTACATCTTGCGGCATAAATGCATAAATAAAGATACAACTAGATTGTCTATGAAACGCAGAGTGGTCTGTAATTCGCGGATGCACTTGGAAGGTACGTCCGTCGACACTGTCGAGGAGTAGAATGTGAGGTTCTGATATTTAAAGAGTACGCTATAAAGCGTACTCTTTAATAACTTTAAATGCGAAGCATTTATTTGCCTACTGTAAGCACTTTCCCGTTTCTATCTACGTATCTCTATCTATCTATCTATCTATCTATCTATCTATCTATCTATCTATCTATCTATCTATCTATCTATCTATCTAGCCGCCTACGTCCGGGTGCTCTTGTGATCGCCTCCTTAACTTCGGGTATAACAAAATTTGCATGGGAGAGTAAGAGCTATTGACAAATATGTCTGGATAGTCATGACATGAATAACGTGACAATCTTGTCGCGCAAGTCGTGTGGGAACTGCGCGAACCAGATTCCGACACGTGCTGCGCAGTGGGTGTGCGCGCTGCCCACATGCTGGCTACAAAAGCGGCAGTGGACACGCTGCGCTGGCACTTGGTGGCGGACTGGCAAGGAGCGAGCGTGTGCGCGGTGTGTGCCCGGTGCGGCGTAGGATGATGGCAGGAGCGGTCGCTGTGAGCCGAGTAGTTGTTATCGCGCGATTAACCTTTTTCAAGTTGTTAGTACTAATAAATGTTAGTTTTCTGGGGATTCGTCATCAGCGGCTGCCTCCCATCTTTGGCCAGACAGCCGGAACCCCACAGTCGTCAAACCCTTTCCTGCAGACACGTGTGGTACATACCCGTGTACCACGGGCCACGGTATGCGGGAATGCGCCACAGGTGCTGGAGGATTTATGTCTAGCCAGGAATGGCGAGGACAGACATTAGTAATTTAAAAGCGAGAGCGTGAAGAAACACCGACGTCGGCAGCGTTGACCTGACGAATGCAAGTAATAAATATCAGGGTCCCAACAGGGAATCGAACCCGAGCAATCTGCGCGGCAATCAAATGTTCTACCACACAGCCACGCCAGGTCTCCGAACTGCTTTGGAAAAACACCTATGCAGGCGTAATGTTGGTGAAACGTCAATTGTGGCTCCAGTGCTGGCTATCTAAATTTATAAACGTTACATGTGTGCTCCTATGAGGCAGGCTTCATGTCGGGTTAACATCAATTGTATATTTAAGCGCCATCTACTGTGGTTGGCCCACGAAGCACTATCCATGACTACCATCCACACAAGCACAAGTGCTACATATCAGATTACTGCTTCTGCTGTAGGTAATACCCACTTTTCTGCTGGCATTGTTACGCAACTGTTAACAACTGGTTATATGAAACATATGGGACTGTTCAACATATGTCTGTGCGTAACACATTTTTACATATCTTTAACGTCATGTTATAACGTTTCGATTAATAAGAATGTTACAACTCAGTCACCTTGCCTCCGCATGCTTCGCATTACATCGATTCCCATGTTGCTTGGGATCTGCCAAATTTTTTTTACATTAAGTAAAAAGTAAAATTATATACATTCACTAGACAGCGTGCGCGTCACTCGCATTATAGGTAACAATCGATAAGCGCCTAGCAACCTTCGTTGGCCCAATAATTATAGGTTGTAATAGAAATACTACACAACCCACAAGTGTTCACTAACGAGAGAAAATTTATTGCACGTGTGAAAGAAACGCACATACACAAATCGGGGTGCGTCGCGCATATCATAAAGAGACACATTTAGTAAGGGGCGTATTTACACCGGCCTAATAAAGTGGAATTTCTTGTCTTGCAACAGAGACTTACACAGAGTGCGGCGTTCTATCTGATATGATATACCCCGACATTTCTCGCGTGGTTTGATTAGGGTGACGGTACAAAATTGCTGTGCTTTTCAGCACCGATGAGCTTTTTCACAATTACATTTGCATGGCTGACAATGTGAGGCGAGACGGGAAGGCGCCATTTGGGTGAATTTCAATGCTCTCTGAGGCGCGTAATAATGAATCCACCAGTCAGGCCGGTGTAAATGTGAACACAATCAGGAGGGATTCGGTTAACAACTCTCGCACAACAATTGACAAAAGAACTGCTCAGCTTATGTGCGGAAGTCTTTTTTCCAATGCCGTGCGTAAGCATGACATCAAAATTCCTTGCTCAATAATATTCGAACGCGCCAAAGAGAAATTAAAACCTGGGTTTCGCTGAACACGGACTACGTGAGCACGCTACCGGCAAATATGCTCCGCGGTAAGTATGTACCAAGAATCTGCAAATCAACGGACCAATGCACCTCGCAAGTGTATTAGTCCCGTCCCTTGTGTTCACTTCATTGCAGAACATGTGGCTTGTCAATTAATCTCAAAGAATCATCTGTCCACGCAGCTCAATGCTGTAATCCCTCTCTGCAGTTGGTATTAACAGCTCGATCACAAGGCGCTTAGTGGTTTGTGAACAAGTAATCGTACAATGAATATAAATTCGGTTTTCCAGCTCACAACGCTCACGATAGTGCATTTTGACGACATGCATCCGCATGCAATTACTCGCATGCCGCTTCACTGCTACGTCTGATATATACCCGCTCGATAATACTGACTGCCTTATTCCTTTTACATTTTATACGTATACAGGCAGGTGCGTTCGGACATGTGTAGAGTTTATGATATAATAGTAGTCACCAAGCGGCGACGCGAACTTTCGTGCCGTGCTCCCACGGCGCCAACGGGCAGCGGGCGACTGAACAGCCGGCTCGCTCGGCGTACACACATTTGCCATAGTGTCTCCGCGCGCCCACGGGGGCGTTCTGGGATTGCTTGAAAAAGGTCTGTTGGCTAGGCAATATCGAGCCAAAGTTGACTTGTTCAGGATGAGCTTTATCCAGCTGAATCCGGATTGGTATAATCTGACCATACGCAGTCACCCAACTGGCTAGTCTTTCTTAATTTACTCACTATTGACTTGTTCGGGATTAGCCCAATCCATATTAGCTTAATCGGATTTAATCCAAATGAACATAACCTAGTCGGGTCTGATATAACTCATGGATATGCCGTTTCATCTTGGTCCAGATTAGCGTGATCCGACATAATCCATAGTCATTCGACCTAGTCCCACTTAACTGGCATTGATGACTATAGATTGGTAACGACTAGCGTTGACTCGCTTGTCTAAGCTTGAGTCGCTATGTACTTACCATTTAACCTTAACTTGGTTTATACCGGTAGCCTAATTGGTATCGATTATTATGGATCACTACTGATTTGCATCGATTACTACTGATTAGAATGACTAAGCTTAATTAGTTTCAGCAATGATTAACTTGCATTAACCAGGCTTATCTTAACTGGTTAATGCAGGCATAGGCAAGCTGACCCGTGTAACCACCTCCGCATGGCTTAACGAAACGCTTAAACGCCCTTGTGTAACAGCAGCTTCACACAATGAATACGCTATGCAGGCATAGCGAGACAAGTATTTTATTCCCGCAAGAATTTGTTCAGCAGCATGTTCACTGCCAATGTTAAAAAATGCAAGGTCATATACTACGACAAGTCAGCAATTAACCTCGTATCATTGGTGCTGTCGGTTGGATGCCAGCGGTCGCGTTTCAATTGTGCCTCCCATTTAGGGGCGAAGCTCCTTAGGGCCTAGCCTTGTCGTCCGCTTCCGTCACGGGGAGATTCGTGGATGTGAGGCACAAAAAAAGGTTTAACAACAGACTAATATCAATCATAATTGTGACAGAACAAGGTAAAACCCCTAGAAGCACAAACCATTTATACTAGTCGGCGACTTTACGTACACATTGCAGGCGTTAGGGCCTAGCTTTGTCGTCGAAGCTCATTGCCCGCTGTCATGGCGGTAAGAGAACCGTTGCTATAGTCGAATCATATTTGCACGTGGATAAAAAATGGTTTACAATAGACGAACAATTATAATTGTGAAGAAACAATATATAACACCTACGAGCACAAACCTTTTATACTAGTCGACGACTTCAACGTAGACATTATGGACCTTAGGACCAAGCTTTGTCGTCGACCCTGGGTCACTTTATGGCCCTCAATTTACAATATATGGGGCAACGCTCGGGTAACATATGTGAGACACAGAAAAAATGTTTACCAATACACTAATATCAATGATAATTGTGACAGTGCAACATAAAGCACTACAACCACATACCCTTTATACTAGTCGGCGACTTCAACGTAGACATTATGGACCTTAGGACCCAGCTTTGCCCACTCGTCATCATTCACTTCGTGGAGATGCGTGTACTATTTTTTCTTCCCTCGCTGTTACGAGGAAAGCGAAACATCCGTTGGCCTTTCGCATGTGAACTGGTTAACAGTGGCATACAGCAGCCTGTCACAGCGGTCGAAGAACACATCTTAATAACTTATCCTCTTAACTACCGACATAAGAAGAAATAAAACAAACATTTGTTTTTCGAAAAATTTTATTCAACCCCCTTGTTCAATGTTCCTAACAACAAAAATTACAGTTATTTGAAGCAATTGAAAAGTGTCCACACTAGAGCTGTGCACGGGCTCCGGGTAGCCCGAAAGCCCGAATCCGGCCGGGCCCGCGGGCCGGGCTCGGGTATGCGGACGTCTTCCCAACTCGGGCCCGGGCCGGGCTCGGCTACTCATCTCGGGTATCGGGTGGGCCGGGCTAGGTGCAAAGCCCGCATCAAACCAAAAAAAAAATATAGACGTTGTGCCGGAATTGTTTTCTAGCACTTAGCGACGAGCACACAGATCACCTTTGTGATTATTTATCCATACAATCATCCTCCTGTCCTGCATCATAAATAATGAACTGCTGGAAGAACAAGGGGGTCTAATTATTCTAAGCTTGTTATGCTTGCGAAAAAAGATATTTGCGATTCCGGCTACCAGTACGAGCAGCGAACGGAACTTCAGTTCGACAGGATATGTGATGCACCGCACTTAACTGAAGTCTGAATCACGGCGCAGCTTGTTATTTTTACAGAACTTGTAATCTGTGTATACACATTAACATGTGTCGTTTGCATATGTTTAACTTTGATATGTTGAATAAAATGCAACATGGTCAAAAAGTGATATCTTGTCTCCGCAGCAAACTTTCATAGTGTCGGGCCGGACCGGGCTCGGGTTTGTGTTTTTGTACGTCGGGCCGGGCCGGACGGGCTCGAAGCCCTTTGGGGGTCGGGCTCGGGCAGGGCCTGCGACGCAGTCAATGGGCCCGGGCCGGGCTCGGGCTTGAAAATTAGGCCCGTGCACAGCTCTAGTCCACACATGTGGACATAAGCTGTGAACGTTGTGAAAGGGGCGTCCACATATGGGGACACTAGTTGCCAGCATTGTGGAACTACGAAACAGTTTTTCTCATGAAGACACCGGAAAACATTACTACATTTCGCGCACTTCACTCTCGTTTTGCCATTGCAGTTCCCGTTTTTTGCACCGCATCGCATTTTTTCGGTTGCGAGACTCTGGGAAATGGTATAGCGGTCGTTACGTGTGTTAATATTTGGCAACTGCACCGGCCTTGAGTTGTCAAATTCGGGCGTGTCATTCATTTTCGTGCCGTTGCGTGTTGGATTTCCCTTGATCAGAGTTCTTTCAATGTCGTGCTTGAACAGAAGCTGGGAAACATTTCCTATTTTGGTATACCCACGGTTTCAATGTCACGTTGGTACTCAATCCACGCATTGTACACGGCAAGGTCTAGAAAGTGGGTGAGAATCTCACCGTCTATTATCTTGTTTTGACTTTTGTTCGAAGTACGAAACGTATCTATCGAATAAGTCCATGCCACCCATGCACCTGTTGTATTCTGCAACAGCTGGTGATTGGGGAACTGCAACCTTCTTTTTAGCTTCTTTACACCACCGCTTGCATGTTCATCTACAGAATCGTTTGTAGTATCATCCTCGCTTATAGGAGGAATAAAGCCACGTTCTTCTTCGTCTTCCAACTCCGAATGACCCGTATCACTTTCGTGTAGCATGGCAGCGATCTCTTCATCTGTCGGGAACGTGGCTGTTTAATGCAAACTAAAGAATGCTCTACACGCGTTCACAACTTTTGTCCACGAACGTGGAACATTGTAAACACACCTGTCGCACGTGAACGGTAGTGCATGCCGTCCGAGTAAGAATTTATGACCCTTCAAAAACGTACAAGTTCCACGCGTGAGCAAAAAGGTTTCGCGTAATGTTGATAAAGTGTACAATAATAGCCGACAACTTACACCTCGGTCGCCGCAAGCCGCTCGAGCTTATTGCCGCCATTTCATCTTTTCACTACAGCGTTTCTAGATGACTGGTGGTTATCTATGCCGAGGATTGTGTCACCTATATGCCGGTCTTTCAAACGCAGCCCATTTGAATTCTTCAAAATCGGTTTGAATACTGCACCTTAACATCGACGCCCACCAATGTGGACGCTGGTAGCGAAGAGGCTGCAGAACGTGTTTGCAGTACCATTCTCGCGCGACTCACTGCACTCCACTTGGCACTTTTTAAACAACATGCCTACCCGCCAAGAAACGGTGGCGCAGAGTTTGTCAAAAGGTGTCTGAACCCTGGAAGCGGAGGCGCTGGCATCTAGGCACACTATCATGCCCTGAAGTGTACAGTTATGCACACTGACCTTGCGCGTTGTCCAGCGGTTCGCTTTCAGACAGCCGACTCGATATATTGCAATGCAGCACCCACAGCAAGTGTACTGCTTCCCAATTGCGTTTTGCATCGCCGGTAAAACGCATTCATTCGGTTCAGTTCAGTTCACACTAGACAAGCATGGACACGCGGCCTAGGCTTCCCCGCTCTCGATCACAGTGCCCTTGTTCGCCTGTGCTCTATCCTCTTGGGCAGCGTCTCTGGCGTTGTTCGAGTTCGCGTCACCTGTCGTTGTAACAGCGGGCGTTGGTTCATTTAAGTTGGTCTCCGCTTCGGTGGCAGTACTGCTGTTTTAACTTTCCAACGCACTATGCGTTCCTGCAGACACCGTCGTTTTCTCTGCATATTCCTCGTCCTCTGAATGTTCGGTGCTCTCACAGGCTATGTGTCGGCCACTGACGCGAGCACACGATCTATAACAGTCCAGTTAATCATGCCCAAGGGATCTGCATTCGCCGCAGCGAGGCACTATGCAGTGACGGAAAATGTTTCCTTTTGTATGACATCTTAGGCAAATGGCCGCACCACCAGGTACAAAAGCTAGAACCATCGCTACACCAATGTGCAGTGGCGTAGCCAAGGGGTGGCACACCAAGCTCGTGCCCTCACCCCCTCCCCCCAAATTTTTTCGCCATAGCCTACACAGCACAAATTGACACTCGACAACATCTTCCGGCGTGGCCCCCACTTCAGATCAAAGTGGTGCCCCCCACCCCGCAAAACGTTTCTGCCTACGCCCCTACCAGTGCGCATGCGCAGGCAGAGGGATTCAGTGGCGCAAGCATGGACGTTGATGGCGCTGCTGTTAAGCGCCTCTTTGAAGTCGCTGCTAACCCCGTACAGGAACAGCAGCTGCGTCAGCTGGAAACAGCACCAGTAAAATATCGTGGCGAAGGGGCATATACCTTTTTGCAAAACCCAGCGCCATTGGGCACCAGTGTCCAGCGCCATGCCTGATGATGGGCCCACTATTGTGCTGGATGCTGGGACGCTGGAGGGGCATTTCACTGAGAGGCACTGGGTTCTCCACCAAAAAACAACGGTGCATATCTGCCATGCATAAAAATATTAGTAAAAGAAGTGATATAGAAAGCATTAATGTAATTAAAAGAAATAAAGTCACACGCAAAAAAAAAGTGTCCGCGAGAAAAATTCCAACGTGCCACCTCTTGATCCCCAACCGAGCACTCTACTCACTTTGCCACGAAGGAACTTTTTTTTCTTACATGGTATTTATTACAAATGAGGTTTATGTATATACATAGCATGCAAATACTTAAGGCTGCCTCCACAAATGTACAATAGGCATTACTAAACAAATTTCATGCAACACTGTGTTCTAAAAAGGTATTTGAGCAGTGCATTTTATGAACTGTGGATACCAGTCCGGCTGGAGCTCTAGTTCTTCATAGAAGTCTTTCAGCTGTGCAGTCATTTGCACGAAGTGTGACTTCGAAGACGCCATTGGTTCCGCATGCCTGTCTAACATGCGAGCTTTCCATAGACTGTGCATGCCCATTAACAAGAGCATGTCAACTGGCATAGCATTGTCTTTGGGTGGTACAAGATAACGTAGGCTTTGAGAATTTAAATCAAGTTGCTTTTTAAAACCCCTCTGCAGGACGTCCCAAAAGAGGATGGCGTCCTTACAACTAATGAAACAATGTTCTACTGTTTCTGGAACTTCAGATAGGCAGCAATTAATTGAGGGTACAAAGATACTTTTGGTGATTGACCAGGCGTTTACAGGTAGTGTTTCTGTATGCACCTTGTAGAAAAATGTCTTCGTTATTGGTGAAATAGGCATTTTATGCACGCGTACTAGCACGTCATGTCCAGACAATCCAATAGATAGTGAGCGGTACAGTGGGGCCGAAAATAACGTACCTAATAGATTGTTATATAGATCTTTTCTTGAGCTAGAGAACAAATAATCATTGGAGAATCTGGCTGTCAGAAAGCGCACTGATTCGTATACTTCACGCATGAATCCTTGCAAATAGGGAGGCGATACAGAATTTGTAGATACCACTAAATTTGGTAAAACATCAGCTAAGTTCACTTGCAAGAATGTTCGAAGCAAGGAACATGCCGTACCTTGTATAAGAACGACTATTTGACAAACACACCATTAGGCTCATAGCTCGGCACACTCACTCATGAGTGCACTCACTCACACTCATTTGAACGTGGTCAGTGTGAGTATGCGTGAGTACTCATGAGTGTGAGTGGACGTGAGTGTGGACGTGAGTGTGAACGTGAGTGAGAACTCGTGAGTGTGAGTGGTCGTGAGTATGAATGTGAGTGAGTACTCGTCAGTGTGAGTGGACGTGAGTGTGAACGTGAGTGAGCGCTCATCAGTCTGACCGGACGTGAGTGTGAACGTGAGTAAGCACTCATGAGGGTGAGTACGCGTGAGTATGAACGCGAGTGAGCAATCATAAGTGTGAATAGTCGTGCGTATTGTCACGGATAAAACCACATAACACCTTGGATCGGCACCGCGAAGACCTAGAACCACGTGAGTATGAATGTGAATTAGTACTCGTGAGTGTGAGTAGTCGTGAGTATGAACGTGAGTGAGTGCTCATGAGGGTGAGTAGACGTGAGTGTGAACGTGGAGTGAGTACTTATGAGTGTGAATAGTCGTGAGTTGAACGTGGGTGAGTACTCATGAGTGTGATTGAACGTGAGTGTGAACGTGAGTAAGCACTCATTAGGGTGAGTAGGCGTGAGCATGATTGTGAGTGAGCACTCATGGGGGTGAGTAGTCGTGAGTATGAACGTGAGTGTGTACTCATTAGCGTGAGTAGGTATGCTGCACAGAGAAACACGGTGACACAGACTCACATAGTGAGTGGTCGTGCTGAGGAAGTGAGAAGCCCTAATGGTGCTGAAGTTGTTATCTAGCGGCAGTCGTCTAGACAAGCGATATGAGGCCGCAAAAAAGAAAAGTTTTATTGTGATATCGTGTTAGATTCAGTAACAGGCATTTCAGTTTGTAAGAAAGCAGGAAGCAGAACTAGCAATCAAAAAATGAGATTTGACTTTTTCTTCAAGAGATAACTATCACTCGTGCAGCGCATTTCGATGGGCTAGCGTGTCGAAGACGCTGCCGGATACGTCAAACATCAAGCGGCTGGCATTCTTATTCTGCTGTGCCCTGGCGCCGCCGCGTACCGTCGCGTCGGCGCCTGTCTCGGCGCGTCGGTGACTGCGGCGACGGCACTCCCTCTGTCTGCCGTCTCTCGGAGTGCGCTGCTTGTTTGGTAGTATTAGAGTTCCTGTATATGCTACCTTTAGGTAGCAAATTTGCGCATCTGTTTTCCAAACGCCGCTAGCAACCATGCCCTGCGGAGAAGCTGATGCACAGGCTGCGCCCGGAAAACATGGTTGCGCCGCCGAAAGCGGTTGCCGTCCACCTAGAATCTATCAAGTCACCTTCGTGCGCTCTGTAGCCCGTTAGCTACGAACTGGTGCTTTTATTTGCTTTAGATTCATGTCCTTAAGCTTCGACAGCAAAGTGTTTACGTCGACTCGGCACCGTTTTCGAAAAACATGCTGAAATAATTGATGCTGTAGGCTAAGCGAGTGGCGTTAGGTGCTCCCGGATTACGTTAGGTGCTCGGAGGACATATATTACGTGTTTGTCAGTTGTTCTTTATCCTCCATAGCTGGCGCCACTTGACGTGGCGGCAGCGGCGGCGCATGTGTTCGGCATTTTCGGCTCTACGATACGCCTTTCCGTTACCGGATAGACTAAAAAACGCTTTTTGTACTCCCATGACACAGTCCCGAAAGCAGGTGTTTCTTCTTGCATCACCGGTCGTTGACACGCCAGGCACGTCGACTGGCGATCGTCGACAGGATTAAGCAAATTGCCAGCAAAAACAGATTGCGGCTTCGCCACATAGCTATGCTTCCTAGCGAGACAAGATGGCGGTCCTATGCGCAACTCTGCTCCCGTAGGGAGCATATACAGTAACTCTAGGTAGTATAGCGTTCGAGAAAGAATTTCGGCATGTTATGGCAATAGGGAACGCAAATACGGTACGGGACTACGGTACTGTTCCTCCTCTCTCGCTCGTTGTGCTTTCGCCGCTTCTAATTCCAGTAAAGGCACCGTAACACCACAAAGGCCTTTTCAAAAATTGCTGTGGGGTGTCACGCCTTATTTTTGCCTGTCAGCCTACGGATTGTTTACGATGCACCTGTCGATCGGGGGAGGCTCTTTAATAAAATACTTCGTTGGGCGCGTTGGTTCATTCTGGAATGGATTTGAGCGCAAATGCACGATACATGAGAAGAGAAGACGACGACACGAGCGCTCGTGTAGTCGCCTTCTCTTCTTGTGTCTCGTCCTTCTGCGCTCGAGTCTATTCCAAAACACATTTTAAGCACAACGAGCTGGTGAGGGGAAGTGCTGCCATAGTCCCCTTACCGTATTTGTGTACCGTATTTCCGCAACTTGTTAGAGCCCTCTAACGTGCGCATCGTCGGTTCCGGTCGCGCTCTATTGTACGCGGAGGCTTCGTGTTCGAAGTGACGCTTGGAGGGCGGCAGATATTCATGGAGCTGCGGACACGGACAACGTGCGCCCAGAGAAGATCTATATGTGCGCCTGTTTGCGACCACCCGACTAAAACTGCCTATCAACGAGTTGAGACCGTTATGCGCGTCTTTGTATCCACTCCCCTAGTGTGATTGATGCAATCATTTATCAAGGGCGATTGTTTGCTGATTGCAGTCTGCAGTGCTGAAGGCACAATATGTCGCTTTGACATGGAGTTTCGTGTAAGCCCTAATAACATTTGCATCGATAATCAATGTGCAGCGTGCGTTCACTCGCGCAAACGTGGAAAAATAATCAGTAAGCGTGCAGAACACCCCGACATATCAATGAATCTAATGGCTTTTGTTTATTAAAGATTGAATTGAGGCGCAGATATAGTACGGCGCTTACAGTGCGGCGCGTACGGTGCTTAAAAATCCTGAAGCGATTTCTCAGATGTGCTTTCGTTGGTGCACAGTGTTTGCTTACTACAAGACGAGGTTCCCACCTTCTTGTTCCTTAATGTGCGTTCGTAGAGAAAGAATTTAAGGGTAGAAGCGGGGATAAAATAGCGATTTTCGAAAAAATATTGATTTTCAAATTTTAGTTGGTTTGGATTGCTCGTTCAATAAAGAAGATGCTCACCAAGTTTAGTTGTTATCTGCTCTGCAGAAGAGAATAAAACTAATTCATTCACGAGACGGTGGAGTGCATTTGCTGGTGAAAGCGTATCTGAAACCTCTTTTCAAGACGCGGCTCCTACGCGGGCAAGAGGCAAGAACGCGAAGTTGCCCGTGTTAGGACGTGTATTTTTTCGCACCTTTTAGACACGGAACACTTTCTGTGGAGACTGAACTAGAGGACAAACAAATAATTCATGAAGGCATATTTCTAGCCTCGGGGACTGCAGAGTCGCTGGAAAAAATGGAACCGAAGCTCGAATGGGCGGAAACTAATGACGTGAGACACCTGGTGTGAAATCTCTATACACCATCGCATTATCGACAGTTCACCAATGCACCTGCTTTCTCAGTTACTCCTGCTGTGTTTGTGTGCTGCTCAGCTGATGTACTCTTTCTCCTGCGAGTTCATTGCGATATAACGTTTTTCTTTTTTTTTTCTGTGACCAACACGTGTTGTGAGCAATATTCACAACTCGAAAAATAAGAAATATTGCGGACAATTGGATGCAATTGTCACAGTACAGCGTCGTGTTGAAGAGGAAGGCCGAACCTATGCAGCAGGTCACTAAAATTATTTTGTTTGACCATTGAAATAAATAGCATGATGTGAAATCTTTGAACTCATTTTTTCTCAGGTTGCACATTTGGATAAAACGAGCACGAAACGTAAGCTGTCACTTCATAATTGCTTTACCTGTAGCTGCTTGCAAGTATATTTCCATGCTGAGATTTTGCCAGGAACAAAAGGTACATTACTGATCCCGGAGTATTTCCTAACAAAAAAAATAGCTTTTAGACTGGCGTCATCTTTACAGGAACGTCATAAAATACGTTACTGCCTTATCCTGCACTACAAACTATCTAGAATGCATATAATTAAAAAAATTCGCCATCTCCCGCTAAAGGGAAGCATGTCTGGATGCGAAGCAGCGGAGAGATGGTTAGCTTGAGCGGGAATTTTATTGAGAGGATAAATGAGAATGTATAAGAGAAGACGGAGAATGTGGTGGTTGCGTGTTTATTTAGGGAACGTGTGCGATTCCTTGCGTCGGTGCACGGCGCGCTTTGAAGACGACGGCCTTGTGATCGGTGAAGTGTAACGTCAGGGGTTGCTTTTGAAGAGTTTTCCTTGTGAAGTTTGTGAAGATGAGGTCTATGCACGTTCCCCTTATGGTTGTCGTTTGTATGTTGACGTTGGAAATGCGTCGCAACGAGTACACGTCTATCATGTGGTGGACGAGCCAGTCGTTCGTGGTTATATCCACGTTGAAGTCACCCGCAAGCACGAAGGGCGTGTGGTTGTGTGTACTGTGCCACTGCCTTCTCTAGGTAACGTTCGACGTTCTCTCTAGAGTAGAAAATGGGGGTGAGTGTAGGAGAGGGTGCGCGCATGTGCTGTAGGGGGTGTGGGACGTGGGGGGCCGCTCCGTAGAGTAGAGGATTCCTAGAGGAGAGAAAGGGGGGAGGGGACCCGCATGCGCTGTGGGACGCGGGAAGGAGGGACGGACTAAGCGCCCTCCAAACACATGCAAGGCAGATCAAGGAATGCGATCAACCTGGGCGACAGACACCACCTGCCTAGCCGTTGCTAAGCAGCCTCTCTGTGCTCTCGGCCATGACTCTGATAACTGTAGTAGTGGTTGACGGCCTTCATATTACTACAGTGTTCTGGTTCGCATAATGGGTGCTTCCCTACTTCATGAAAGTGGCCGGACGCGGGACGGGGGACGGGGGGACGCGGGACGCGGGAGGGACGGACAGAGCCTCGAGCATAAGATGCTTCGCATCTAAAAATTGCTAGGTATTCATTATTTTTGAAATGTTAGCTTTCCTAAGCTCGCTAACCTCATCACAAAACACAGGCACGAAGGAGACAGGACGACGCGCTTGAACGTGAACGTTAGTGAGTGCCTGCGAGTGTGAGTACACGTGAGTATGAATGCGAGTGAGTAGCAATGGGCGTGAGGTGTGAATACGAACGTGGGTGAGCGCCTATGAGTGTGAGTGGGCGTGAGTACGAGCGTGAGTGAGCGCCTCTAAGTGTGAGTAGGCGTGAGTTTGAACGTGAGTACTTATGAGTGTGAGGTGTGGCACCGTGCGAGTACGGAAGTGAGTGCCTGTAAGTGTGAGTAGGTGTGAGTATGAGAGGGAGTGCCTATGAGTGTGAGTAGGCGTGAGTATTAACCTGAGTTAATGCCTACGAATGTGAGTATACGTGAGTATGAACGTCAGTGAGTGCTTATGAGTGTGAGGAGGCGTTAGTATTAACGTGAGTGAATGCCTGCGAGTGTGAGTAGGCATGAGTATGAACGTGATTGGGTGCCTATGAGTGTGAGTGTACTTGACTGTGAACGTGAGTGCGTGCGTACGAGTTTGAGTAGTCGTGAATGTGAGCGCGAGTGATGACTCATGAGTGTGAGTAGGCGTGAGTATTAACGTGAGTGAGTGCCTATGAGTGTGAGTAGGCGTGAGTATGAACATGAGTGAGTGCTTATGAGTGTGAGTAGTCGTGAGTGTGAACGTGAGAGTGTCCATGAGTGTGAGTGGACGTGAGTGTGAACGTGAGTGAGTGCTTACGAGTGTGAGTAGTCGTGAGTGTGAACGTGAGTGGGTACTCATGTGAGTGGAAGTGTGAACGTGAGTGAGTGCCTACGAGTGTGAGTAGGTGTGAGTATGAACGTGAGTGAGTGACAATGAGTGCGAGTAGGCGTGAGTAGGAACGTGAGTGAGTGACCATGAGTGTGAGTAAACGTATCAACGTGAGTGAGTTCTCATGAGCGTGAGTGGACGTGAGTGGGAACGTGAGTGAACACTGATGAGGGTGAGTAGGCGTGAGTATGAACGTGAGTGAGTGCGAAGGCTGAAAAAAAATGTGGTGAATGAGTTTGAGTGAGTAGACCCTTAGAGTGCCGACCTATGGTTAAGTTTCATGTTTAGATGTCGCAGAGTCAAGATAAACATGATCGACTTTCCCAGGTAACAACTGCGTCTTTATTAGACCCATACGAACGGCTGCCAGCACTGAATGACATGCTGATAATGACAAGAGCGCTAAGTTTCTTAATAAATTCACATCTTAATTCCGAAAAATATCAAATGGACATAGGAGCAGGCAGAGTTTGTCGACTCTTATTACCGATTTTTTCAATAACCATTCCTCACTCTTGCTACTGGTATATACGGAGGTTTTCTGATGTCTGGTTCGATGAATACGTGCGTACATGATTGAATATTGGTAGTGTTCTCGCGTATGCGTCGATATGGCAGTACAGTTCTATCGATACCTACAACATAAAAATCGCTCAGCAAAATAGAAATACAATGCGCTGAAAAAATATGCCAGTGTGTCAGCTCACAAAGATGTACCGAATTACCTGTTGAAAAGTACATGTTCTGACATATGAGTGAGAGAAGTACCGGCCAGTGCTGCCCGCCGCTTTCGGTGACAGCCTGTGTGCGTTGCTGAAAGCGCGTGGCATCGATGGCCATCGCTCCTCTAGTGGCCATCGTAAACAAGGAAAACTTGTTCATTTAGGTTAACGGATGTACAAACGGCACTTTAAAGTCATTTTACGTTTTAGAATTTCGTGTACTTAAAGCAAGAAGTACCGGTAACATGTAGATGGACTCGGGCGGTACACTAGGCCTAACGCTCGCTGGGAGTCTCGATGGGTAGGAACGTATCTCGGCGCAGCGGAGATGCTATGGTATAAGTTTCTGCATTTGAGCTTAAGAACCTTTCTAACTGGTAACAAAACTGTAGCTAAAGTAAGTGAAAGGGCAAATATTGCCAGAGATGCGTTTCGGGTGCGGCGATATCGAACGACAGCTGATTTTCTGGCCTCCGTTGGGAGGAATTGCGAAGCAAGAGCTCATTCACTTCACGCCAACTGTGCGAAGATGTAACCATTCGCTGTTTAGTTCAATTAGGACCAACGCCTCCAGGCTTATAAATATTGCAACGTCGAATCATTACAACACATCACTGATGGGGGACTGTGCACACACTACAGAAACCTGCAGTATTATCTAAACGGAGTGTAGTTTACGGAGCGATAATGCGAATATTATGCGGAAAATTCCTTAGGTTATTCCTCTGGGGTCAAGTAACGCTTAATTATAGCTTGCCGAATCAGAACAATATGAATGTTATGTTTATTAAACTGCTACAAAAGTGGAGCCAACACTCTCCCGCATGACTCTCATATCTTAGGAGTACATATGTAATGTTTATTGCTTTCTTAAAAAATTTAGCCAACATTGCTACCACAGTCGACGTTGCACCTACACTCAAACTGCGTAAGTTCTTATTCAAAAGCACTTTTATGACTTGGCGGAGCTTAGTGGTAGAATACCTACTGCCACGCACAATGATTCGGTTCGATTCCTGCTGGGATCCTGATTTGTATTGTTTGCATTCGTCGGGTCAACGCTGCTGATGTCGGCTTTTCTAAGCGCTATCGCATTGAAATGATCAATGTCTGTACTCGCCGTTCTTGGGTAGATATAAACTACCAATCACCTGTGGCGCATACCACGGCCAGTGGTATGCGGGTATGTGCCACACGTGTCTGAAGGAAAGGGTTCGAGGACGTACTCGACATGATTTTCACGTTATTAACGCGATAGCGTTAAAGAGATCGTTTCACAGAAATTCCGGCGTCGGTGTCGGCGTCGTTGGTTGTGAGCGAAAATCATAATCTTCTCCGTGACCGAAAAATGAAGAGATGCAAATGAAATAAATAATAAAAATTCGCGGGCCCGAGTGAGGATCGAACCCATGTCGTTTGCGTTGAGAGCAGATGTTCTACCACACAGCTACCCGTCTGCTTGGAAATAGAATGAAAATAACTTCCTCTGCTTGGAAATGCACGCGTCCTATATACAGGCTTCATATCGCAGTAATATTGCGTGGTACAAGCGTACATTGCCATCGTGCGTCAGCACATGTGATTATCATAACGACTACGTTGTTTAACGCCGGCCACCCATTACAAAAGGCACAGACGTTACTACGCGTATTCCCTTAACACCACGTATTGGGTGCATAGCAAGTTCGAAAACATTTAACGCGCATAATTGCTCATGGTTTAAAGCATGCTACCCATTACACAGAATGCAGCCATATGCGAAAGCTTCACTGACCCAAGCCACTTTCAACTTTATCGATTACATTGTAGTAATCCACAATTTAAAGTTCTCGAGTAACATCATACAAAAAAAAGTGTGCACTGAGTGGTTGAAGTACGGGCACAGGATATCGCTATCGCCTTCAACTCTTAAAGGCGGAGATTAAGGGTCCCCCCAATTTTTTACGGGATGGTTAGACGGTTACATTTGTCGATCCGTTTTACCTTCCCATGCCCAATTTTGGTCTACGCAGAGTGAAGAAGGCAATCACGACAGCACCCCGACGTAGGCGGCAGATATATTGATAAAAAACCGGCAGATCCCACGCACTGTGGGAATCGACGTGATGCGAAGCAGCCAGCAAGGAGCAAACCATGCTGTACATAATATGCGTGTCATTATTTACATGTTAGAACCTGCCATTTGTGTTCGTCATACAGTCACGTCACGCAATACAAATTTTGGTGCATATCAAGCTAGCCAACTGGACGGAAGCGCATCATGAGCGTGGCATGTAAATGGCATTGTATATGACATGCATGCCAAGCTTTTCATGTTACGACCTGCCACTTATGTTCGCTTAATTTTTTACCTCGAATCGCAGCGAGACGCGACACCAATCTGCCTCCGTTTCGCATGCGTTCGTATTCTCGCGCTCTGCGCATTGTGCGAACGCCATCCGCGTTCCAGCGTCTAAATTGACGGACACTTTGTCAATTCCAAAGTGTGTTCCTCGAACGCCTCTGCCCACTGAGACGGGGTCGGTCAGAATGGAACGTGATACGCGCGTCTCCCTCCTTCCATGATTAGAGACGCTGAGCACAGCGACGCTACGCAAGCAAAGCGCGAGCGCTGTAGAGTCCAACGCAACCGGTGTCCGTTTGCGCGCCCCAGCGCCCACCTGGCACTGTCCCAGGGCACGGCTGGAGGGACGGACAGACGGACGGACGGGCGGACGTGAGCATGAGACATTAAAGGCTTTCGCCTTAAAATTTGGTGTATATCAAGCTGGCGAAACGGCCACAAGAGTGTCATGAGCGTGGCATGCAAGTCATGTTGCACATGGCATGTCATGATTTGCATATTACCACTTGTCATTAATCCTCGTCATACAGTCGCGTCACTGAAAACTAAATTTGGTGTATATCAAGCTAGCGACACGGCCACGGGAGTACCATGAGTGCGGCTTGTAAGTCATGTTGCACATGACATGTCATTGTTTCCATATTACCACTTGTCATTTATGCTCGTCATACAGTCACGTCCCTGAATACGAAGTTTTTGTATATCAAGCTAACGAAACGGCCCTCAGCGCGCCATGAGCGTGGCATGTATATCATGTTGTATATGACATGCAGGTCATGATTTTCATATTACCACCTGTCATTTATGCTCGTCATACAGTCATGTCCCTCAATACCAAACTTGGTGTATATCAAGCTAGCGAAACGGCTACGAAAATCATGAGCGTCACATGCAAGTCATGTTGCACATGACATGTCATGATTTCCATATTAACACTTAGCATTTATGTTCGTCATACAGTCACGTCACGCTATACCAAATTTGGTGTATATCAAGCTAGCGAAACGGCCGTCAGCGTGCCATGAGCGTAACATGTAAATCATGTTTTACATGACATGCAGGTCATGATTTTCATATTTCCACCTGTCATTTATGTTCGTCATGCAGAAATGTCTCATCGTACGAATTTTTGGATATATCAAGTAAAGAAAACGGCCTCAGGAGCACTATGGCCAGGCCATGGCGTGTAAATCATAGTTTTCATGACAAGTTATTCATGATTTTCATGATATGACCAGTTGCTCCTGTTTGTCATAAAGTCATGTTATTCCATACCAATTTTGGTATAAATCCCATTAACAATACGGTCAGGAGAGCACAAAGTCGCAGGCGGCTAGATAGATAGATAGATAGATAGATAGATAGATAGATAGATAGATAGATAGATAGATAGATAGATAGATAGATAGATAGATAGATAGATAGATAGATAGATAGATAGATAGATAGATAGATAGATAGATACGCTCAAAGTCGCCGAAGTTCGCTAAGAAATGCTTCGCTTTTAAAATGCTCAAAGAAACTTTGATTCGCTAATAAGTGCTTCGCATTTCAAACGTGCAGGACGCTTGAGCTTCGCCTTCAAGAGGAGAACGCGATAGTATAATCGGCCGGCCGCCGTTCCCATCGTCTTCTCAATCCCTAGCATGCCTTCGCTGCTCGGTGGACACGTAAACCGTGACGCAAGCAAAGGAACGTTTGTGCGCATGCATATTGGTCCTTTAAAACTATCCTAGAATACATGCTGCAAGTACAATTGCGAAGTGCCCACTACGACATTCAATTTCGATTTTCCGAGGTACCGACTACGCGTCCGTAATGCAATACGCGCACCTGCGCAGCTGCACATATTGATAGTGTTGTTGATAATTATAATTAATTATGCCTGTCTACTGTGCAAGTGTTAAGCCTTGAAACCAAACACTTGTTGCGCAATCCACATGTTCTCAAGCCTGGTGCGATTCTACGCTTCTGTCACGCAGTCTTTCGCGTTTATGACACTCCTCGCACAACATTACATTTATGCAGTGTTTTCGGGCACTTTCGAGCATGGGCGTGGCTCTGTGGTATAAAACCTGCTTGAGCCGCAGAAGTCCTGGGTACGGTTTCCACTAGAGCTGAAGGCATTTTTTGTTATTTTTTTTATTTGAATCTATCTTGAATATTCCCTCGCAACCAACACAGCCGATACGGACACTGGCATTCCTGCGAAACTAGCTCTGTAATGCTATTACGTTAATAGCGATCTAAAAGTGCACTCGAAAGCGAAATTTCAGGTTAAATAGCGTTCACAGAGGCGCCGATTTCGAAATTAGGCATTTATGCGCACTTATACTCATTTAGGCACAAAAGCCCTAAATAGGCATTTATAGGCACTATAAACGCACTACAAAAGCGCTTGTTCACCTCTAATTCATGCTTATATATATATATCACAGTGAAGCGATAGGAGCGGAAGGAACGAAATAAGCATTTGCCTAAAATCCGGACTCTCGCCTTGTGCATAGCTTGCTCTAGCATGTTTTGTTCTTCCTTCTTCCCTATATTTTTCTATTTTGTTTGAACAAAGAATTAAGTTGTCACTCAGCGCTTGTGTTAAGTCGTTTTCTGTGTGTTTCGTCTCGTGCGCTGTTGCAAAATGGAGCTAACTTCAAGCATTGCTCGACCGTTGAGAATCACGCTAAAGAAAGTTTCGTATGAAGTTTGCATCATCACACCATAAAGTGCCCTTTGTTTCGTCTTTGCTCTAGCGTGAGTGTTGACGTTACGTCGGACCATACGTTACCCTTTAAATGCCAGTGTAGTCGAATCTCTTGTTAAGCCCACGATGCACACGCTACTACTACACTTACAAAAACATATTGATCCACCTCGGGACACTCGACTCAAGCAAAAAAAAAATAAAAAAAATATCAGCATTGACAATTGTTCGCCGAATGCTTCACGTCAAAACGGTTCCCACAAGGCGTATGATCTGCAGAATTCTTTTTTCGTCAGGACGGATGGATGGATGCTATGAGCGTCCCCTTTATAATGGGACGGTGACCACTGTGCCACCAGGCTCGATAAGTAAAGAAAAAAAAACTTTTTTCCTTTTTTTTTTAAAGTTGGCCTAATGCCAGAATGGTCTATTTCGATTAAATCTATCTTGTTATAGAAAAACAAAAACGCACATTCATAGCCCAGTTTCTTGCCCCTTACGGCAGAATGTCCTTATTTTTTCCCATTATTTATTTTTGTCCTTTCTCTCTAGTTTTCTGCGACAGTACTGTGACTGTCTCCTACTTCTTTCTACCGCGGGCGCGTTCGGCTTTCCATTGTCGTCCCTAAAACCCAAGGCTTCTTGTAGGCTCGTGCTCAAGCGTACACTTGGGTGTATATCTCCACATTGAATCAGAACATGCTCCGTCGTTTCCTTATCTTGCCCACAGTATATGCATTGTTCTTCTTCTATACAAAATCTCGCTTTATAACGGCGCGTTCTAAGGCAACCCGATCTCCCTTCAAACAGTAATGTGCTTCCCCTTGAATTATCATAAAATGCCTCCCTCCTTGTTTCATTTTTGCCCTTGTGGTAGTTTGTCAGACCCGGTTTTTTCTCCATCGCTACCATCCAGTGAATCCTCTCCGTCTCTCTGATTTTTCGTTTAACGCACTTTGTTGCCATACAGCTTACACTGCCAGCCGTATATTTATTAGTGAGCCTCCTAGTTCTTTTACAGCCAAAGCTGTTATGAGATCACAACAAGGGTCGTTTCTGCGCCATAGTTGTCCGCCGCCGCCGCCGGTGTCCGTAACCAATATCGCACGAAATAAAAAAAAACAAAAACACCTATGACCTAACGGGAATCGAACCCGGGTCTTCTGCGTGGCGGCCCAGCACTCTACCACTGAGCTACGCCGCTGCTTGAAACTGCGGTGCAAACTGACCCTATGCAGGCTTCATGTCGGGTAAGGAATCACGTTAACGTGTGTTGTTAAGCGTTTTAGAACAGTAAAGTAAGAACCAGGCGTCACACAAATCGAATTGCGTAACGAGTCGGTCGTTCAATGCTACAAATCCATTACAAAAGTCTCAGGCAAAATTACTCATCGTCGTCAGCCACAGCAACAACAAAGTGCACATAATGCGTTACAAGAGTATAGCGGGTATAACGCGCTTTTCTGAAGAATGACGAATAATGGCATAGTAGACGCTTCCCCCACTACACAAAAATTATGATTATTTATGGCGTAGTGGGTACCATGCAAGTGCGGTTGTTGTAGTTGCCCCAAAAATGTTTTAAAAAGGCTGTAGAAAGGCCGCTCTCCCAGCTTTCGCTGTGGCTGTGCTGCGAGTTCCGCGCAGACCTGGCGGTTTTTCTCCACTGTGTGTCAAGGCTCTTCCTATACAAATAACGGAACACCTTCTCTGCCCATCTACTCTCTTTCATATTCCTTAGCATCTCTTCGAACTTTATTATGCTCTGAGCTTCCCTCGCCTCAAAACTTGCCCACCCCATATCGCCCTTTACAGCCTCATTTGTCGTCTTCCCGTGAGCGGCCAACGCAAGGCATCCCACAGTCCTTTGATATACATCCCTTTCTGATTGCATGTCTAACCTTATGCACACCACTGAGTTCCCAAAAGTAAGCTCCGGCACCATTACAATTTTCCACAGACCTCGAAGCACATCGTGCCTATTGTATTACCACAACGCTCTGTGCTTCATTATTGCAGCAGTACTCTTTCCCTTTGCTGCCGAGGCTTTTCCCTGTATCTCCACGTATATAACGCCCTTATTTACCCAAACTGCGAGGTGCTTGTATTCGCTTACCTCGTATTGACACCGCATGATCACTGCGATCATTGAATACCATCAATCCACATTTTCTTATACTAAACCTAGTCGAAGAGCTTCGCCTACCCTTCCGCATATTTCCGCCAGCCGCTGCAAATCATCTTAATTGTCAGCAAATAAGACAATATCATCCGCATTAAACAAACCTGGAAGCTTCTGCTCAATCATCACGCCGCCTTGTTTGTGTGAAAGGTTAAAACCACTGTTGCTACGTTCTAGCGCTTTTTCCATCCTCACCAATAACAGCATGTATAACAGCGGGTACAAAGGAAACTCTTGTCTTAGCCCATTGCTTAATCAACGTTCCCTTTGCTACCTACTCCTTCCCATTCCATGCAAACTGTATTGTCTCGGTATATCTACCTCAAATGCAGTACACAGTCGTCGCCTATGCCCATTCCTTTCAATATATCCCACAAAATTCCCTGATTAACTTTGTCGTGCGCCCAGGTAATGTCTAAAAAAGGCACGTACTATGGCTTGTTTGCTATTTTAGACACTTCTATACACTGCCTGAGAACAAAGAGCTTATCGTCTAACCGCCTGTTGACTCAAAATACATTCTGAAGTTTTCCCAAAATATCGTTATGTTCTGCTGGCCTTTATAGATTAGCTTCATTCTGCTTTTTCGCCAACTTTCTGGTATTTGCCTGTCCTGTAAGCATTGTTCTACGGCTTTCAACAAAGCTTCCTTAGTGATATATACTAGTTCGTCAATGAGGCTGGTGGGAACCCCATCTAGGCCCGGCGCAGTGTGCTTGAAATTTTTTTCTTCGGCCTTTTTCCAGTTGAAATTCTCAAGTACTAACTCATCCTCGGTTGTCCTCTCCGACATACTTTTACTCACCGGGGAAATCGCCTGGACGATCTTTTTTAAACCACTCGGCTGTTACCTTTCGGATGTAACCTAGCGCTTCGTAACCTTCCAATCGATTTCCTCCTTCATCTAGAATACTGCCGCGACATCTTGCCCACATTCAAATAACGCGCCCATGACCGTGCGCACAGGACACGTATGCGCGCCGTATTGTTGTGCCGCGCAGAGATCATCGTGGCAGGAGCGCCTGGCCGGACGCGGCTCGTATGCGCCACGCGCTCGCACTTCTCGCGGGGAGGCAGAAGACAGTGGACCGATCCTTTTTGATGTTCGACTGACTCGCGTCTGCGTATATTAAACTTCAGATATCATTGGTTAAGTTCACCCACTAATTGACCAATCCCCTCCAATGGGTATGAGCTATGTCCAGAGGATAACAACAAAAACAACCGGCAGATCCCACGCACTGTGGGAATCGATGCGATGCGAAGCAGCCAGCAAAGGAGCAAATCATGCTGTACATAATATGCATGTCATTATTTACATGTTAGGACTTGTCATTTGTGTTCGTCATACAGTCACGTCACGCAATACAAATTTTGGTGTATATCAAGCTAGCGAACTGGACGCAAGCGCACGATGAGCGTGGCATGTAAATGGCATTGTAGATGACATGCATGCCAAGATTTTCATGTTACCACCTGCCACTTATGTTTATCTCGAATCCCAGCGAGGCGCGAGACCAGTCTGCCTCCGTTTCGCATGCGTTCGTGTTCTCGCGCTCTGCGCATCGTGCATACGCCATCCGGGTTCCAGCGTTTAAATTGACGGACACCTTGTCAATTCCAAAGTGTGTTTCTCGAACGCCTGTGCTCACTGAGACGGGGTCGGTCAGAATGGAACGTGATGCGCACGTCTCCCTCCTTGCATGATTAGAGACGCTGGGCACAGAGACGCTACACAAGCAAAGCGCGAGCGCTGTAGAGTCCAACGCGACCGGCGGCCGTTTGCGCGCCCCGGCAACCACCTGGCACTGTGCCAGGGCACGGCTGGAGGGACGGACGGACGCACGGACGGGCGCACGTGAGCACGAGACATTAAAGGCTTTCACCTTAAAATTTGGTGTATATCAAGCTGGCGAAACGGCCACAAGAGTGTCATGAGCGTGGCATGCAAGTCATGTTGCACATGACATGTCATGATTTCATATTAGCACTTGTCATTTATGTTCGTCATATAGTCACGTCACTCAATCCCAAATTTGGTGTATATAAAGCTAACGAAATGGCCGCGAGCGCGCCATGAGCGTGGCATGCAAGTCATGTCACACATGATCTGTCATGATTTCCATATTACCACTCGTCATTTATTTTCTTCATACAGTGACGTCACTCAATCCCAAATTTGGTGTATATCAAGCTAACGAAACGGCCGCGAGCGCGCCATGAGCGTGGCATGTAAATCATACTTTTCATGACAAGTTAGTCATGATTCTCATGATATGACCAGCCATTTATGTTCGTCATACGGTCATGTTATGCCATACCAAATTTGGTATAAATCTCATTAACGATACGGCCAGGAGAGCACAAAGTCGTAGGCGGCTAGATAGATAGATAGATACGCTCAAAGTCGCCGAAGTTCGCTAAGAAATGCTTCGCATTTAACAACAACGACTCGCAGTTTTTACGACCACAGTCACTTTGAGTTGTGGCCACAGGTTCGCCCTTAATTAATACATTTGTTTGACTCGCGTGTGTGCTTGAGCATCGCTACAATATTGTCACGAATAAAAGCCGGCAGGAAGGACGACGAAGGGACGAGGACGAGGTCGCAACGTCGTCTTCCTCAACAACTTTTGAGGAAGACGACGTTGGCGCGACTTCTCTTGTGATCTGCCAATACAGACCTTGCCTTTCCTTGTCGCACCGTGGTCCTGCGTCCTGCTCTTTCCGCGTGGCGACAATACGTTGTTGCATTATGACAGACTTCCTACCGAGCGCTTGTATGTAGCTCCAAAATATCTCAGGCGCGGCTTTCTTTTTTCCCCGAATCTCTGTCACAGACCGTTCACTTTCAGCTTTAAATTTTTTTCCTGGACTAATATCCGTACAATCTACTTTTTTCTCTAAATATATTTCCCATATTTTGTTCACTTCGTCCTGCGGCCGCTTTTTCCTTTTTTTGCTTTTCAATTCTCCCGTGATGCTTCACGTCACTTCTCGATCGCTTCCCGGACTTCCTTAATCTAACATTATGGCTTCCCTTTCCTTTCCAGCAAATAGTTTTCTTCTCTTTGCCTATCTCTTTCGTCATTAGATGTAACAGCTGGCTATATTTCCCTACTCCTTCATCGACTCTTGCGACTATGTTTGTTGTTTGTTTGTCATTTAAATACGAGCTGCCAGAATTTGAATTTAGCCGCTTATTTCCAGTTTTATGTCCCATTTGTAATGGTATGCGTTTATGATCACTACCCATGCTTCTAATCCCTTCCTCGTCTATTCTCATTTCTCTAAGTTTGTGATAAATTCGTTCAGTCATGAGACAATGATCAATACTCGATTGCCTGTTTCCGACTTCCCACGTGATCTGCCGATCACATTTAGGCCCCATGTTAACTACCTCAAGCCTGTGTTTTTCGCAATAGCTTCCAATTGGTGTCTGAATATCCGTCAAGGTACACTGTCGTCCTTTATGAAAGGGAACACGCGAGCGCGTGGCAGGCGCGCCGCGGCGGCTGCCTACAGCACCATCAACCGATATCTGAAGAAAGCACGTCCGCTTTTGCGTCATCTATTGACAAACAAAATAACGAGTCATGGCTGCTGGACAAGCGCTGCTAGATTACGGTTCCGCTCCGAAATCGCAACAGGCGGTGCCGCCAAAAGCGAACGCGTTTTCCTTAGCTGTCGGTTGATGGTGCTGTAGGCAGCCGCCGCAGTGCGCCGGCCACGCGCTCGCGTGTTCCCTTTCATAAAGGACGACAGTGTACATGTATGTGACATTCGTGTTTCCTAGAAGGCTGACCACGGCCCCCATTACCAAATTCCTTAATATCCGCACTTTAGCAATCCACTACTTCGTGATTGTTTTCTCTGCAGTTATTTCCCCTCCCCAGGTAGGCAACGCCAAGTCACGTGTTCTTCCCACCTACTGTGCCTAAAACGCAGAGGTTCTCTGAACCCGTCTGTGTCACTCTATCCCATTTGGATCCACGGTGAATCAGCATTCCTACACCCCCCACCTTTCCTTTCTGCTATGATCCTGTTGCACCCTTCCCAAACATAATTATCAATATGTGATGGCTCTTCCAAGTCTCTAAGGTGTGTTTATGTAACAGCATAAACCTCCATCTGTTCGTTGTTTAACCGCTCCTCAATCTCTAACCATTTTGCCTTTTTCTGTCACCCTGCATGTTTACGTAACTAATTGCAACACGCGCCTTGTCTTTTTGCTTTACCTTTTTTTTCTTTCGCAATATTATCGGTGAAAGAGTCCTCCTGGCTGTTTTTTTTTTTCGTTACTAGCTATCCGGACTCCGAAGGGGTCCGCCTGCCCCCCCCCAAAAAGTTACTGCGCGTCCTAGGAGCCAGTCGCAATCCCACCTCATGACCAAGCTTCTTATCACAGTGAATTCTGTCTCTTTGGAAACTTCCCCACCTGTGAGCCTCCCTGTTACTTCACTGGTACTCGCACCACCTATGGACGGGAGAGTTGGAACAGCACGGGATACACAGGTCAGCCAATGCAAGTTTCCCCAGAAAAACTAAACGCATCCATAACAAATGCGCTGACACGGTAATGTGACGTAGGAATTTAAAGTATTTTGAACTTTTGGCTGTGTTAATTCTCGTCGCATCGTTTGGTTTTGCAGACAGTTGTACTCGACCGTTGCCGTAATTCCCCTCGCTTTAACGTTATGAACATCCCAAGACGTAGTATATGCAATTAACGCTGTATACTTGTTACAGATGGATTCTGTAATCTTGCTTGGCTGAGTACAAAGGGAGGCAAGGTACGTAGCTTCCTTGACGTAAGCTTGTTGATAAGAACGTGCATTCATTTTACTGAGAAAACTACACCGATGCGTAGCCGGTAAAACGTAGCCATTTAGCCAGTACACTAAAACATACAGTTCGCTGCACAATATGCATGTAAGAAAATACTGCCAGAAAGAACTCTGGGACGTCCAGCGTGTTCGTCGCTAGAGACGCTCTCTTAGCGAGAGGAGTAAAATTGATCTCAAGGAACTAAAAACTTAGGAATGCTTAAAGTAGCGTCACGAAAGGTGTAAGAAAAGTCTGAGAAAAGAAAATAATAATTATAAAAAAAATTGGTCAGACCCCACGTACCGTGGAAATGAATGATATGTGAAGGATGCATTAAGGAGTTTGCTGTGTGGCACTTTTAAATTCAGTATAGCATTACGAGGCGGATGGGTGCAGTACTCAGTACACATATGTAGAAATCTTATACGCACTGACGTATCTAGAAAACATGCAAATGTGAGAACTGGTTGTTCATAGTTGCGTAACGACGCCACCCCTATCGTGCGCACTACCAGCATCAGCAGTGGTGGGCAGAAATGTTCTTGTATTAGCTCATGATGTCGGTTACACAAAGCGTAATGCTGAAGGGTATGCTGAATTTTCTTGGCTTTGAGGCAAGTGCTACGAAGTGCATCGACGAAGAGGATCGCCCACGATGTGAGTAGGCCCACATCGGGGGCCTACCAGAACGTCCACTACACTGGCGTCTACAGGTGCCTATACTGGTAAATTATGGACTGACATAACGCCAGAACTCACGTTACAGCGCACACGTCGGTATTATGGAAACGAAGAGCGCTTTACAGAGCGACGATGTGAATATTACAGGTAACTTTCGTTAGCGTATTGACCTGGGGTTGAGCAACGCTTCAATATAGCTTACTGAATCATAGGAATTCAAGGTAATATTTTATATAGTACTATTAATGCAGTCAATATTATAACCAGAAGTGACGCTAACCCGACATAAAATCTGTGTCATAGGTTTACATATATAATATTTATTGCTTTGTTATGAAATTATATAGCCCGCTCTGCAACCACTATTAAAGTTGCACCGACAATACGCCTCCATAGTGTCTTTTTCCAAACCACTTTCAATACCAGGCAGGACACTGTGGTAGAATAGCTGATTGCCACGAAGAGCGCTAGATTTCAATTCCTATCGAGATCCTGATTTTTTTATCTTTCCATTCGTCGGGTCTGTGATGTGGACGTGAGTTTTTCTTAACGCTCTCACATTACTAATAGTTGTCATCTCCATTTCGGGGTAGATATAAACCGTCAATCCCTTGTGGCGCATACGCTCGGCACATGGTATACTGGTATGTGCCACACGTGTGCGTAGGAGTGGGTTCGACGACGTACGCTGCAGGATTTTCACGTTGTTCATTTAGTAACCAGGCAGTCATTATCTTGGTCTACACCAAGTTAAAGATGCGATCACGAGAGCACCTAGACGGAAGGGGCTAGATAGATAGATAGATAGATAGATAGATAGATAGATAGATAGATAGATAGATAGATAGATAGATAGATAGATAGATAGATAGATAGATAGATAGATAGATAGATAGATAGATAGATAGATAGATAGATAGAAATGCTCGAACTACCTCCAGTTCGCTAAGAAATGCTTTGCATTAAAAATGTTGCAATGCTTGTAGCCATTGGCTGGGTAGGGTAGGAAAGTTAATGAGGTTTAAGTTGTGTGACGAAATGCTTAGTTGGCTTGCGGACAGTGAATGAAAATCTGATCCACTTACACAATGAACACACAGAAAGCACTCTGCCACGCTGCGAGTATTGCATCCTATGAGCAATGTCCTGTCTGTAGCCATCCTGCCCACCTCACTGTAACCTGTAGCAGTAAGCTCTCAGCTGGTTTTCACTGGCTCTTCCTCTGTGATCGGTCTTTCCAACGCTGCACCCTGTCTGCATGTTCTTCCAAATATATCTCTGGAGGGTGGCATTGCCTGTGCCGTAGTGGTCGTCGCACGCTTAGCAGGCAATTCTGTCGCCGCAGTTTGGGTGCTGGTCTTCATCCACGTTTGCGTACTGGGTAGGCGGTTCTTGCACAGCGAAGAATGCGCACAACCTCGGACACACTGCGCAGCGTAGTCGTGATAACGCCCTCGTGGTCGTGAACCATGGACGTGGCTGTGATACGACATAGCAGCACCTGCGTTCCTGTCACCGCAATCGTTCGTTCTGCGGTACGGTAAGTGCGACTAAAGGCGCGCTCTAGTGGTCCGTACCACGTCCGTACGCGTGAATACCACCATAGCTGCGCTCCACGCCGAAATTTTTGACGTTTTCTAGAGGGAATCTCGCTGCTTTGGTCGAGCTGGTTGCCGTCCGACCGGTCAGTGGTGGATTCAGTGATGGCGGGAGCCAATTCGGATTGATGCGCGCGACTCTCATGTGGTATATCGTGTCTCAAAAGCGGGATTTTTGTTGTCAGCATACTCGCACGCGAGGCTATCGGAACTATCACTGCCGGCTACGCCGACCTGGTGCGCGAGGCTGCCAGAATGGCCATTGCCGGCTGCATCTTCTCGGGGTGCATCTATGGCTTCAGTGTTTGCGTTTCTGAGCGACGCGTTCGCAAGATTGGCCAGTGACTGCCGTGAGCCAGTATATGTGCGGTTGACTGGTCACAGGTGGTGCTTTTGGTATCGGCAACCACGTACGGTTGTGGTCTGTCGACTTGCGTTCTTTGGGCCTATGTAGTACTAGGAGTCACGTAGCTGAGGTTGACTCCGCCGTGATCTACGGTAAGCTGAACCTCACCAGAGACGAGGTAGTCAGCCCCTAGGATAATATCATGGGGCAGGCCCTCGAGGACGGCGGTGAGGAAGTTGCTCCCCGGCTTCGGTTTGGATGTGCAAGGTCAAGTGCACCGGCAGGCAATACGCAATCCTGAGGCAAGGCAGGGATGCCGCGGGCCAAGTTTGGATTTTGGCTGGGGAAGCGTCGATCCAGCGCCGTACGTTGAGCTGCAGTGTGGAAAAGAGCCGTTAGCTCGCCGATTCCGGTGACGCGGACCTGTGCGGTTAGAAGCGACCACGTTTTCTGGTGTGTTGCTTGATGTCGTGCGTCTGGTGGTGTAACATCAGTCCGATCACCGAAACCCGGTGGGAAGTCTTCCCTTTGGTAGGGTGAAGCAGATAAGGTGGTTCCGGTGTTCGCCCGAGGGCAGGCGGCCAAGCTTCCTGTCAATGAGCTGCAGTGTGGAGTTGCAGCCTCGAGGAGGTTCCCGTCTTGAGGTCCACCCTCGGTATATGTCTGGTCCAACACGCAGGTGTCCTGCCAAATGCAGCTGAAAGCAACAATAAGCCTGCCACTCCATTCCATCCAGGAACGATGCTTGACGCGTTCGTACTTATGCCATGGCCTGGTAGCACCGCGAAGACGGTTAACGGCGACCAGCCATTTTTAATTATCCAGCAAGGCATGGCGCAAACCGAACGCATTGATGGTCGCTACCCATACATCAGCGTCATTCTTTCAGCCGCGAAAAGCCGGTACTTCCGAATGTGCCGGATCTGGTAAGGCGGCTGGGTAGAGCCCGCAGCACAAAGACGCAAAGCGGTGAAGCTCTTGCGAGATTTGCGTAAGAGCACGCAAAAGCTCCAAACTGCTCTCGGGCGAGTAGCATGGAGAGGCAGCGCTGGTATCTGCGGAGGATACTGCGGCTCCGTAACTCACTGTGGCGCAATCGATGGCCAAGGATGCGTGGATGTCGTCCGTTGGAGGGTGATATGATGAGAGAGTCGTGTTCACAGGATTCAAGCCGTTGGGAGAGTTCAGAGTGTTCCGAAACAAGAGGAGCCCGGGTGGTGTCAAGAGGACCACGTATGGTATCCCGGTGCCTGTGAAGCAAAGCCTAGCCGCCTAAGAAACCGGGACGCCGTCCCCGGACGGCGTTTCCAGCGCGGGAAGGCCATGAGGTGCCGACGAGGCATATGGGCTATCCCCCTACTGTGCTTGGTGCTGCAGTGGCAGGTAGGCGGGTTCCATGGCCGAGGAAGCGTGGAAGACTTTTCTGGGATGGCGGGTCCGGAACGCCGAAAACGCACGAGCAGAGGCGATGTCTGCCTTAAGACTTTGTTTTCGACGACTGCGGTATTGTAAGGAGAGAAACAAGAGACACCGCCCGTTCCTGGGCCGGCTGCTCTTATTTTGCGTCGTCTTCCTCTTCATCTTAGCCAATCACGCGCCCGTCGCTCTTCATCATTAGAATATAAAAATAGAGATTGTGACAACAGCAGTTTTTATTCGTAAATGTAACCACAACTTACAACACTTGTACCACTGGACGTAGCTTTGTTGAAATGCATGTCATGTCGGAGTTGTGTCATGTATTCTGTGGAGATATTTTCTTGTGAGTATAGGGCAGGAAGCTGAGGCACAAAGACGCCTAAATACCCCTGATTGAAATATCGGTTGCATCATCACACTTACCCGAAAGTACACTTTTAATCATGTGACATTGTTGTACTAAATGATACAAAGAAGGCAAATTTTAAGGGCTAATTTTTCTTTGTTAGACATGGTACTCATAAGAATTCACAGACAATAATGCCAAGGAAATTATACAGGATACTGGTATAAAATCATGGTATATTGTGAAGAAAGGAAAGTCAACGGGGGATGACTGCCGCTGTAGCTCAATTGGTGAAGCATCAGACCCGTAACTCGAAGGTTGCCGGTTCAGTCCCTGCGTACGGCAAGTTATATTTTCGTCCACTTTACGTTCTTCAGATTTATACCATAACTACTACGAATAACACCCCCTGTAGATTCCTAGGCAATATTGTCTTTAGTTCTCATTATTGTAGTACTAAATGTGGATTAACATTATCAAACTGAGAGCGTGGAAAGTGAGACCTCTAAGCTTCCTCCTTAAATGTGAATGCTGTAAACTACAACTTTTATGTATTTTGAACTGTTTTGCGGATTAGAGTTGCATAGAACTGAGCTAGTTGGTAGGTATTCATTCTAAAGAGACAGGGCGTGCAAACGCGGACACAAGAAGGAAGTCAGTACACCAGAAACGCCTACTAACAACTGAAGAAGCGCACAACGGCGGAAAAGAAAGAAAACACGAAAGTTTATCTGCACATGTCCTCTGAACCTATCATGCCCTCATCAAACTAGCCCTCATGTACCTATCAATATGGCACCACGCGCGCCAGATTGATAGGTTCGCATATTGCACGGGCATGCGCAGATGAGTTTTCGCGCCTTGTTTCTTTTCGCGTTTGTGGTGTACTGACATCCTTCTTGTGTTCGTGTTTTCACGCCCTGCCTCTTTTAGAATGAATACCGATTAGTTACGAAGATACATGCGAGGCGTGATTAATGCGATTAAAGAACTTGCTCCCACGTGATGTCGCTCAAAAGAACGAATGTTGTCACTCTCCCGAATATGACACATTGAAATATTTAGTGCTGCCGAACGTCCCTTCCGTGTGGCACACTCGCAGCTGAATGCGTGAAAAATAGAAAGAATGGGTTTTCAATGACCGGCCCATGATTGAGTCTTCCCTGACAATTGCGCGTCATCCGCACTAATGCACAATCTTCATGTCATAAATATAGGACACCAGGGCTCAGTGGCTATCAGAGCCTTAAATTCACTGTATGTTGATACAGAGCCGTCGTGCTTGTGTAAGCTTCGAATTTCTTGTTATTCCACTCGACAACCCAGCCATGATTTCTTAGCTAATTTGTAAGGGGGTTCCAAGAACGGGATTGTACGTACTAATAGGTCACAATATGTTTTCGGCACAACATGAAAGGATTGCGCGGGGGGCTAGGAGATGACGACGATGAAGCAAAGTTCGGTCAGCTTGCCCATGCAGACATGGGCGGAAATTATTTTGACGCAGCAAAGCCGGATTCAGCAATTTTTTTTTATGTTACATCTTCCAGAGTGTCTAATAATTGGAGAACGGCATTTAAAGTGCAAAGAAGAGCTGCGTATCATGAATACAAACGCTTTCTTTTCCACATTTCACATGCTCTAATTAACATATCATTGCTACATGTTTTGCTACACAATATTTGCAGGCGTTAAACGGGTACAAAAGTTGAAGCACTTAAATCTACCATAACTCGATTTAGAACCATTAAGCCCTGGTGTCCTATATATAGGACATGTCGCCATTTTTGTTATATGCTGATGGTGTACTCAGAATACATTATTTTTGTGCTCTAGAGGTGGTAGTCAAGCGAAATCAACAAGCAAAAAAAAAATTTAAACCCGTTAATAAAATTCAGCGCTGAAGGGGTGCTCAGAGGCAACAACCTCTAAAGTGTTTTTTTTTTCCGCAAACACTTTTTCCTGCACGACACTTCCAGCGTTATCCGTGGCAAGAGACAATAACTACTGTGCATGTTTAGCTTCAAACTAATGCGTAGAGATAGATGCATCGCATTTTTGCAGTCTTTTGTTCCAGCGTCTGAGAGGAGGCAACGCAAGCTCCGCACAAGGCAGTAAACTTGTTCGACCACAGCGGAAATAGATGCTACTGCGACATTTGTTAGTCGTAGAATGGCTGATGAGGCGTTGTAGAACATTTCTGAGCACACTGAAATGTGTAACCGCAAGTGACACGGCAGAAATCTTCCCACCAAAAGTGTTGTTGCTCACGAGCAACACCGCGCACATGCAGAGGGGCAAGCAGATATAGCAAAATACGCTTGCAGGATTTTAGAGCATGCTTAGCTGTTATCAGGGCTGGCCAGAGATATTCGAAAAAGTATTCCGGAATACAGATACCGAAAAACATGGGTTGGAAGCCTAAAATACAGACACTGAGATACATTTGTCTTTGACGTAGCGGGGTATTTCGGTGAAAATTTCGCAAAAAGGCGAAAAAGTCTTCCGGAATACAGATATAGCAATACATATACTGAAATATTTTTTTTTATTTCGGCGATGTTCATACTCCGAAAAAGAAAACATTTATTAAGTGCAGCATAACATTGCAAATGTTGCAGCGCTATGAAACTTGCAATGTATTTATTTATCACAGTAATCTGAGCGCTGTTAAGGCATTGCAAAAGAGGGTTACAGTGTACACAATTGTTAATAACGACATATTCACAGGTATCAATTCCAATAGAAAATTATATTTTATCACCGAAAGAATAACAGGCATTGTACACCTAAAAGGACATATTTGGTGGCAACAATATCAGCTACGCCAGAAATAGCATAGTTCAAGCAAATGGCCGGAATCACTAACGAACATCACTAAATTGAAAAAAAAAATGCCCCCACCTCCCCGAAGGGAATCGTGAGGAAATGCGAATGCATTTCGCGCGCGCTTCACTCCATTTATATATGGTGGTTGTGGTTCGAAGAAGGAAAAGGCGCCTAATTTCTGCAGCCCCGGTCGGAAGCACGGCGCAGCGCCTGTTTTCTTTTTCTTTTTTTTTATCGCGGTAGCTCCGCTGAGCTCCCGCGATGCGAGCGCCCTCACGCGCCAGAGCGCGCTCCTCCTCTCCACTTTTCTAGGGGCGAGGATAAGCGCGCGCGCCCGCAGCTTTTGCTATGGGAGAGAGAGAGTGAGAGCGGAGAGATAACACCTGCCGGCGCGCGGACACCTCCTCAACCTATCCTCCTCCCCGCGGACAACGCCGGCCAACTCCGGACAACGCCGCCTGACATAACCCGACTAAGAAATGCATTCGCATTTAAAAAAAAACATGATTGATCCCTCCGTCATAGGAATCGGTATAGCACGAAAGTGAAACGTGTCCTTCCAAAAGTAGTCGAATGTTTACTGCACGTTGATATAAGCGCTTGCACGATGTCTATTGGTGTTTTGACAGTTATAACACCATTTAACGCGGATGCACCCACGTTGACGCTTGAGGGTACATCTGTATCCCGACGACTAACGTCCATGATGAATGATTAAAGAAACCCTTGTGGTCATAGATTCTTGTGGTAGCTGTACGGTGAGAGCGGAGTCATTGAAAGCGGTGTGACAGCCACAAGAGCGTCACTTATTGGGCGCCGAACTTGCGCTAAGGTCGCCTACTCGCGGCATGTTAGAGTTATTGAACAACGCTGCCCGACCAGAGGGAAACGCAACGCGCGTCGGGTCTTCCCCGTTGGCCGGCAGCGATTTCTCGCGGGGCGAGCTAGGAACACGGCTAGAGACGCGGAGTTACGGCCACGTGACGCACTCGCGCATCGAACAGCTATTTTTGGTATGGACGGATGCTATGAGTATGGATGCTAGGGGTAAGGTTGCCACCTGATAGTGTGTTAATGCGTTGGCAAAATTGCACGTTTACTATTCGAAACACGCCGAATGGGACGGACGCGGAGAAACAACGCTTTGAAGAAACTAATCGTGCATTTCACGGTCATAATGCATTACTTCTCTTTAGCAAGAGCACTGTGAGAGGACAGTGGTAGATATAAAAGGCTTGTTTTTTAAAGCCTGCATAGTATGTGACCGTGGCGCAGTGGATAGCGTGCCCGGCATCTCTTGTCGCGGACCTAGAGGTCGTAGGTTCGACTCCCGTCGACGCAACTTTTTTTCTTTGTCTTCTGATCACGTGTATTTTTTCGACGTCACTTCCGTGACGGAAATACGTCACTCAAATCTTGGTGGACCCCGGCATAAAACACTTTCGTGTTAAAAAGGTATACATTTATTGATTACATAAGAAATATTTTGCTGAAAAGGTTCGTTTGTTAATTACACTTAAGCAACAGGAGCTTCTAAAATAGGCCGTCATCAAGAGTCGTCGGCTCGGCCTCAACACCAGACTCGCGAACGAGAAAAGTCTCTCAACTGCGGCAGAGGAGCACAAATTCATGTTATAGCGGATAAATTCCGCCTTCATGACTGGATGGTCCAGCAGCGTGGCGATATCCCTTCTCGGGTCATCTAACTACCGGAACACGTCCGCCCTCACGTGGGTCTGGTCTGACCGTTCAGAAGTCGAAGTGGCCCCTTCAAAGTCGTAAAACCGTCATTAATCGCCACCGATGACGACAACTCGTCGCACGTCGACCTTGCTGTAGACACTTCCAGACAGCTGCTTCACAAGGACACGGCATTGGAGGATCGCACACATTTCGATGTCACTGAGCTCTGCACCTTGTTACGGTTTTTGCATGTCCAACACTTACTTCTCGTACAAGGGTGAATTCTACAGGCAAGTTTTCGGTACCGCAATGGGAGCATCGATATCAGTCACAACTGCGAATATCACAATGGAAGCAATTGAACGCAAGGCATTGGAAGCACTTCAGCCGAGGCCCAAGGTCTTTCTGAGATACGTCAACGACTGCTTCTGCGTGATAAAGAAGAAAGATGTCCAACCGTTCCTTGACTGTCTAAACGCCGTCGAGCCTTCCATCAAGTTTACTGTGGAAGGAGAGAAAGACGGTTGTCTCGCTTTCTTGGACACAACTGTAAAACGTGCTCCCACAGGCCTCGCCTTCGCTGTTTACCGAATACCAACGCACTCCGGTAGGTACCTCGACTTTGAGTCAGTCCATCCGGTCGCCCACAAACGCTCAGTGATTCGGTCGTTAGTTCAACGAGCCATTCGCACCTGTTTCGATGAAAGAAGCCTGCAGGAGGAGCTCCGGACCATTGAAGATGACCTAACCAGGAATGGATACCCCAAGAATTTTATTAGGGAAACAACTAAATCCGTCATGCATAAACAGCAGCCAAACAGTCAAGCCGTGCATAACACAGCGTCTACACACAAGTGAGCACCGATTCCATACATTCGAGATGTAAGCGAAGCCCTGGACCGCGTGTTTAGAAAACGTGGTGGGCAGATCGCGCATGTGCCAGCAAGCCAGCTCAAGGCTGTCTCGCTAAATGTGAAGGACCCTGTCCCTCGGCAACGCTTTCCTGGTGTGATCTACAAGATCCCATGCGCCGACTGCGAATCGGTGTACATTGGCGAGAGTGGAAATTTCTGCAGACGTCTGAAGCAGCACAAGAATGACGTCGCCAAGGGCCACACAGTGACAAATGCACTCGCAGAGCATGCTGAGAAGACGGGCCACCAGATAAGCTGGGACAACGCACGCATCATGGCCACGGAGAAGAATTGGACAACGAGACTCAACCTCGAATCACTAATCATTCAGACAACAAGTAACACAATCAATAGATCATCTGGTACACTAAACCACGTGTACTCCCGGACTTTGCGTCATGCGCTCAACGCTACTTAAGAACCTGCTGCTAAGCCATCATTCCATTGTGAACAGGGGATCCGTACGGATCCCGAAACGTCATTTTGTTGTTTTGACATTGGTCAGTGACCTGCTTTTCAACAATGCCTTTACCAGACCAGACGGTATTCCGTCGAACTCTCGACTAGACTAGTGTTAAGTTTCAATGCTATGGAACATTACTCGAGATATTACGCTGCACCTAATAAATGTATCTGCGGAGTATCAGCGTCGCTGAACTAAAAAAAGTCACAGTTTCACCGCAAGGGTGAAGCAGTGAATGCGATAGCAACAAATTCTAATGTTAATCGAAGTGAGGCTGGCAGCTAACTCTTTTGGATCCGATCTCACGCAACTCTACAAAATGCTTGTTTAAGAGCATACGGCCGCTCCAGGGACACTGTTCGTCGCCCGCTGTCGCCTGCTGAGATAGCGAGATAACGCGCGTGCCAGCGACGACCGCGCTCGTAAAACCAAAGGTCGCAGTGGCTGCATGAGGGACACCCCCACCCCTGACGTCTTTCCGCGTTTGTTAAAGACGCGCGGGGCGTTTCCTCTCCTTGAGCATTCCTCGGCTCGTCGAACAGGCGGGGGGGGATATTATCGCACACGCCTAGGAGCAACGGAGGTGGGCCGGCTCGTTTGATGTCCGCTTCAGCGGCGTTTGTCGCCCCCGCTCTTACCCGCCGGTATTTTTCTTCGTGGCTTTTACTTAGATATATATACATATACATATACGGGACATGACGGCAAAAATCAGCCGAGAGTGTCCATATAATTGCTATCGCAATAAAAAACATTCTGAAATTTGTATTCTATTTACCGTATTCCGGGGTACTTTTTTCATGTTTTTTGCAAAAGTAACCCCCGAAATATCCCGTCATTTCAAAAACAAATGTATGTCAGAATCTGTATTTTAGGGACCGAACACACGAGTTTCCAAATCTGTATTCCGGAACAATACCGAGTACCTCTGCACAGCCTCGACTCGAAGCTACAGTATCGTCAGATCTTGCTTTTTGTAGGCGAAAGGTCTCCTTTTAGCTACACATGGCCTGTCAAATGATGTCTGAAGCAATCATGAAGCAATCATGAAGCAATCAGTTGTGCATCAGGAATGATTAAGTTGTGTTCTTGCTTTCAGAATATCGCAGTCACGAAAGCATCTGCTCCTTCATTGCATATAAATGATGCGCGTAGTCGTACCTACCGAGAACATCACACAAATGAATATTGTGAACGGTCGCTAATAGCTATTACTGCAAGGAGAAACTGCCCGTAGGTCATAGACGCTAAAGTTGTTAAAGCGTCCCGTTCATCCCGTCACGAGACTGCGAATAATCTAGAGCGTTGATTAGGTGGTCGTTGCGAGTTCTAAGAACAACATCGTTTTGTTAGTCAACTTTTACCATCTAACATAAGGCAGCGGCCTCTGCCGCAGGTCAAGCCGCGCACACACATGAACGGAATTCGTGCGCTTCGGTCGATTACATTGATTTTTGTGCGGTGCTCCAGCACAAGGGGTGGAGGTATGTAGCCGCTTGTGGTGCTGAAGCGTCATCATCTCCCTTCATCATCATCATTTCCTAGCCACCGCGCTAACAGCGCGGCGCCTCTCGCGCATCTCATGCAGAGCTCGAGGCGCGAGACAGAAAGCGCGCACGCACCTGGCGGTCTGGACACTGCAGCCGCTCCGCTTTGTCCCTTCGTAATAAAGCGGCGATACGACGGCACGGGCACGTCGGCCACCGTCGCGAGGTCTCTAGTCTCGTCTCTCGCTACAGTGCCGAAACAGGACCAAGCACTTTTACTCAACGAGTCACAACACGCTCTGCACATCGCTACTTGCTCCACGCCGTCGCACAATCACGCTGCAGCTGGTCCCCCATCTCGGCGATGGTGGAATTGTGTCCGGCGAACCACAGACGATCGTACTTGTTACATGGGTACCCAAACGAATTCCCGACCAACCCCCGTTCAAATCATGTGAAGTTCTGGCTGACGATGTAACACCATGCTCCAGGTAAAGGCTCGTCTGGGTTGCAACCAATTCACCAACTTCGAGATACAGATGGTCCTGGCGGCAAATGCACTTGCCTTTCAAGTAGAGTTGGGGCTCTGGAATGGCAAGTTATTCATCGGTGAAGGAGTCACTCGAAGGCGACGGGGAAGGCGAGTGTATGCACTGTTGTCTGGACACGAATGACGAAACTCCTGCTGTCGACGCAAAGGTGGTCAGATCACGTTCGCGGTGGGGGTTACGTGCCTCCTCCTAGAGATGCCCAGAGCGCACCATGTTATGACTACGGCGTGATAGCCTGACCACGCCATGTTTCATGAACACTTTGGACAATTTTTTTCCAGATCCTAGCCAATGACAACTTTCCTGATAACTACAATCGTAAGGCTAACGGGGGCACTTCTTAGCGTATAACTACTTTCATCTTTGTGCATTTATGTGTTTTAGGGGCGAAGCTCCTCTTAGTCTAACCTTGTCCTGCGTCCGACGTAACCGGCAGTATCTCGTGATAATGATGACGATGACGCTGATGACCATGAAGAATAAGCGCGTTCCAGACCACCTCTAGTTCTCATCGTGTGCACCGAGGAAGCAGAGCGTCCCGCAGGCGATGTGGCCATCTATGTCAAGCAGAACACTAGTACAATAAGGCTGTCAAGTGTCAACCACTACTACAGTCACTAGAGTCATGGTCGAGAGCACAGAGGGGCAGCTTAGCAATGGCAAGTCAGGTGGTGTCTGTCGCCCAGGTTGACTCCAGTCCTTGATCTTGCTTGGATGTGCTTGTGGGGGCTTAGTCCATCCCTCCTTCCTGCGTCCTACACCCCTCCAGAGCATACGCGTCCCCTCCCCTTCTCTGTCCTCTCCAACGCTCACCCCCTTTCTCTCCTCTAGCAATCCTCTACTGTACGGAGCGGCGCCGGCATCCTACACTCCTCCAAAACATGCGCGTCCCCTCCCCCTCTCTCTCCTCTCTAACGCTCACCCCCTTTCTCTCCTCTAGCAATCCTCTACTGTACGGAGCGGCGCCGGCGTCCTACACCCCCTCCAGAGCATGCCCGTCCCCTCCACCTCTCTCTCCTCTCCAACGTTCACCCCCTTTCTCTCCTCTAGGTATCCTCTACTCTACGGAGCGGCGTCCGCGTTCCACATCCCCACAGCGGATGTGCGTCCTCTCCTCCTCTCTCTCCTCCACGCTCACCCCCTCTCTCCCCTCTAGGAATCCTCTACGGAGCCATATAAGAACCCCTATCCCTCCACTCCACCGACCATAAAGCCGTTGTAATGAAGGGGGACCGGAAGCCACGTCTAGCTACCATTTACGAATAAATAAAATTTCTTGTATATATATATACACACAGTGTTTGTCACGTCTTTGTTGATGTACTGAATGAAAATTCACGGAAGATTCACGGTTTATCGATGAACCTCCAGAGCTTCGCCCACTCATCATCATTCACTTCGTGGATATGCTGTGATTTTTTTTCTTGCACAGATACCAGTTGGATGCAAACGTGTTTGTGGCGAAGGACAACAAGCTTTTTCTGGAGCGGGTCAATGCATTGTAAGTAAATTTCACTCCTGTGCACTGCAAGTCATCGCCAGTATATAGTTGTTCTTGCTACAAATCGAGAACACTACGCTGTAGGCTAGACATCTTCCAATACATTTTCGCTCTATCATGCCAAAAATGTAGGCACGGGTGCAATCTCTCACACTGGAATGATCTTCCTTAGTATCGCTTACCGCTTTACCTTCACGTTTTTTGCAACCTTCTGGTCATTAGTATGTGATTTCACTCCACACCCCCCTTCTTCGACAAAGAGAGCTAATAAGCAAGGGCGGCGAAGAGCGCCCGTCTTGTGAGGTCGTGCAGGTGGCTCGCTTTTGGCGGCAAGCCAGGACTTGCAGGTGCGGCCGCGGGTGTGGGCCGGGACTTCGGAGACGCGAAATTCTCCCACACAGGTACCTGGAACGTGGGTCCGAGCTGCGTCACGGGAAGGTCCGCTTTCGTAGAGACGGCCGCGTGCCGTCGCATCTACCCCCTGTCTTACCGCCATTCTGACTGCCTGACGAACTTCCGCAGCCAACGCCCCTTTCTCTCCCCAAAAGCAGCTGAGGCCACCGGCGTACCCGGCGTCCGATGCGCAAACTCGACGATAAAAAACTAGTGGTTCCTTGCACGAATACAACCGATGAGCGAAGCTCCTTAGAAATGGGACGCAAACGACGATGCGCCTGCTCTCGCTGCTGGCTTTCATGAAGGCGGTAGGGTGGGGAGGTTTTTGACCGGGCTAGTTGGTGAAGATTCGCAATGGCTTACAGCGCACACTGACACAAGGACGAAGTAGAGATACACGAAGACAAGCGCTTGTCTTCGTGTATCTCTGCACTTCGTCCGTGTGTTAGTGTGCGCTGTAAGCTAATTATGGTAGGTTGGGAAGTGGGTGGGGAGAGTGTCTGCTGCGCCCGGTGGCGGGAACGACTGAGCGAGGGAGTGCGCGGCGCGCCCAGCGCAGGGAGAGGGGTGCGAGCGGTGATGCGGCGGGGGAGCTTCGACGGCGGCAACGTTCTGCGCGTGCAGCTTTTCATTGTCTTTTTGCGCTGGCGCCGGGTCCTGAGAGCCTCTGCTACTACCTTCGACAAAGCACCCGTAGTGCGCTAGAATGATGGTTGTCCTTTCACAATCCACGATAAAGGTGTGAAAGTGAAGACCACTATTATAACCAGTTGTGCACAGAAATTATTTCTTTTAACTTCGAATTTCTGGTGCTCCAGAACCAAACCACTCAAGGCCTAAACATTTCCTCTAAATCCCCGGCCACTGCAAACTAAAGCGATGCTTAAGAGAAGGGAACTTCGACGACGACGGCGGGGTGCGGGCCTAAGGAGATTCGCTCCTAAAAGAATGGGAGGCCTACGCGGAAAGCCTAGCACAGTCACAGCGAAAGGTGGAAGGACGGCATAACCATAGGCCGTTGTAAACTCTTAGGGCTATTAATACAGCACTTGCAAGGTACCCACTACGCCATAAATCGTAATTTTATTGCGATAACAATGATATGGGCACTTTTGGCGGATTTTTGCCGTCGCCATCATGTGCGGTATATATATATATATATATATATATATATATATATATATATATATATATATATATATATATATATATATATATAATGTAAGGAAGCAGAGCGGCGCTCAGGTACGGGCACGAGATCGGCTTGGGTAAGAAGACAACAACGAGGTAGAATAAGAACAGCCGGCCCGCAGCAAGGGTGCTGTCTCTTGTCTCTCTTCCTTGAACATAGGTCGGCACTTTAAAGGGACACTAAAGAGAAACAATGACTTGGTTTAGATTGACAAACTGCACTCTGAGAACTCTAATGCCATATGCTTCACTATCGTAAGTTCATTATTAGCGGCGAAAATCAAGGTTGAAGTTTTATTTTTTAAATTTGGCGCCGATATCTGCGCGCGTGACGTCAGAAACTCCAAATGTATTTTTCGTATTTTCGCGGCATTGGGTCGATGATATTTTCTGAAACTTCGTATGCTAGGTCTATGGCACCCACAGATGACAATGCACCTCATTTTTATCGATTAGAGGTTACGTAAGACCCAGTAGACGCCTTCAAATCTATGACGTCACAGTGTTTGGTGTGGGAATCTCAAGGTGGCGTCTCCACCCGAGTTTTCATTTCGCGTGTTTCCGGGATTGTGAAATTGTACTTAACTAATACGCGAAAAATCATTTGGCCCTTTAGTGTCCCTTTAAGGGAGTACTCACTCAAACTCACTCATCATAATTTTTTTCATCCTTCGCACTCACTCACGTTCATACTCACGCCTACTCACCCTCATCAGTGCTCACTCACGTTCACACTCACGTCCACTCACACTCATGAATACTCACTCACGTCCACTCAGACTCATGAGTGCTCATTCACGTTCATACTCACGACCACTCACACTCATGAGTTCTCACTCACGTTCACACTCAGGTCCACTCACACCCATGAGTGCTCACTCATACTCAACTCACCACGTTCAAATGAGTGTGAGTGTGAGTTGAGTGCACTCATGAGTGAGTGTGCCGAGCTATGCTTGACAATGGCGCAGACGGCGAAGACGAAGTCATACGTCTCCGTTTCCTCGTCCATGGCACCCGCCAACGTACAGCCGCAGTAAGAGCGGGTTGAGGACGGCGTCCAGGCCTCCTGGGCACCTGCTCACCTGCAGCCACTGCCATCACCTTTCGGGGACGGCGTCTAGGCCTCCTCGACGGCTCCTCACCACTTCACCGACTCGTGTTACCTGTTCACGACAAGGGACGCCGTCCACGCGTCCTGGACCATGAATCCAGCCACCGTGAGTACCGGGACCGCCGCGCACTCCGCGAACCCCGCCCAGGGTTCATCGGGCGCCTCCAACGAAAGCTGCTCGGAACTCTTGCGTGTTCTCATGGAACTATCTCGTCAGATCCACAACTGGTCGTCGCTGAACTCCGGGTACTCGCCTGCCGCTTTACTATCGTCGGCTCTTTGGGCAGTGCCGGTGTTCCGCGGCTTCCAGGACGACGTTTTCCTGTGGATCGGAACCATCAATTCCCTCGGCACCCTCCATTCCTGGTCGGAATATCGAAAGTGGCTGATTGCCATTGACCACATTCGCGATGCCGCCAAGGCATGGCACGCCTATGAAGGCGTCAAGCAGCCATCTTGGACGGAATGGTGTGCAAAAATCACAAGTCTTTTTCGTCCTCTTTCACATGCGGGTGACCATATTTCCTCAGGGCCACCCTCGACCGTGGTGGGGTCTGTGAGAGCACACTACCTCGACGGCGCGGCTCGGGCGTCCCCAAACCTACCCTACGCCGGAGATCAAGCCCGTGAGGCGCAGCGCTTCGATACTGCAGCTGTGCCCTTTCTCAACGTGACCTCAATCGGCCATCGAGCTCATGTGCGGCACCAGCACTATGCGCCAGCGGTGCCCTCAAGCCCCCACGACAGAAAGCTTCTCGGACTGCCCTAAAATCAAGGTCGGACGCCTATCCTCGCTCCGTTGGTGGCCTCCGCCTCCCGCTCCGGTAGACGACGCGATAACATCACTGTGAGAGGCCGAGATCAATCCTCGTCCAGCGCAGATGGAGGAGACGGCCATGCGTAAACTAACACATACGTAGTGAAAGAAAAAGGAGTTGCTCAGTAAACACATACAGATTTACAGTGTCCTTGGGAAGGAACTGCGCAATCAGAAGCTCGCGTCGGTTGCGTATGGACCACAGTGAAAATGTCCTCCGAGTTCCTTCTTGAACGTTTCTCACCACCTGTTGCCGCAGCGCAGGGTCTTGAAACGGATTGGTAGCCAGCACTTCACGCAGTAAAACAATATCATCTTCGACTGTGTAATGCGAGCATACGCAGGACGTTCGCGGAGTAGTCATGGTGGCCATTTTTCCCGCGCGCACTCTAGCATCTGAGCAGACGGATAGCCAATGGACTTCGATAACTGCGGCTCGTACGGTTCTTTTTTAAAATGCGAATGCATTTCATAGTCAGGGCTATGTCAGGCATCCGGCGTTGGCGTTGTGCGGCGTTGGCGTTGTCCGCGGAGGAGGAGGTGTGCGCGCCGGCAGGTGTTAGATGTGAAGCATCTTATGGCGAAGTTTAATCCGGTGGTGGTGGTGTACGGCGTGACCGCCCTTACTGCGCATGCGCAAACCCTTTCAAAAAAAAATAAAAATAAAAAAACCTCCTCTCTCCCTCTCTCTCCCCTAGGCATCCCTCCCCGCGGCAACCACACCCTCACTGCGCATGCGCCTCCCCTCCTCTCTCCCCCTGCTACGCTCCCCCCTCCTCTAGGCATCCCTGCCCGCGCCGTCCACACTCCCACTGCGCATGCGCGTCCCACCTCTCTTCTCCTCTCCTACGCTCCCCCTCTCTTCTCTAGGCATCTCTGCCCGCAGCGTCCACACTCCCACTGCGCATGCGCGCCCCCCTCTCTCTCCTACGCTCCCCCCTCTCCCTCTCTCGCCTCACGACGCCGACACAGGCAGCGTCTGTTAGCGAGTTTCTTGGTTGAAAAAACCGACTGCTCGCGCTGCACAACCGTTCACTGGCCACCCCGTATATATGGCAATGAATCTTGACCTCCAATTGGGGTGGTGCCGGTGGGAGATTTCTCCTGTGCGTTGTTGAACAATAAAAATTCGCAGCGTGCGCGTTAACTAAAAGCGGTCTGCGGCGGAGCTCGGCGGAGCTATATATGAAAAAAAAAATAATAAATAAAATAATTTAAAAAACAAGAAAAAGCAAAAAAAAAAAGGCGCTGCGACGTGCTCCCGACCGGGCTGCAGAAATTAGGCTCCTTTTCCTTCTTCGAACCACGACCACCATATATAAATGGAGTGAAGCGCGCGCGAAATGCATTCGCATTTCCTCACGATTCCCTTCGGGGAGGTGGGGGCTTTTTCGGCTTGCTCGTCGCACACGGGGTGACGCAACACGTCATGGGGACCCACGCTAGTCTTCCATTTTTGGGCCTTGGGTCAACACGAACGCAAGAGCCCAAGATTGGCGTGGGTTCTGCGCATGCGCCCTGGCGGCTCGCTAACTTCTTGGGTCCCCAAGCTCCTTGGGGCCCCAATTCTCAAACTCTCTAATAACTCTAACATGCCGCGAGTAGGCGACCTTAGCCCAAGTTCGGCGTTCAATCAGTGACGCTCATCCGGCTGTCGCACCGCTTTTTCTGATTGCGCTCTCACCGTAAATCTACCACAAACATTTATGACCACAAGGGTTTCTTTAATCGTTGATCATGGACGTTAGTCGTCGGGATACTGATGTGCCACCAAGACTCAACGTGGATTCATGCACGTTAAACGGTGCTATGACTGTCAAACACGAATTGACATTGTACAAGCTCTCTTATATCAATGTACAGTAAACGTTCAACTCCTTCTGTAAGGACACTTTTCACCAACACCTTCTAGACAAGTTTTCAGGCCTGCGCTTCACGTGAGACTACGTAGGATACGTCACTATCCGCCGGCTTCCTTTCACTCGGCTGTCTGCCTCGGCCGGCCAACCGTGCGGCCAGCTCCGAGTTTTCAGTTTCGCACAACACAGGCAAATTGCGCAGCAATAACTTTTGATTGCTTAAGGAAACATCGAATGAGCAGCGCCAACACAACCTATATACTTGACAAGGCCTGCGCCCAGCGTGCAGTGACGTCAGCTACGTCACGGCGCGCCGGCTGGCTGACTCTTTCAGTTGCAACGCGTGGTGCGTTGCGGCAGTAGGAGTGGCCCAGCCAGCCGCGAATGAATCGCAACGCATGGGTGCGTTCCGACTCATGCGTGCTCCTGCCCGGTTACTGAAATATTTTTTTAAAGACGATAGTCTTTCTTGGGATACTTAAACGCAAAAATTTTGGTCTTTCTGTCTGTCTGTCTGTCACCCGATTCAGCTAGCTACAGGGCCAAAGTTTAACTAATTTCTGGACGCCCAGCCATCTTGAACTGGTGTTTTCGTTCATACTTGTGAACATATTCGATCAAAAACAAATACTACGCATACCTGAGGCACAACATTATAATGTAAGTATCAGGTCGTGTGTTCTTTTATTAGAAAATACACAGATACGTAATTCTAAAGACCCTAGTGTCTTTTAGGCTGTGCTGAAAATGCGAAGCTGTGCATGAACTGCGACGCTTTGCACGAAAAAGCGCTTTGCCGACGATGAAGTCCAGCCGCTGGCAGTGGTCCTTGGTTCTGCACAAGCTCATGTTTTTCGATGGCGCCCATATCTCACGCAGCGCCGCCTCTATTTTATCAATGCCAGCCAGATGCGGCCAATTAAACGTAGAGTAGGCGCTGTCTGAGGCAAGGCAAAAATTAACACCATCTTCCCAAAGAAAACCCTGATGGGATTCGAAGCAGCAGCGTTGCGCACGGGTGGCGTCACAGGTTGAACGGCGCTAACGCGCCAGCTCCGGTCCAGCGCCCGTGTCCACTCTGAAGAAACGACAAGACCTACGCCAGGCATCGCTTCAAACGAATCTTTCAGCGCTCACCGCAGCAACTGCGTTAGCGCCGTTCAACCCGTGACGCCACCCGTGCGCAACGCTGCTGTTCGCATCCCAGCAGGGTTCCCTTTGGAAAGATGGTGTTAATTTTTTGCGCGTGAACCGACGAGTCGGCGGTGTAGCGAGCGGCGGTAGCGGCAGGTGTTGCGGGCGAACGGACGAGGCGGCATCTGCGGCGAGCGCGTGGCAGGCGAGGGAGAGAGTGACGTCAGCGCGCACTGCGAGGAGAGCGTGACGTCAACGCCGTGACCTACTTGGCACCGCTCCCACACCTGCAGCGCGGGGAGCGCGTTGCGGCGCGCTCGTACAGACGCACGGAGGGACAGCGTTACACAGGCTAGTCAAAGAGCTGCTTCGGATCTAAAACGTAGGAGTACGGCCGGCACAAGGCTATCGTCTTTCGACGACATTTGCAGCGACGCACGCAGATACACGGCCAATTTTTTCGTTTCTTTATAAGTAACTCAGTTGCAGTTGTGTTCAGCTCCAGCATTCGATAAAAGCCAATGAAAGCTTGCACGAAGGTTGCCCGATGGCGGCTAGTAGGCCTATATTGAAATATAGAACTTGGAGAAGATTAAGACATAGTGCGCTAATTCACTTGAATCCAGGCATCGTTCGCCGCCTTTTCTTTTTTTTTAACATACATGCTGTTAACTGGCGCACTACCCCTTCGTCAAAAAAATACACTTATATCACGACTTCAGTAAGTATGGCTCATTTCGATTATTCACAATGTTGTGCGAACATCTACACAGCGTAAGAAGATATTCGAAGCGGCCCCATTTGCAAGTAAACAATAAAGAATGAGGGTTCTGAAATGAATTGTTCCTCTATATGTGAGTCAATTCAAAATCTTTGTTTTGCTCATTTAAGTACAAGGCCGTTCATCCAGATAGTGAAAATCTTAACATATACGATATAATTACCTTCATAGTGATTACTTAATGTGTGCTGTAAAGTTTTCGAGATATCAGGGTAACGGTCAAACGCGTTCAATTTTCAAGCTCAGCAAACCAGCGCGTAATACAATTGACATAGAATTAATCAATTATTCCTTTTAGTATAGCATTCCCCTAGCATGCAGAAAAACGGTGATGTAAGAAATACGATAGCTAATGCAACGCTTCGTATTGCTAGCACATAACTGCACACGCACGAACAAACTCAGAAACAAAAAAGCCGGCAGATCCCATGCACTGTGGGAATCGATGTAATGCGAAGCAGTCAGGAAGGAGCAAATCATGCTTTACATAATTTGCATGTCATGTTTTACATGTTACGACCTGTCATTTGTGTTCGTCATATAGTCACGTCGCGATATACCAATTTTGGTGTATGTCAAGCTAGCGAACTGGACGCAAGCGCACCATGAGCGTGGCATGTAAATGGCATTGTAGATGAAATGCATGCCAAGATTTTCATGTTACCACCTGCCCCTTATGTTCGTTATACAGTCATGTCACTCAATACCAAATTTGGTGTATATCAAGCTAACGAAACGGCCGCGAGCGCGCAATGAGCGTGGAATGCAAGTCACGTCGCTCATGACATGTCATGATTTCCATATTACCACTTGTAATTTATGTTCGTCATACACTCATGCCACTCAATACCAAATTTGGTGTATCTCAAGCTAACGAAACGGCCGCGAGCGCGCCATGAGCGTGGCATGCAAGTCATGTCGCACATGACAAGTCACGATTTCCCATATTACCACATGCCATTTATGATCGTCATAGAGTCATGTCACTCAATACCAAATTTGGTGTATATCAAACTAACGAAACGGCCGCGAACGCGCCATGAGCGTGGCATGCAAGTCATGTCGCACATGACAAGTCACGATTTCCATATTACCACATGCCATTTATGATCGTCATAGAGTCATGTCACTCAATACCAAATTTGGTGTATATCAAGCTAACGAAACGGCCGCGAACGCGCCATGAGCGTGGCATGCAAGTTTGGCGTCGCACATGACAAGTCATGATTTCCATATTACCACTTGTCATTTGTGTTCGTCATACAGTCATGTCACTCAATACCAAATTTGGTGTATATCAAGCTAACGAAACGGCTGCGAGCGCGCTATGAGCGTGGAATGCAAGATCATGTCGCTCATGACATGTCATGATTTCCATATTACCACTTGTCATTTATGTTCGTCATACACTCATGCCACTCAATACCAAATTTGGTGTATCTCAATCCTAACGAAACGGCCGCGAGCACGCCATGAGCGTGGCATGCAAGTCATGTCACACCTGACAAGTCATGATTTCCATATTACCACTTGTCATTTAGGTTCGTCATACAGTCATGTCACTCAATACCAAATTTTGTGTATATCAAGCTAACGAAACGGCCGCGAGCGCGCTATGAGCGTGGGAATGCAAGTCATGTGGCTCATGAAGTCATGATTTTCATATTACGACTTGTCATTTATTTTTCGCCATACAGTCCTGCCACTCAATCCCAAATTTGGTGTATATCAGGCTAACGAAACGGTCGCGAGAGTGCCAGGAGCGTGTCATGTAAATCATACTTTTCATGACAAGTTAATCATGATTTTCATGATGTGACCAGCCATTGATGTTCGTCATACAGTCATGTTATTCTATACCAAATTTGGTATAAATTCCGTTAACCGGCCAGGAGAGCACAAAGTCGTAGGCGGCTAGATAGATAGCTAGCTGGATAGATAGATAGATAGATAGATAGATAGATAGATAGATAGATAGATAGATAGATAGATAGATAGATAGATAGATAGATAGATAGATAGATAGATACGCTCAAAGTCGCCGAAGCTCGCTAAGAAATGCTTCGCATTGAATATGAGTCGCTGAACAATAGTAGTACCACGAATACTATTGCTATAAAAGTTTTACCTTGGTATATGCAGTTGGTATGATATTGTATCGTAGAATCGCACGTATCCACTTGCATGGCGCTTGATCTCTGGGGGAAAGAAAACACATGGATATTTTCCCCATATCGTAAATACCGGTACATGCCGGCACACAGCGCTCGTTCGGCATCGTGCATGCCGTCAGGCAGGATGATGAGAAAAGATATTCATGGACGACAGAACGGAATAGCACAAACAAACGACGACACACAAGAAAACGCCAATTTTTCATCGCCAGCGACTTCGTGACTGCGGCGAAGCAAGCAGAGTGATCGAGTGTTCGGAGAGCAGCTCTCGCGTCTGCGGGGAGACGCTGGCCGCTTTTCACCCCTGCGGGTGATGACGTCAGAATTCTTAGTGGTTATTAATAAAATAAAGGGAAAAGAAGAGAAAAAGTGACCACCTCGTAACTGTCTCTTCTTACGAGGACACCTCAACAACACGGCACAGGGATGGGGTGTGGGGGAATAAAAGGTATAGCGTAGAGTTAAAGGATAGGAAGGGAATAATAAAAAAAAGGTAATAATTTCGTGTGTCTGTCCAGCCGGTGAGCTCTCGCGCGAAGCGCAGCCGTCAGGGGAGGCCGCCAAGGAGGCCGGGAGAAGGAGGATCGCCGCGGGATGGGGGGCAAAAAACGGGCCGGGGGCCGCGTTAGAGGGCTGAGCGCACAAGTCGCTCGCCGAAGCACGTAGCTCCGGCTCGGAAAAAAAATAGAGGAACGACGAACTCACAGCATGAAGTTCTGTTGTCCTCGATGTGGTAGTGGTATAAGAAAAAAAAGAAGAAGAAAAAAAGAAACGCAGGCCTTGTCAAGTATATAGGAGGTGTTGCTTTTCACTTTCGTGTTATACCGATTCCCAAACGGAGGGTTCAACCATGTTTGTTGAAGCGGCTTCCACTTTTAACGCAAACCTAACATCCCGGCAAACGCGGCGCGAAAACGTCGCTACTTTCTTTTCCGTTAGGTTGCACTTGCGTCCGTGGCAACGCAGGCGTTCTCCGCGAGGGAAAAACGCGCCATGCGGTTCTCGCTTTACTATTATGACAATGCTGTGACAAGCATTTTTACTGTTTCACAGTTAGTAAGTACAACTATTGTTTAAATAGAGTGCTTCTGCTATGAGTCGCATTTAAAATTTTAAAAAATACATAACATCGTGATATGTGCTGCACATTCAATGTAAAGTTTTAAACTTCTCAAAGCAGTGGGAGTAGCTTTCATGCGTTTTTTTGGCGTGTGTAGTGGAGAATCGTCTTCACTGTTCCTTTCATGAGGTAGGATACTAAGCCTTAATAGGAATAACCTGAAATATTGCCGCATTTACTTCAGAACAAAATCGCTTTCTTGTTGTGTTGTTCACGGAAGCCATCCGATAGTCAAGCATTTCTTTATGCTCACCGGTAATATATGATGTATTATAAATTCAATATCCAGTCCTATCAGCAACAGCCCCATTCTTAATTTTTTGCCATACATACAACAATGCTCAAAGGTACGGCTTTACAAGAAAGAAAAAGTCTTAATGCAACTTTGACGCACTGTTTTAAATCGACATGATCACTTCTACATTGCTTTCGAGTTTTTGTTTCTCATGCCTTCATCAATTTCTTACAGCTTGTCACTGAAGAAGGATTGAAACATATGCAGCCGCAGGTGCCGTACTTTTGCCCGCTTGGAGTTTGTATTGAAAAAAGATTGCGTAAAAAGCGGACTTCAAGTGGAATGCTGGCTGAAGTCGCTTAGGGACCTGTACAACAGACGTGACGATGAATCACAAGCAAGTGGCTAGAAGTTAAATTGCGGTTGGCCAGGTAAACTGATTGCCAAATATAAACACCAATGAAAATTTTCGGTTATTTTGCAGAGTCAGAGCTTGTAGTTCTTAAATAAATTTCTTCACATCTGGTGAACCACTTCTGTGATTCTCTAGAACGAATTTAAGCCGGTACTATAGCTCATGTAAGGGTCACAATTTATTTTGACGAACACAAGTTAAAGACAACGAAAAATGATGCGTCAAGGCAGAGTTTGTTTTTCAAGTGGGAATATGTAGAAACAATAGAATACTAGAAATACTCAGTCATATATTTGCGATACTCTTGCATCATTGCCAAAAAACTGGCAACACACATATAAGTGTCCAATTACTATTGTTCTCCAGCACACTTCTCGTTTCGAATTCATGGCGAAGAAATAAACAATACCACAGTTACGCCGCTAGGGTGAAGCAGTGAATGTGGTCGCAACAAATTGGCATTTCATGCGAAGAACGACAAGAAGCTGTAAACTTGCAGCCCGCTGTTCAAGCACAAAGGACGCACCAGAAACAAAAAGAGCAGGAGCGCGCACTGACAAATGTCAAAGCTCGACGCTAGCACCACGCGGCTCATACATGGCGAATCTTGCATTGGCTGCGCAAGGCTTCAAACAGCGAGACTGGGCGATTTTGAAGACTTCTCTGGTTACTTCTAGGTTGTTTCTGCTAATATCTTGACATGGGCGAGTTGGTACACACTCGGACGAATACAGGACGACTTAGACGCATACAGCAGACACATAAAACACCGACGAGCGAAGACTTACAAGCAGGGCTGGGCAGAGATACTCGAAAAAGTATTCCGGAATACAGATACCGAAAAACATCGGTTGGAAGCCTAAAATACAGACACTGAGATACATTTGTCTTTGACGTAGCGGGGGTATTTCGGTGAAAATTTCGCAAAAAGGCGAAAAAGTCTTCCGGAATACAGATATAGCAATACATATGCTGAAATATTTTTTTTATTTCGGGCATGTTCATACTCCGAAAAAGAAAACATTTATTAAGTGCAGCATAACATTGCAAATGTTGCAGCGCTATGAAACTTGGAATGTATTTATTTATCACAGTACTCTGAGCGCTGTTAAGGCATTGCAAAAGAGGGTTACAGTGTACACAATTGTTAATAACGACATATTCACAGGTATCAATTTCAATAGAAAATTATATTTTATCACCGAAAGAATAACAGGCATTGTACACCTAAAAGGACATATTTGGTGGCAACAATATCAGCTACGCCAAAAATAGCATAGTTCAAGCAAATGGCCGGAATCACTAACGAACATCACTAAATTGAAAAAAAAAATGCCCCCCACCTCCCCGAAGGGGAAATCGTGAGGAAATGCGAATGCATTTCGCGCGCGCTTCACTCCATTTATATATGGTGGTTGTGGTTCGAAGAAGGAAAAAGGCGCCTAATTTCTGCAGCCCGGTCGGAAGCACGGCGCAGCGCCTGTTTTTTTTTCTTTTTTTTTATCGTGGTAGCTCCGCTGAGCTCCCGCGATGCGAGCGCCCTCACGCGCCAGAGCGCGCTCCTCCTCTCCACTTTGCTAGGGGCGAGGATAAGCGCGCGCGCCCGCAGCTTTTGCTATGGGAGAGAGAGTGAGAGCGGAGAGATAACACCTGCCGGCGCGCGGACACCTCCTCAACCTATCCTCCTCCCCGCGGACAACGCAGGCCAACGCCGGACAACGCCGCCTGACATAACCCGACTAAGAAATGCATTCGCATTTAAAAAAAAAAAACATGATTGATCCCTCCGTCACAGGAATCGGTATAGCACGAAAGTGAAACGTGTCCTTCCAAAAGTAGTCGAATGTTTACTGCACGTTGATATAAGCGCTTGCACGATGTCTATTGGTGTTTTGACAGTTATAACACCATTTAACGCGGATGCACCCACGTTGACGCTTGAGGGTACATCTGTATCCCGACGACTAACGTCCATGATGAATGATTAAAGAAACCCTTGTGGTCATAGATTCTTGTGGTAGCTGTACGGTGAGAGCGGGGTCATTGAAAGCGGTGTGACAGCCACAAGAGCGTCACTTATTGGGCGCCGAACTTGCGCTAAGGTCGCCTACTCGCGGCATGTTAGAGCTATTGAACAACGCTGCCCGACCAGAGGGAAACGCAACGCGCGTCGGGTCTTCCCCGTTGGCCGGCAGCGATTTCTCGCGGGGCGAGCTAGGAACACGGCTAGGGACGCGGAGTTACGGCCACGTGACGCACTCGCGCATCGAACAGCTATTTTTGGTATGGACGGATGCTATGAGTATGGATGCTAGGGGTAAGGTCGCCACCTGATAGTGTGTTAATGCGTTGGCAAAATTGCACGTTTACTATTCGAAACACGCCGAATGGGACGGACGCGGAGAAACAACGCTTTGAAGAAACTAATCGTGCATTTCACGGTCATAATGCATTACTTCTCTTTAGCAAGAGCACTGTGAGAGGACAGTGGTAGATATAAAAGGCTTGTTTTTTAAAGCCTGCATAGCATGTGACCGTGGCGCAGTGGATAGCGTGCCCGGCATCTCTTGTCGCGGACCTAGAGGTCGTAGGTTCGACTCCCGTCGACGGAACTTTTTTCTTTGTCTTCTGATCACGTGTATTTTTTCGACGTCACTTCCGTGACGGAAATACGTCACTCAAATCTTGGTGGACCCCGGCATAAAACACTTTCGTGTTAAAAAGGTATACATTTATTGAACACATAAGAAATATTTTGCTGAAAAGGTTCGTTTGTTAATTACACTTAAGCAACAGGAGCTTCTAAAATAGGCCGTCATCAAGAGTCGTCGGCTCGGCCTCAACACCAGACTCGCGAACGAGAAAAAGTCTCTCAACTGCGGCAGAGCAGCACAAATTCGTGTTATTCGCCTCGTGTGCGACCGATGGCGGCGCTGCGAACGGCGCTCCGGTGACGCAAGGGCGGGTATTCGGCTTTTGTCGTCTGCTACGCACTGGCTAAAACAGCAGCATTTTCGTTATATTTCGCTCGCGTCGCACGGCGTTCCTCGACTACTAGCTGCATTTTCTTCTTATGATATTTCTTGAGATGACTGCTAGCATTACATGAGTTTAAGAAACGTTAACATTTAACATATCTTCTGTATACCGACAGCCATCGCGGTCAGGTTCGTGCCCCCGAGTTCGTAGCGTCGCTCACTGGGCTGCATGGCGTTGAAATAGCTTACGTGAAAGCGCGAACGCCCCCGCCAAGTGAGTTAAAGAGAGTCTCCACTGCTTTGAAATCGCAGCGCGATCAATTTTGCCGCTTATTCGAAAAAATCAGCGTTGTGTAAACAGACTTGAGATGAACGAAAATTCACGCTCCACTCCCAATTGTAGTCATGTGGACTTGTGCAGACACGACAGCCGACAAAATGAAATAGATAAGTTCATCGACCAGCGGGTTATTGCGGGCCACTAGCATAGATTGGGCGAGCTGGATGCAAGTGAGATCACTCGGAATGAAACGCCAGCAGTGGTGCGCGTGGTACAGTTCGACTCTTATGATTAGAGATAGATACGTTCATGAGCCGCATTCACGATCGCGCAGAGCTGCCTACTCGACTGTGCCAGCCTGCCAATGGTAATGACAGGATGGCGCGCGCTATATTTCTAATGCTTGGGCAACGCGATCCGCTGCAGGTGTTCGCGTTTCACTTGACACCGATAGTACAGCTTCGTAAACATTAGGAAAAATCGGCGAATGTGTCCAGGAAGAGGAGAAAGAGAGCTCTTTCCCACCATTTTTTTGGCCCCTGTGGCTGATTCTTGTGATTCTTTACCGTGCTGTAACAGGATTGAATATTTTAAGGTGGGAGCCTTAGATTCCACATGAATTGCGAAAATTGACCGTCGGCGTCCCGCGTCGCCAGCGTCAACACGAGTGATGCGAAAATTCATCACATGATCACGTCATCATGACATCCCAGACTGACAAAATTTGTGACGTCATAGCGTCATGTCACATGATTACGTCATCACATGACATCGTCGCTTTGCATTGCCTCCGTGATTGGTGAGCCGATCTCGGAGGCGATGCAAAACCAGCTGATGTGTAGAAAGCTTCAATGCAAAACCACGTTACGTCCAGAAAGCATTCTGAGGGGGGTGGCGAAGGAACAATACATCGACTCAAGAAAAAGATGGCTTTCGCCTTCGAGGAACTCGAGTCTCTTTAGTACAGTGATCGCACCAAGCCACATCAGGAGTCGACCGTTGAGACTGATTTACAGCATTTTATTGCAAATACATCTTTCGATGCGAAAGCTTTATATTTATCAACGTTAGTATTACACAAATTCTGTTCAGCATATTTTGAGACCACCGTGAACGAGTGAACAAACGTCGATTTATTAACGTAAGGATTAAAATATGTTGCAAAAACATAGAACAATAACAAAAGAAAATCACTCCGGACAACGTACCGATATTTCATATCCCTGTCGTGCATCCCCTTTAGGCTCACCCTGTTTATTTCGTGTTTCAATTTAAAGTACTTACGACGCGCTTACACAGCAGCTGCTAAAAATGTGTATTTAATCAAACGTTGTTGCCGGTAACGCCACTTAATTTATTTGAATGACATCACACGCCGTTTGTCATGCTCCGAACATATGAAATGAATCGAAGGAGCAGGCTTGGCAAGCGAACACACGCAGCACGCGGTATACATTTATTGCGCTTTAACATGGAAGTTGAAGCCCGAACGCTGAAAGTCAGTTATCGAAAACGGGCAGGAAAACCATTTTGAGTGCGCCACGGCCATAGAACAGTCGCGAAAAGAAAAAATCACCATAGAAGCAGATGTGCACATGGATGGCTAGCAGACGACAACAGGAGCAATCGACACAGAACGTGCTCCTGACAACAACTCCGCTCGATTTCGATGGGCATTTTGCTTGAACATTCAGTACAAATTGCTTTATCAAGTCGCCCACCAATGTTTCAATAACTCGAGCGCGATAGACAGGCTGGCAGCGTCGAGCAGCCTTCACGTAGCGAACGCGCGCGCGAAAGAGCTGCATCCGAGTCCTCTCCCTGACGTCACACGCGAGAGGGCGCCACTCCAAGATCTCGAGGCGAATAGCGGATAAATTCCGCCTTCATGGCCGGATAGTCCTGCAGCGTGGCGATATCCCCTCTCGGGTCATCTAACTACCGGAAAACTTCCGCCCTCACGTGGGTCTGTTGTGACCGTTCAGACGCCGAAGTGGCCCCTTCAAAGTCGTAAAACCATTATTAATCACCACCGATGACGACGACTCGTGGCACGTGTCCGTTTGGAGCGGTGCATGCTAACCGCTCAGCAAACGTAGACGACTCTTCAAACATTTATTAAAAAAGTACAGGGCTGGTCAAAACTTGCCAGGTCACTATCCCATGTATTCCTATGGCAGCGTGGCCTGGGAACGTGTGACCCCTCTGTACCTCACCTGCAACGACTGGGTAGAGAATCCCGCGATATTCGCCCAGAACGTCCAACTCTGCGTATCTTATGTACGGTAGGTCGAGATTCTCTGAGAGTGCCTTGAGTTTCTCTGTGTTCGTGAGAGGTACGTCAAAAGCGTGGTGGAGAGAACTCCACCGCGTTATGCAGGGTGTTGGCAGCTGTCTTCCGAGAACTGATAGCACCGTCTCTCAGGTGGGTCTGTTCTTACCGTTCAGATGCTGAAGTGTCTCCGTCTTCAAAGTCGTAAAAACCGTCATTAATCACCACCGATGACGACGACTCGTCGCACGTGTCCGCTTGGAGCGGTGCATGCGCCTCAGCCGCTCGCACGAGCAAGCTCTGAAAAGTTTGAAAATTTAGCCACTTCGCTTGAGGTCTACCGCATCTTGAAGAATGGGTGTGAGCAGGATGCAAGTATTGCCTCATTATTTTCCATACTGAAAAACGCAGAAAAGCGCTTGGAGACTGGTTAGACAGCTGTCTAAGACGATAGATCCGTGCAGATTTTTTTTGCTTCATAGCTATTAGCTTCTTTTCTACCGTAAGAAGTGTTGGCAGAAGCTCTCCGTAGTAGCCGCAGCTGCTTTTCTGCAAGATATTGATTGCTGAAAAAAATATTTTATAACGTAAGCTGCTTGATTTTCTCCAGTGATGGTGATCGAAAGTAACTTGTAATTTTGAAACGTAGATAACTCTTCAAAACATTTATCAAAAAAGTACCTCACCTGCAGCGATTGGGTAGAGAATCCCACGATATTTGTCCAGAAAGTCCAACTCTGCGTCTCTTATGTATGGTAGGTCGAACTTCCCCTGAGAGTGTCTTGAGTTTCTCTTTGTTCGTGAGAGGTAAGTCAAATTCGTGGTAAATAGAGCTCCACCGTGTGATGCAGGTTCTGGCAGCTGTTTTCCGAGAACTGATAGCACCGTCTCTGCAGACTTTGGCCGATTTGATGAGCCCCAATACTGAGCGCATTTCGCCATTGCGCTGTCGTGGAGACGACTGCACGTAGGACTTCTGTTGAGGGCTTTCTTGACGTCAGCCGTGTCGACGAGGCTTAAAGTATGACACGCCCACCGCAGATGATGAGGAAGCGATGACAGGGGTCGGTTTCTCCGTATGCCTCCCATAGGGACATAAAATTCAAACGCGCCGCTACGTTTGCGCCGAGAGCGCTAAAAAACCCGTTGAGTTACGGCCCTGGCGAGTGGAGGCCGCGGTAATGGCGGTGGTGACGTTGAAGTCACGTTGTCTACGTCGTCAGGGCAACAGTAACAACAGCCGCGCGCTTCTCGCCCCCCTCCTCCCTCCCTCCCCACTTTTTTCTTTTTTTGTTTGGCTCTTACTCTCTACCCTCTCTCATGCCGCGCGTCCGGCGCGCCGTTCTGTTTTTGTTTTCGTGCTTTTTCGCGCCTGCTTTTTTCTTCTCTCGTGCCGCGCGCGCCGTTCCTTTCTTTTTTTTATCATTGCCGTGTGCGCGGCGCCCCCCCTTTTTTTTCACGTGCGCGTGCGCGCTGTGCGTTTGAATACACGCATCCAGCATCTGCCAGAGCATAAAGGATGAATTCCACACACAACATATATTGACCTCGTTTTATTGCTCCGTTTTCCAAACTAAACATTTGTATTTATAATGGGGCACGATACAGGTTCAGAAGAACAAAAGGGACGAATGCACAATGCGTCCATGAGTAAACAAGACAAAATTTCATTGCAAAGTTCAGAAATTAGAAATTAAAAAAAAACGAACACACTGAGACGTGCAGGCCCTTTGACGTATACGCATAAAGGACATGATTTTTCTCTGCTGATATCTGTTACTGTCGATGAAACTGTGATACACCATCACAGTTTCATCGACAGGAACAGATATCAGCAGAGTTCTCTGGCTGTTCGCAATGATTTAGCTTTCAATGTTCACCGCATATCAGCCGATGTATCCAATGAATATGCTGCGGTGACAGTGAAGATGGACACATTGGTCTTTACGGTGGTTGCTGCATACATACCACCTCGTGCTACATTTGATGTGGACAGGCTGCAGGACATAATAGATGCAACACCTGGACCTCACATACTAACAGGGGACTTCAATGCGCATCACCTAGCCTGGGGCGGCAGGAGGACTTCAGTCCGCGGTAGACGCCTTTTTGACATCGCACGTCGAAACAACCTGGCGATTCTTAATGATGGGCAGCCAACCTTCTTCAAGAATGACAAATGCAGCGCCCTAGATGTCAGCATGATCTCCGCGCCCCTCATGTCTACAGCGACCTGGTTTGCTGACATCGAAAGTCATGGCAGTGACCACGTGCCCACCTACATCTCCTTGGGCTGTCCTACGCGGAACACACAGCGAAGGGCTATTCGTTGCACTAACTGGGAGGAGTATAATACTGCAGTCGAAGATTCAGACCCATCTGAAATGACGTATGAGGAGTTTGTGGCTGCGCTAAATCGAGCAAAACAAAGCAGTACTAAACATCTAGAACCACCTCGAACTCATTCAACGGTCGACATTGAGTATGAGAGGCTCCGGGCAATTCGCCGCCGATCTGAAAGACGCGCTCGTAGGACACTGTCTGCAGATGACATTCGTGAAGCTAGGCGAACGCAAAAGGAAATCCAACGTCACCTTGACAAGCTAGACAGGGAGGCAATGGCGCGCCTTCTGTTCCAAACTTGACCTGAGAAAGCCGCTGTCGAGAGTATGGGGTATTGTCCGTAGCTTAAAAACCCCGCCGACCCAACTGCATCCCTTCAGTTCAGTTGCTCTGTCCCGTAACAGCAGTGAGTTGGACGAGGCGGAGGCTTTCTGCTCTAAGATCACTGCAGTAGCGGCGCTAGCGACTTTGCCTCGTGCAGCACGACATGTTTCAACGACGCCGAGCACCACTGAGGCGGATGAACCTTTTTCGATCATGGAACTGCTTGGTGCTTTGGCACTGGTGAACAAGGCGTCATCTCCTGGACGTGACTGTGTTAGCTACGCCGAGTTAGCCCATTTAGGCGACAAGGCGAAGATGCGTCTGCTTGCCATATTCAACGCCAGCTGGGAGAGTGGGCGTCTTGAACCTTGCTGGAAACGAGCTCGTGTCATTCCTATTGCCACGCGCGTTTCTAATTTTCACAGTCGCTGTATTCGATTTTCGCCCACAAAAACTGTGAGCAACGCTCATCGCAAACCGCGCCTCTTTGTTCGAGAAGCTTCGCGATTGTAGTAGATCGTTCTGTTAAGATTGCACGCAAGACGCTAACACTCAAGATTATTCCAGAGCTTGCGCGACGGCTACTGATAAGGCTAGAATGTTCGACGCGTGCGTTATAAAAGCCGGCGCGTTCCAACGATGTTCAGTTCATCGACGGCCGACGCTCTGTTCGCCGCTATCAGTACCAGCGTGTATTGCTGTAATCTCACCTTCAGTTTACCGGCCACAAGTTCGGCCCAAATAAAGTGTTTCATCTTGGACTACTGCCTACTGCCTTCGTCAACGTCACGACCACGTGACATCTGGTGGAGGCACTCCCTTTCACAACAGAAAGGGAGTGCCTCGCCATCATCTGCGCTACGTCAAAGTTTCGCCCCTACCTCTACGGGAGGCCCTTCAAAGTTGTGAGCGACCACCACGCCTTGTGTTGGCTAGCTAACTTGAAGGACCCTTCAGGTCGCCTCGCAAGATGGAGTCTAAGGCTTCAAGAATTCGACGTCACCGTCGTTTACAAGTCCGGACGAAAACACTCTGACGCCGACTGCTTGTCTCGTGCCCCCGTCGACCCGCCGCCGCAGGATGACCAGGCGGATGACTTCTTCTTGAGAACCATAAGTGCCGACGACTTCGCCGAACGACAGCGAGCCGACCCGGAACTCAGGGGGCCTTGTGGAGTATCTCGAAGGCAACACCGCCATTGTTCCAAAGGCATTCAAGCGAGGACTCGCGTCGTTTTCCTTGCGAAACGGCGTTGTCATAATGAAGAATTTCTCGCCACTTCGAGCCGACTACCTTCTCGTAATGCCTGCAGCAGTGCGACCAGAAGTCCTCCAGGCACTACACGACGATCCGGCGGCCGGACACCTCCGGACCTTCCCGCACGCTCGCAAGGGTACAGGAAAAGTACTTCTGGCCGCGCCTTGCCACCGACGTCGCCCGCTACGTGAAGACGTGCCGAGACTGTCAGCGACGGAAGACACCGCCCACGAGACCAGCAGGCTTCCTTCAGCCGATCGAGCCTCCTCGGCGACCGTTCCAGCAGATCGGGATGGACCTCCTGGGGCCGTTCCCAACGTCGACTTGGCGGAAATAAATGGATCGTCGTGGCTACCGACTACCTCACCCGCTACGCCGAAACAAAGGCCCTGCCTAAAGGCAGTGCCGCCGAGGTAGCCAAGTTCTTCATTGAGAACATCGTCCTTCGACATGGCGCCCCAGAGGTTCTCATCACCGACAGAGGTACGGCGTTTACTGCTGACCTAACTCAGGCGATCTTGAGATACAGCCAGACAAGCCACCGCCGGACCACCGCGTACCACCCACAGACCAATGGCCTCACCGAGCGTCTCAACAAGACCATCGCCGACATGCTGGCCATGTACGTCGACGTCGAGCACAAGACGTGGGATGCGATCCTTCCGTACGTGACTTTCGCGTACAACACGGCCGTACAAGAGACGACGCAGATGACGCCATACAAGCTGGTCTACGGACGGAGTCCGGCAACGACGCTTGACGCCATGTTACCAAACGTCACCGACGAAGAAAACATCGACGTCACGGCCTACTTACAGCGCGCCGAGGAAGCCCGACAACTCGCCCGCCTGCGAATCAAGAATCAGCAGACGACCGACAGCCGCCGCTACAATCTTCGGCGACGCTTCGTGGAATACCAGCCCGGCGACCGCGTTTGGGTGTGGACGCCGATACGCCGACGTGGACTCTGTGAAAAACTTCTTCAGCGATACTTCGGGCCGTACAAAGAGATTCGACGTCTAGGCGCTCTGGGCTACGAGGTTGTCCCGGACGGCATTACGAACTCTCAACAGCGCCGTGCGCGACCTGAAGTCGTCCATGTCGTGCGTCTCAAACCGTATTACGCGCGTTAGCGAACCTGAGGACTGCACTTATTGGTTTATTATTGTACTTTCTTGCTGTATTGTTGTTATTTATTGTTGCATGCATTTTTCCCCGTGTTCTGATTTAAGCATCGGGACGATGCTTTTTCAGAAGGGGGCATTGCCACGCGCGTTTCTAATTTTCACAGTCGCTGTATTCGATTTTCGCCCACAAAAACTGTGAGCAACGCTCATCGCAAACCGCGCCTCTTTGTTCGAGAAGCTTCGCGATTGTAGTAGATCGTTCTGTTAAGATTGCACGCAAGACGCTAACACTCAAGATTATTCCAGAGCTTGCGCGACGGCTACTGATAAGGCTAGAATGTTCGACGCGTGCGTTATAAAAGCCGGCGCGTTCCAACGATGTTCCATTCATCGACGGCCGACGCTCTGTTCGCCGCTATCAGTACCAGCGTTTATTGCTGTAATCTCACCTTCAGTTTACCGGCCACAAGTTCGGCCCAAATAAAGTGTTTCATCTTGGACTACTGCCTACTGCCTTCGTCAACGTCACGACCACGTGACACTATACTCAAGCCTGGCAAGTCTCCAACGGACCTTAACTCCTATCGTCCCATTGCTCTTATCAGTTGCGTAGGCAAACTTATGGAGAAGATGGTATTGACACGCCTGGACTGGTTGCTCATAAACAATGCATACCCTCCACAAATGTCAGGATTTAGAAAGGGCCGCAGCAGCATCGACAATGTTATTTGTCTCATTAACTGCGTAAAACTCAACAAAGCTGCAGGCAACATCACTATCGGCGTATTCCTCGACATCAAGGGAGCGTTCGATAACGTAACTCACGAGTCCATCCTCTACGCGCTGAAGTATTTTGGAGTAGGAGGTCGTATGTACCGCTGGATATCGGACTACCTCACAGATCGGTCAATCTACGTGTCCACAACAGAAGGTGACACAGCCCCGCACACAGTGCGTAGAGGAGTTCCACAGGGTGGTGTCCTAAGTCCAACCTTGTTCAACATCTCTCTCATTGGACTAGAGAAGTGCATCCCGGCATCGGTTGAAGTCTCTCTATATGCAGATGACATTTGTATATGGAGCAGTGGTCGCAACAGACGTGTCCTACGAGCAAGATTACAGAAAGCTCTAAGTTCAATCGAAAAATTCCTACTCGCGCGAGGTCTAACGATGTCACCAGAAAAATGTGCCGCCGTTGCTTTTACGAGGCGTGACGTCTCGCGCTATACTTTAAAGGTAACGCATTCTCCCATTCGGTACGTGACAACTCATAAGTTTCTGGGAGTGACAATCGACCGGCTAATGACGTGGACGCCCCCACGTTCGGATATTAAAGGAAAAATTGGCGTCATGCGCGAGCATCTTCCGCTTGTTATCAAGCAACGCCGGTGGCTGCTCTGTTAATGCCATGCTGCGAATGTACACGGCTCTCTGCGTAGGTCTTTTACGTTACAGCCTTCCTGCGTTACATGGCATTTGCCGAACCAATACACAAGCACTGACTGGAGCTCAAGCAAAAGCCCTGAGGGTGTGCCTTGGCCTGCCAAAGAATACATCAAGTATCGGAACCCTTGCCGAAAGCAGCCGCCTATCAGCTCCCGTGCTTCTGCAGCAGGAGTTTCTTCGAGTCAGCTTGCGTTATGCCACCAGAGTGCCGGGTCATCCGCTTGCTTCACACAGTGATCCTGTGGTGCGGAGCTTGCTCCCGCAGCATTATCAAAGTGCTTCAATGCCTGCGGAGCCACCGTGGAAAATGCCTTCGTGGTCAATAGTCACTTTCCTGCCTGGGTTCAAGAAAAAGAGACGTACACCCGGACCAGCACTAACGTACTTCACTTTACAGCACATGGAAAATAGCTACAGAGCTCACCGACATATTTATACTGACGGCTCTGTTACGTCTAGATCATCCGCCATTGGTGTTTGGATTCCATCTGCCAATATCACTATCTCTGCCACTCTCAGTCACTGCACCTCATCTACAGACACTGAACTGGCTGCGCTACGGGCTGCTTTTAACTACATTGTTGACCAGACAGCTGAGTCTTGGGTCATCTTTACCGACTCAACAGCGGCGTTGCAGTCTTTGAAGTCTCCACGCACGCAGGACCAGCTCGTCATGGACATCAAACACTTATGCAACAAAGCCTGCGACCTCCATCACCACATTGTTCTGCAGTGGATACCTGGCCACTGCGGAATCCAAGGTAACGCCCGGGCTGATGATGCTGCCAAAGCTGGACATGACGCCTCGAGAGCAGTTGTTGATATCCCTTTCTCGAGAAAAGACGCTGCGACACTCGCATCGGCACACGCTTGGCGCATCCAGCGATACCTCTGGACAGACGCTAGTCACCAGTCTACACGATCGACCCATCGTGCGCCTTCAGTATGCCGCGAGACCTTAAGAGGCAAGAGGAAACTTGCTTGCACCGCATCAGATTGAACGTGGCATACACCAACTACTTTAGGCACAAGATAGAACTGTCTGACTCACCATTGTGTCTACGATGTGACGTCCCAGAGGACCTCAATCATGTCCTCTGTGAATGCAGGCTATACGCACCAGAGAGACAGTCTATGAAGGTGGCCTTGAAACTTCAACGGGACTCGAACTTGGGTTAAAACACATTCTGGGCCCATGGCAAACCAGCTCCAATGCATTACACGCCACGAAAGCGCTGCTGACTTTCCTGCGGGCCACGAGCCTGATTGAAACTTTGTAAATAGTGTAGTCTACGTGTGCGTGGCTGTATGTGTTATGTGTTTATCAGTGTATATATCATAATCATCACCCAGCCCCTGGAGTAGCATGTCAGGCGAAGAGCCAGACAAACATCTCCAGCTATTGATTAAAATATTTCTCTCTTAGGTTCAATACTGACCTAAGTGCAGAGGAGCTTTTGATGAGACAGAGTCACGAAGTTTTAAGAAATGTCAATGCAGGGGAAAAGCAATAAAAAATCGCAAAATGTCTTAATAAAGAATAATAATGCAATGATCTACTATAAACCGTTGTACTGATACGAAACACACAACAACCACTAATACATTTGCTTAGATGTTGCTCTAATATACATGGAATGCCGGACACCTTCACCGCTGATAAACAAAATTAAGAAAGCAGGTTTGGCAGCGTAAGTAGTCCATTTCACTAAAAAGAGCGAGACATTATTTGGTAATTGACCACTACTTAAGAGTTAGCTAGTGGAGACGGGATGAATGGCGATGGTCAGTTTATGCAGCAGCACATAACATCAAAGAAAAACGTAACACTCAACGGCCAGGTGAAATAAGCCTACTACACAGCTCTTATTACACCGGGAATACAATACCTAGCCGAAGATAACTTCACTGATAGGAGTATGTCATGCCGGGTACACTGAACACTTCATTGTGACAAAAACAGTAAATCTCATGCCTACACATGAATTATTGGAGCAGTTTTCCCATAGGTAAATACAGATCTAATACATAAACAGGAAGAGCTCTTCTTTATCTGTAAGTACTGCCATAGAATATCCACGCACCGAAAAAAAAACGCCCCGGGAGCAGAATAGAAAGCTGGCCCACTTAAGTTGCGGATGGAGACTTCGCAGACAGAAGATTTCACAGCTGTTAACCCCTCCTTGGGCGAACGCATCAGTTGTTGCCTTCTCCAATACTCTGACAACGTTCCCGTCCTGAAAAAAAGCCGGCAGATCCCACGCACTGTGGGAATCGATGTAATGCGAAGCAGCCACGAATGAGCAAATCATGCTTTACATAATTTGCATGTCATGTTTTAGATGTTAGGACCTGTCATTTGTGTTGGTCATACAGTCACGTCGCGCAATACCAATTTTGGTGTATATCAAGCTAGCGAACTGGACGCAAGCGCACCATGAGCGTGGCATGGAGATGGCGTTGTAATTGACATGCATGCCAAGATTTTCATGTTACCACCTGCCACTTATCTTCGTTATACAGTCATGTCACTCAACACCAAATTTGGTGTATATCAAAGCTAACGAAACCGCCGCGAGCGCGCCATGAGCGTGGCATGTAAATCATGTTGTTCCTGACATGCACGTCATTATTTGCATATTACCACCTGTCATTTATGTTCGTGATACGGTCACGTCACGCAATCCCAAATATGGTGTATATCAAGCTAACGAAACGGCCGCGAGCGCGCCATGAGCGTGGCATGTAAATCATACTTTTCATGAAAAGTTAGTCATGATTTTCATGATATGACCAGGCATTTATGTTCGTCATACAGGCATGTTATGCCATACCAAATTTGGTATAAATCCCATTAACGATACGGCCAGGAGAGCACAAAGTCGTAGGCGGCTAGATAGATAGCTAGATAGATACGCTCAAAGTCGCCGAAGTTCGCTAAGAAATGCTTCGCATTTAAAAAAGCGATTGAAAGCTATGAATTCCAACGCTACAAATTACGCATACGCATCACGCAAACGCCGTTTCCTCGTCTCGGCTGATTGCAAGCTGCGAGACATCGAGTCGCAGAAACGCGTATTTAAACGATGCCGGAGTGATAAACTGGCAAAAAAGACAAACACACTTCATAGCCCGCAGTCATGTCAGAGACGCAAAAGCTGAACTATGAGTGCTTTAATTTCATTGCTTCTAGGAACAGCGATATTAACCGCAACCTCATGCTCATCACGATTCCGCTACATTGAAAAACAATAACTGTTGCCGAACTGCAATGGAGCTATGCATGTGTGGTTGCGAACGCAAACCGCATACTCACCTTTAGTTTTTCGGAGCATGGAAGAATCTTGCGGAACTCGGATGGTCTTGAAGTATCCGTGCACCATTGCACGATGTACGAATTCTGCGTGCCGTCAACAATCACGGCGCAAGACCGCACACGCAGACACCGCAATAACTACACACGCCGGCCAAGTAACGGAACATAACGAAACTTTGCATAACGGCCGGCGGCTTCGACAGGCTCCGATGGCGGCGGCGAAACACGGCTGCGCGCGGCGCGCGGCCGGCGCGGGGAGCGCGGCTTTGCCGGCACGGCTGCGAGCGCTGCCATTGGCTGCTTTAATTTTGCCTCGCCATCGACTCTAGCGCCAATTTCGCCTTCAGTTATCGCTCCTCTGGCTGGAGGCTCATTTCAAGATGGTGGCTGTGACGTAGGCTGTGACGTAATTACTTGGGACGCCGGAGCAGTCGGCTTTCCGACCGTTGGCGATGATCCGACAGTTCAAGGCTAAACCTAATATTGATTTCCTCATCTGTAAAGAAACAAGAGGGGGTCATTAAATTCCCGTTCCCTCCTTCACCAAAACAAATAAAGCCACAGATGAGGCGAAATAGCTTATAGAAAAATGTTCGAAGAGAGACATTAATGCGTACCGTCAGTGGTGTCATCGATTCCAAATTCCTTGAAAGCCTTTACAAGGTTGCTTCCGTTGTCGGTCACTGTGCCTGCGACTTGCTTCGTTTCCAGACTGAAGCCTGCGTAGACATTCAAAAAGAAGCTCTGCTACACGGTCGTACGACTGCGTTCCAAGAAAGCGTTTGTAAGCTAGAGCTGTCGATTTGCATTTAAGCGTGCCGAAATCAATCTGAAGAGACAAGGTAAATTGCACATGGTTATTTACAGAATCCACTGACTGAGGAATTTTAGGTATGAACAGCACTGAGTAATCTTTGAGGCAAATGATACATCAAATTTGTTGCCAATCCGAGCACGCTGTTAGGGGCGAATCGTCATGTTCAGTGCAACTCGAGCCTTTCAAGAAAATCACCCAAAGCTAGAAATTTACTCTGAGTCAACGCGTCGGTCAACCTCTTTCAAAATAATGCTCTCTGTCTCGTGTGCGGAGTCGCGCATGGAGCAAGAACGCCCGCATACAATATCATTTGCAAAACAGCATAACTCTAATGTCATACAAAATAATTGAAGTTGCCAAGTCACCCCGTGTGCTGTTACACCCATGAAGCTTTTCGTTGAAGTAGACCACACGTCCGCAGTGGTACTCATATGTGTCGTCGCTTGTAGCTCACTTCTGGTGCTGCGAAGTTTGTCCTCGAATCAGGGATCTATCCTTCTCCCGAGCGTCCTTCGAGACATCAGCACCACATCAGGGCTGGTTCCTGAAAATATGTGACATGCAGCGTTATTCGCCTTTCACACCAATAGAGCAAGAACTGTTCAGCTAGAACGCCGTCCCTTACCTTTGACGAAGTGCTGAAAAGCATCTTCCACCACAAATTGCAGAGGGCGCGTGGACTTGAAAATCAAGTTCTGCAGAAGTTCATCGAATTTCTTTTGACCAGGACGGTTTTTGGCTAAACCAAAATAGTTGTCCAGACTTGCTGCGGATTCTAGCTGGTTGGTGCGCTCTCGTTCGTTTGTTTTCTCGCGTCTACAACTGCACTTCCGGGACTCTTGAGGTACTGCACATATTCTGATGCTTCATTTGGATGTACCCTCTGGGAATAAATAAAACGTATTCGAGCTCAAAGGAACGTATGACAATTATAGAGGCACAACTATAAGAACTTGGATGAAAGATGCATGTTTCTTACCTTGAGATGGACTTTAAAGTTTGACGTCGATGTCCGCGAACCAGAAATTACTTTTCCGCAAAACTTACATTCTGCTTTGAGCACCGAAGCATTGGATCCATTCTATACGGGTCCAAAGAACGTGTTATCCAGTATAGACCGTGCTGCACGGCCTTCACCGTTCGCCATTGCTCGGTCTCGTGACGTGTGCTTCGGTGGTGCCTTGCCCATCGTCGCCGTTCTCAAGACTGCAGCTCGTGCGACTCTTGTCGCGACTCGAGTGCTCAACCGTCCTACTTTACAACAAGACGCCACTTAAATGCAGTAGAGACAGCTCAGGCAAGTGTTGCCAGGCGAGCTGTCTCGTTCGCAAAGTGCACTAACATTTCATTTTCCGGTGCTGCGATGACAGGTCATCAAACGGTCATCATGTTAAAGGGCGCCTCGTCCGGTGGTCACACGCCATGGGCTTCGGCAGGATTTTTTTTTGAGGGGGGAGGGGGGAGGCGCGGAGCGTTGGTTTAGCTTAGGCAACGTTTTAGATTGCTTGGACGAGGGGCAAGTAGTGGTGTGGCTTGAGGGTGGCAAGTGCCCCCGCTTTTGCACCCCCTTGACGACGCCCATGCCACACGCACATACATTTACACACGACCGGGTGGCGGAGGGCCACCGACCGTGAGAAGCAACAGTTCCCCTACAATGTGACTTGGCGGGGACAACATGGACGCTTCAGCACTCAGTGGAGACACCACTATGAAAGCCGCCTACATACCAACTAGGCCCAAGCTGCTACCCCTCCCGAGTTTCGTCGGTGCCAGGCCGGACGGCTGCGGATTCGACTGTTTTACCTACGTACAGTTCAGCCAAATATGTCAAAACTACACAATTCAAGCATTGGTTTCCTAAAATCACGTTCTTTGGGGGTGAGAGAGTTTCAGCCCTCCGAGGTCGCTCCTGCCAGCTCTCTCAAAACAGTAAGTGGGAACAGGGACAGTTGGTCATTTCACAGTCGGCTCGCTGGGCGTTGCCACAATTCTCTCTGGGCTGCGCTAAACAGGCGTGACCCCATAAAATGCACTGCTGATGCTGTGTGCAGCTCAGCATAGCGGCGTTTTTGTTTCTGTTATACTTCTCTATCGAAAAAAACAGCGTCTCCAGTGTCTCCCAATGCGTTTCAGCGCGCTGGGTGACACTAGAAACACTATGCAGTGTGTCCCAGTGTACTACAGCGCGCTGCAAGACACTGGGACACTCTGTACAACATGGCCAGTGTTCCTCAATTCGCTGAAACGCACTGGGCCACACTGTACAGCGTGGCCCAGTGTCTTATAGCTTGCTGGGAGGCACTGGTCACGCTGTACAGTGTCTGCCCGCACATTGGGAACACCGGTGGCACAATGGAAGAAACTGGGCGCGCTCGATGGACTTTCTATGACTTTATATTGGATCGCGAGATGTCGGGCGTAAAATTTACCGAATATTTCCAAAATGTTCTGTTCTGTGTGCTACACATATGACGGATGTGCGTGTACGCTAAAGCAATCATCTGCCGAGCGTGCGCGCGCGCGCGCGTGCGCTTTCCTTGAAGTGTGCTCGTGTGTCGTCAAGGTAGTTTATAAACCGCATCGAAAGAACTGATCATTCGCAACACAGTATGGTAGTAGTATTAGTATGATAATCAAGATCAACCTACTCTAGCAGTCAGTTGTTCCCGCTCGTACCGCAGAAAGCCGCACGTCAGCGAAAGCAGTTAGCCGCTCCAACGCCCAATCTCGGCGTTTTTAGCTTCTGATTTGTGTAATCGAAGGTGCAAATATGACCTCGCTTGGGTCAGTTATGATCGAAACTACATTTTAACTGTTATTAGACTCTTCGTAATGAAATATCCACGATCTTAGCAGTGACCGTGGCTCACGAAGTGCGGCCCTAAGCCTAAGGGTCGTTTCGGCTAGAGTGAAGTAGTGCGGCTCTAGTACGCGGAACGTAAACAAGGGGGACAGAAAATATTTCCGAACAGGTTAGGTATAGTGTTCAGTGTGCAGTTCAGATGCGCGATGTTTTCTACATAGGTATGACTAACCGCTTAGCGAGACAGTACGATTGCCGCAACACATCTGCGATTATACAGGGTGTTTCAAGAAATGTCTCCACTATTTTTTAAAATCAGGAAAATGTGGTATTTGCTCGCTGTCTTGACAATTGTTTTTTCTGTAGCGGCAGGCATTTTAAGATGGTTGAAGACATGATTTGGAACAGTAATTAAGAATGTTAAATAATTAACTTTTTAATTAGCAGAGTTAGGTGGTTAAGTCCAAAGGGAGTATTGAAGTCATTCATGCGAAGAACCCATTTGAGCTTTGAGATTTCGAAAAAGCGGCCTGTAGGAATAGTTGCGAAGTAATAAAGTTCTCCCAAATTCAGCGGCGAAACCTAAACCGAAACGCCGAAGCACGCAACTGCCACAATCGTCTGAGACGTTCACAATGATTGAACATCGTTATATCAACCATCAACCATCAACCGACTTCTTGGTGTGAGTGTTGGGCTGCGCTTGCAGTAGTAGGACGCGTGACACACATACGTTAACGAACGGGGAAGAACAGCACCTCTGTAACCGCTGTCTTGAACAGTCACATCATTCTAGTCGTCTGATTGTTGCGCTCATCGGTGCTTGGGTTTCGGTTTCGCCATTGAATTTGCCTGAATTTTATTACGCCACAATAATTACTAGAGGCCACTTTTTTCGAAATCTCAAAGCTGAAATGGGTTCTTCGCATGAAAGACTTCAATCTCACATTGGACTTAACCACCTAACTCCGCTAATTAAAAAGGTAATTAATTTAACTATCTCAATTACTGTCCCAAATCATGTCTTCAACCATATTAAGATGCCTGCCGCTACAGAAAAAGCAAATCTGAAGACAGCGAGCAAATACCGCATTTTGCTGATTTTTTTAAAAATAGTGGACACATTTTGAAACACCCTGTATATACGCTAATAAGTTTTGCTGCAAAACGTGCAAGATAGACGTTATCCAAGGCAGCCCATAACAAACAAACAAAAAATCTCCAGTCAGGTTGGCGCGAGCACGAAGAGACGAAAATCTGCGTTTCTAAGCGAGAAAACAAAACTATTGGATACCGGAATTAGCTATAACATGAAGAAAAACTAACCACTAGTCTGTCTTTCGAGTGTGGCGTAGTGGGTAGCGTATCAGACTCATGATAAGTAGTGCGTCGAGGTAGCAGGTTCGATGCTCGCTCATTTTTTCCCCTTGTTTTTGTCGCAGTGCTCGTGTTTCAGCCCTAATTACGATGTGGGCATAACCAAAATTTTCAAAACAATTTAAAAGCCCAATTTTGGCCCATAACGCGTGTCCCATTGTGCAGCGCGCCAGCGTCCAGTGTGCCTCGTGCAGCGTGCCAGCATCCCAGTATCCAGCACTGGTCCAACGACAAGGTATGGCGCTGGGACAGTGACACTGGGTTTTCCAATAGGGTCGGCGCCTGGGCCGAAGGGGTCACTCCTCACGGGGGCCATCTTAATGCTAGGTTAAAATTTCAATAAAGCTGTCACAACCACCGATGCTACCAGCTCCCACTCCAGCAAGCCTCAACAAGTGAAGTCAGAGCCGGCGGGGCGGGACATCGGTACAACAAAAAGACCGTTCAAGGTTTGTAAATCAACTAGGAATGCGCCCTGACATGTTGGAGGGCTAGCTGAAAGCGCGACAAAGACAGCCATCGTCGAGTCACTTCCGCCGCAACTATGGGAAATGTTTTGGAAGTGCTGCCGCTTTGGGAATCGAACGCGCGCGAAGCGCTGCAAAGCCTCTGTTTCAAGGCGGTATCCGCACGGGGGCCATGAAGAGCTGGCTGTCCGCCCCCAAAAAAATTTGTCGCGCTGCACTGGTCTTGAGAGAATGCGACTTTCTTCGGCAGAAGCCGATCGGCCTCCTCGGTTCTGCCGTCGGCAGCTGGGCATGCTTTGCCACATGGGCCATTCGGTGCCTGTGGGGAAACCATCGCCGCCCTCCCTGTGTCTGCGACAGACGCGCGCCTTTGCTTGTTTAACACACACAGAAAGAAAAAAATTCTTCCCCCTTTGGAAACACGCCTCAGCTCATCTCCGAAAAACAAAGTAACGAGATACCCGTGCCTCGCAGAGTATCGCGATACAACCGACACATCGTAAAAGTATTTCACTACTGAGATACAAATGCATTTTTCATATGTATTTCGATACAGAAATACAGGTACTCAAAAGTATCTCTGAAATACTATCGCGATGCTCTTGTATCGCGATACTGCCTAGCCCTGCTTGTACATCACTCCGCCGGTGCAGCCACGCTAGTACTCGCCGCTCCCGCTAGTGGCGCAGCTGTCCTCTCATTAGATTTGCATTGCGCTTCGACACTGCTACTCTGCTATGAACAACGAAGAAGAGAAGGCGGCGGCGGAGCGTAGGGCTCGCAAAGCGACTGCAGCGCGGGCTCGCCGTCAAGACCCGGAGGTGAGAGCTCGCGAAGCCGAAACGAAACGGGCTCGCCGTGAAGCCGACGCAGAGCTGAGGGCCCGCGAAGCAGAAGAGAGACGTCAGCACCGGCAACAAGATCCAGATGTGGCGAGGGCCCACGAAGCGGCGGCGGCGCGGGCAAGACACAGCGTCAAGCTGCCAGACACAGTGGAGGATGTCCATTTACCGCTCACCAACGAGACCCACAACGGGGAGCACGCCGCTGTTAATCTCTCAAACGGAATCGTCATCATGACTATGTATCTGGCACCTAACCTGTCCAAGGGAAATATCGTCAAGTACATCGAGAAGGCGACGCTGCACTACGAAACTGAATACAAACACGTCCTTTCGTACTCGCCGGAGACTTTAACGTGGACATCAAGAATGACGACTGGCTAGTCCAACACACTTGTGTCCCGTTACGCTCTCTGGTGCATTTCATATGACTACAAACGTCCCACCACTATCAGGGGAACTTGTATAGACATTGCATTCTCGAACTTTACAAACTACATCCAATTCAAGAGCCCTTGGCCTTATACTTTACGGACCACAAGGCCGTTATACTCAAAGGGAAAGGTTACCCTGAGCTTAGTCATATGTGACTTAAATCAGGGGAACCCCCTCCTTGTGGTCCGTAAAAGAATGAAAGAGCTCTTGGACAAAACAACATCACCTACCCATATGTGAATAATAAAACATTGTGTATATAGTATATCAATATAATAATAATAGTAATAACATTAATAATAATAATAATAATAATAATAATAATAATAAAATCAATAACAATAATAATATCAATAATACGAATTCTCTTTCTTTTTCCCATACAAAAGGGGGGAAGGGACCCCAGACCAAAAGCTACAAAACTGTAGCTTGAGTGCGCCTGAGGCCCAACAAAAATACATTCATGCGACGCAGTAGCAGAAGAAACGAGCCAAAATTGAAATACATTGCACACACAGGTGTAACGTCACATACAATAAATAAAAAAGTGATAGAACTATATAAATGGCAACAAAAAAAAAGAAGTACTCTACTAGATCATACGTGCGTAATAAAACATTCTGTATATACTGTATATAATCACACCACCCCCGTGTTTGTGTCACGTCTTTGCATGATCGAGTGGGCAAAATGTACGGGGTATTCACGGTTTACCACATCTAATCTCCCGAGCTTCGCCCACTCATCATCATTCACTTCGTAGATATGGCGGGACTTTTTTTCTGTAGCTGCAGTTTTATTTCTTTTTGCATGCCCAATCGCATGCACATGTTATTGAGTGTTTCCTATGCTGTTTCGCATTTTGTGCGGCAGATGTACGGCGTCATTTATTTGTTCTTTTATTAATGATGATATCTAGAGTTTTACTTTCCGAAACCACGATATGATTATGAGGAACTTCATTGTGGAGGGCTCATTGTGGAGGATTCGAACCCGCCACGGCCGGGTTCGAACCCCCGAGTTTCGGGACAGCAGCCGAGCACCGTAACAACTATACCCCCGAGGCGGACGTCTTTTAAATGCGAAGCATTTCTTTGCTTACTGCAGACATTTTGACCGTTTCTATCTACGTATCTATCTATCTATCTATCTATCTATCTATCTATCTATCTATCTATCTATCTATCTATCTATCTATCTATCTATCTATCTATCTATCTATCTATCTATCTATCCAGCCGCCTACGTCTAAGTGCTCATGTGTCGCATCCTTAACTTGAGGTATACCAAAATTGTTACTGCAGGGAAAGAGGGTTTCGCGAATATGTCTGTCTGGTCATGACATCAATAACTTGAAGATCCCGTCGCGCACGTCGTCAAAGCCCTTCCTGCACATACCCGTGTACCCCGGGCCGCATTATGCGGATATTCGCCACAGGTGATTGACAGTTTTATCTGCCCAGGAACAGCAATTACAGACATTGATCATTTAAATCCGAGAGCTTTATGAAAAACTGTCATCGGCAGTGTTGACCCGACATACAGACACAGAACTTTATTGAGTCCTGAGGACACTACCGCTCAAGGCGGTAGAGCAGCGGGCCGCTCCCACGTCGCGACGGGCAGGCCGAGCCTCATGGCCGCGTCGTGAGCCCTCTGGACGGCCCTGAGTTGATGTAAAAGTTCTGAACAAATTGAAAGATTAAATATCAGGGTCCCAGCAGGAATCGAACCCAAGAAGTCTACATGGCAATCAAGTATTCTACCACAGAGCCACACCAGGTATTGAAACTGCTTTGGAAAAACACCCTATGGAGGCGCAATGCTGGCGAAGCATCCATTGCGGTTGCAGTGCTGGCTATCTAATTTTATAAACACTACATATGTACGCCTATGATGCAGGCGTCACGTCGGGTCAACGTCTATTGTAGCTATGCGCCATCCACTGAAGTTGGTCTACGTAGTGCTATTCAGGGATAACATCTTCGCAAGCACAAGCGCTACATATCAGCTTACCGCTTCTGGTGTTGGTAACAACGTAGTTGCTGTTGGCATTGTTATGCAGCTGTAAACAACTGCTTGTATAGAACATATGTGGCTGTTCAACATATGTCTGTGCGTACAACATTTGTAGAAATCTTTAGCGTCATTTCGTAACTTTTTTCTCAAAACAAAAATTAAACCACAGTCACCTTCCCTCTGTATGCTTCGCCTAACATCGATTCCCATGGTGCGCGGACAATTGTATTATGGTGCTCCGACAATTGTATTAACTGTTTTACCATGAGGTACTCATTCTACAACTTTACCTTATTTCTTGTATTCTTTTACTGTCGTAGCGTGTCTACTGTACACACTGCTGCCCCGTCTTGTTTCCAGGAGTATTCTTTGTATAGACGCTTCGCGAGTGCTGTTTGTATGCGCACTTCTGTATGAGCCTTCGTGGCTTACATTATAAATAAATAAACAAATGAACAAATAAATAAAGAAATAAATAAATGATGCTTGCTCAAAGAATTTCAATACTGTGTGTGTGTGTTTGTGTGTGTGTGCAAACGCCCGCCGTTCCCCCCTATTAATATCCAGCGTACAAATAATTTGTGCGCAATAACGCTCCACTGAGAAAATAAATTACATAAATAAAACGCTACATTGCAAAATTTGCGGAGGACTTCCACTAGTCACTTCACAGTGATCGTGAATGAATAAAAAAAACCATGAGCTGTCTAATGAGTTAGGACAGGGCGAAAAGGTAACCTTGAAAGACAGAAACAGTGAAGACTAAAATAATTTAACAGCACACATACATACCTGGCCGTCAGACCAGCACAGAAGGCGTACTTAAGCCACGGAATATAGAAGCACCCGCCGTGTCTTTCTAATGGTTATGGTGCTCGACTGCTCGCTCGAACATTTCGGGATCGAATTCCAGGCGCAGCGGTCCCATTCCGATGGTGAAATGCCAGAAGTCCGTGTGCGTAGATCTAGGTGTACGTTAAATAACAACAATATCCGGCCTCTCTCTCATTATCGTGGTTTTAGGACGTAAATTGTCACAAATTATTATTAGAAAAAAAAAACAAAGATATCATCTGCAGAGAAACACGCATAAAAGTATATTCCATGATACATTTCGCCTCACAAAATACAGCTAAAGCAAAAATCAAAGGCAGATACAGGACCAACCATGTGCAATAAGGAATGCTTACGAAGTAGTATGCAGGATTCATGCAAACGTGAACCAAAACCTTTTATGCTTACAGCTAATATCGGTGTGTGCATTTCTTATGCTAGGTTTATGCCGGCACAAGTTTTGCTGCCAGGTCTATCCGAAATACCGGCTGGAAACTTGCGCTGCAAGTGGATGAAGCGTTCGTCGGATGCGACTTGTCACGTTTAATTTATGCTGTCCAAAGAAGCCTTCTTATCCGGCCTCTTGGAAAACGATACAGCTTCCAGCGTTCCTGGAAATATTGGTGCACTTCAGAACGCAACACCCGGCCATGGTGACGGTACTGAGGGCATTAAACTGGACGGAAACGAGCACCGACGTAACAACACGCACAAGTGACCGTGAGGAGTCAAAATGGCGGCCACGCTGCGGCCATGGTCGAGGAGGCAGTATTTGCCCTTTCAAAAGCTGACACCATTATAAGCGGGAGGGGAGGGGGGGGCGTATCGAGGCACGTTAGCTCGAAACACCACCCAGCTCCCCCTAGTGGTACTTGATTTGGGATCAGAAGGTGGCGTGTTCAAGTCCTCGTGGCAGAATTTTTTTTATTGCGATAGCAATTATATGGACACTCTCGACTGATTTGCTTAGAAAAAGTTTATTTCATCATCAGACGCTACGAACGCATCGAAACAGCGTCTATACCACACGGACAATAACATACACAAATGACAGCACAATATACATGAAACGTTTTTACAAAAATGTCCAAGTCCACAAAGTGTCCGTAACACATGCTGCTAAGGACTAACGTACACATACACTCATCACAATATACACAATGTACATAATGATGTATATACACAATACACATGACTCGGTGAACATGTCAGCAAATATGTACAATAAATGTTATGGTGCATGTTATTTACATAATGTATACAGCGTTAGTGAAGTGTATATACACAAGAACCTACAAGCATACGGTGACATGCGCGCACGAAAATAATAAGCACATCCAGTTTATATGTGCTAAGCAATGACTGTCTGGTGGCCTGGCTACAGGAACCAGGCCAGATGAAAAACTAGCCGTACACGTCCATCGACTACCGGCAAGAAGCGGCATGACCATTGCCGTAGAAATTCCTCTTCCCCAAGGAAGAACAATTCCTCCGACAAAAAGGACAGTAGTTCGGAGTATAAGCGTTCCAGTATTGGAAACAGAGCACGACGACGGTGACCCGCTGCAACAGCCTCGCACCTGTTACGCCACACACAAAAAGCACCTGCAGCAATGAGGAGGCGTGCAAAGCGACTACGCGAACAACGACCCGATGTTACAAAACGATTAACACCTAGGCCACGGAAACCGGCGTTAACGGCTCTCCAAAATACTTTTGCAGTTACACAATGCTGCAGCACATGCTGGTTAGACTCTTGTAACGGACAGTTAGGACAAGTGGAAGATGGGACCATGCCCCACCGCTCCAGTCTGTCTCGTGTTGGGAGTATTCTCCATCCCAGACGCCACATGAAATCACGGAGATGGCCAGGCAGAAAGGATGCTGTTATCGCGCTCCACGAGACGCGGCTCGACCGTGCTAGACGGGTTGGAGGAACCAGAGGGAGTAGCAGGGCCGCTGTTGTATCTACAACACGGTTTTCTAGAATGTCCACATCGGGACAAACCTGCTGTGCGTGGCGATAAAATGCTACCGCTGTGGAGTAAAACACAGGCACGTTGAGTGCTTGCGGCGCAGAGTTAAGCCTTGTGCCCGGTAACAAATAGCGTATCTTAGTGCCTAAAAAATACCAGGCAAGATCACGCGCGGGACACTGATCGCCGTGTAACAAGCGAAGCAAGAATCTCAGGGCAAGCGGCCGGCAGCGAACAGACACGGATGGGAACGCGAATCCACCACGGTTGCGTGGTTGCCCAAGCGCAGCACGGCAAACCAGCTCAGTTCCACCTGACCAGAAAAACGAGCCAAGCAGGGATTGCATCGACCTTGTTATTCGTGATGGGGGCTGTACGACATGAGATATGTACCATGCACGACCGCAAAATACAGTCTGTGCCAAGTACCTTCTTTCCAACAAAGGTAAATCATACTCTTGCGCTTCCCGGTCGTGTCGTTTTACTTCTTCGAGTACTGAAGCCCACACGGAGGCTGATATACCGTAGTAGGTGTAATCAATCCCCAGAATGCGAATAGAGTCGCTTTTTTGAAGACCGAAAACGGGACTTAGGCAGGCGTCTGGGTAACCAATGAATAAATACCGACATTTTGAAAAAATTTAACGCAGCACCTGAAATAATCCCATACTCCGCAAAAAGTCGTAAGCTACGGCATAAGCTGTCTTCGTTCTTCAGATACAACGTTATACCATCTGCGAAAGCTGTCACCTTCACGGTACCACTGCCAGGCAGTGGAAGACCTCGAACGTATGGGTCATCAAGTAGCGAGCGCAGGAATGGCTCGAGGCTCAGTACAAAAAGTACTGCGGATAGAGGACAGCCTTGGCGAACACCGCGGGTAACAGGAAATGGAGCGCTCTCATGACCATCAAGAAACAACGTACTGTATATATGCCTATATATATTTCTGAGAAGGTCGATGAAGTTTTGTGGGAAGCCAAACGCTGCCATTACGCTAAATATGTAGCTATGTTCAAGGCGGTCGAATGCCTTTTCTTGACCTAGTGAAACCAAGAGTCCACGTGCTGATCTCGCCAACGTGTACGCAATTATGTCACGCGTAACATAGGAGAGACTATGAATTTCTCTTCCAGCAATCGAGCACGCCTGATGATATCCTATTAAGGAAGGCATCAGGCTTCTCAAACGTCGAGTGATAACTGCTGTAAAAGTTTTCTAATCTACATTGAGAAGCGTAATTGGTCTCCATTCCTCTGGACGAACTGACGATGGGTCATGCTTCGGTATTAACACAATTCGGCCATCGTGACAGCTATCAGGGAAATCAAAGTTCTCGAAGCAGCGGCGAATATCAGAAGTGAAAGTGGCACCAATGCCCTCCCAAAAGGTTAAATAAAACTCAACGGGCAATCCGTCCGGCCCAGGGGCCGCACCACGCTTCATGGTTGACAATGCCTCTTTCACCTCATCAGCTGACGGAACTGCACAAAGTTGTGCAGCTACCTCTGGTGGAACCTGAGGCAGCCCACTAAACATTGTCGCTGTCTCGGCGGTGCTATGATGCATTGACGTTGTCGTACGAGCCATATTTTCAAAGTGAGCTATGAAAACTGATCGATCACGCGCTGGTGGTAACGCAGCGGTAAGGTTCTGAGCTCCCAGCGTACTCGACTGTCGGAGAAGCGAGCTTCTCGCAAAGCGCAGAACCTCGGGGTGAGCACATGGATTACGTCTGCAACGCCAAGCAGCTGCCGATAACGACGATGCTGCAATAAGGCGTTGGAAACGTCCCCGAAGATCTCGCTCCCATGCGCGCATCAAAGGAGTTAATCGATCGACCCGAAGAGCAATGCGTAGCTTTGTGGCAGTGTCTGCTAGTTCTTCCGACATACGCCGTCTCAAAGCCCGCCCTTCAACTGAGCAGTGTAGACGCCACTGTACCTTGAGCGCGTCCCGCGATTCTGGGCCGGATCCGAAAAAGGGAGGCACGAAGAACTCTAGATAAACTAGAGAGTGTACGCGTGTCATGGAGAACGCGAATGTCAACGCCATGGTCTCACTGATGAAGAAAAATTACTCCATCTCCCGCTAAAGGGAACCATGTGTAGATGTGAAGCAGTGGGCGCTAACGCTTACACTGGCGGCGGCGTTGACGCTGGCGCTCATCGCAGCGTTGCGCAGGAGAGAAAACTGGGGAGGCGCAAAGCAGGCAGTGATGGAGCAGTGTTTCCTACTGGAACATGCCAATCGCTGCTAATGGGCAATGAGAGACAGAAGACTCCGACTGGACACAGAGACACGCACTCCGCTTTTAGTTAACGCGCACGCTGCGAATTTTTATTGTTCAACAACGCACAGGAGAAATCTCCCACCGGCACCACCTTGGAGGTCAAGATCCATTGCCATATATACGGGGTGGCCAGTGCACGGTTGTGCAGCGCGAGCAGTCGGTTTTTTCAACCAAGAAACTCGCTAGCAGACGCTGCCTGCGTCGGCGTCGCGAGGCGAGAGAGGGGGGGAGCGTAGGAGAGGAGAGAGGTGGTGACACGCATGCGCAGAGGGAGTGTGAACGCCGTGGGCAGGGATGCGCGAGGAGAGAGGGGGGAGCGTAGGAGAGGAGAGAGAGGGGGGGACGCGCATGCGCAGTGGGGTGTAGACGCCGCGGGCAGGGATGCCTAGAGGAGAGAGGGGGGGGAGTCTAAGAGGGGGAGAGAGGGGGGAGGTGCATGCGCAGTGAGGGTGTGGTTGCCGCGGGGAGGGATGCCTAGAGGAGAGAGAGGGGGGAGAGGAGGTTTTTTTTATTTTTTATTTTTTTTTAAAGGGGTTTGCCCATGCGCAGTAAGGGTGGGCACGCGGCACACCACCACCACCGGATTAAGCTTCGCCATAAGATGCTTCACATCTAAAAAAGAAAGCGAGCCTCGAGCGCTATCGGTCGATGATCGGAAACGTAAACAGGGGGATGATGGTAGTGGTATCACATAGGATCGCGACACATAAGAAGCTAGCGCAGTTGGCACATAGAAGTGATCCCAACCTACAAGACGACGAGCCCCGCCGCCAAGTCCAGGCATATTGTGATCCATTTACCAGTCTGTAAGCACCTATCAAAGAAAAGTGCTGGACAAGGTGACGCAGCTCGCGTGCGTTCCAGTTTGGTCGACCCCATCCCGGGCCCTGCACGTCAGCTCGCGTATCTAACACACAGTTAAAATCACCGGTGAGTATTACATGCCGACCGTCAAGAAAATACACGTCCAGGTTTCGCCGTCGCCGTCTGCATGTCGACGCCGTCATTCCAGACCAACTTACGGGGGTTTGAACCAGCGACCCCTCGCTCCGCAGCCTGCTAGCCAACACAGCCACACGTCATGCTCGTGTCAGCGATATAACGGCGAGCTATTCATATGCACCATTTGCCGCTCGCGGTACCCAGATCTCGGAACAGCTTGAGCGTGTTTTTTCTATTCACGACGCTTTTACAGTTTCTTTCAAATTGAAAACTGCCCTTGAGATGCGCACGAAAACGTGGCTCCCTTCTGTACCACTCATGATGTAGAATGAAGCAAAAAGAACACCAGGCACGCGTCAGACGCCACCGCGTGGCAGGAGACGCAGAGGGGGTCATTCCACGTGCCGCACTTTAAAAGAAAAAGAAGCATCAAACAGCGTCGAAAAGTCATATAATTATATAATCAATCCTTGGCCAATCTCCCTGAGTGGGTATGAGCCATGTCAGAGGCAACAGCAACAACGGTGTCGGCTTCTGCATTTGTGGACACTCACAGCGCGTCGCTCAAATACAAATACGTAACAACTGCGACAGTTGTTAGTTCACGCTTGTCCTGTGTATACCTATGCGTCCTTTTAGAGCGTCCTCCTTTGTGCTGCGG